>JADLZN010001764.1:0-68837 GCA_018155175.1 Sinocyclocheilus anophthalmus | reverse complement strand
CACTTAAACTGTAACATGTTGAGTTCAGTGTGAAGGGTGTACGTGATATTTTGATATTTTTCGCTCGTCTCTCAGACATCATGGGAACATGTTGAGTTTTTTGGGACGAGCTGCTCTGATGAACCGCTGGCACCGGCGGGTGTTATGGGACGTAATTTGGCCTTATTTTAATAGATTATAAGAGTCTGGATTTAGCTGGTGTACTGTAGCTTCTGTTTATCTGTTTACTAAACGCAAGACCTCGTGATCGGAGCCGTTGTGTCTGGAGAAAGCAGACTTACTGTATGCAGACTAACACTTTTTTGATTACGCCATATTAAAATCAGGAACCGGTTTACGATCTGCAGAAGCAGTCGCTTCTCTTGTGGGAACTGGATCAGCAGTTTCGTGATGAATTACTGTAGCTGCATCTTTTCAGATCCAGAAGAGGAAAGAGTTGTGAGGAGTTTGGTTCGAGTCTGATGACTGGAAACGGTTTGGGAACATCATCTGTAATTGAGAAGTCGTGTTACACGAGCCCTGCGGGAACATGGGCTTTACAGTGAGAGTGGTTTTTAATTAATGATGAACTAAAGCCACGAGTAGAGCTCCATACAAACCAGCTCAAAGATCTCCAGCGTAAGACCTGAG
The DNA here is from genome assembly GCA_018155175.1 of Sinocyclocheilus anophthalmus. NCBI lineage: Eukaryota > Metazoa > Chordata > Actinopteri > Cypriniformes > Cyprinidae > Sinocyclocheilus > Sinocyclocheilus anophthalmus. The sequence goes on along the minus strand of JADLZN010001764.1, from coordinate 68,207 downwards.
CTCAATTCAGACATTTCTTGAAAAGAAGGCAATCATGGTTTCTTGTGATTAGGATAAATGTCTACTTTTTTAAAGCTGTTTTGTTTTTTTTTTTTTTTTGTTTTTATTTTGGGTTCTTTTTGTTTTGAAAGTAAGTGGATGTAAATGTAGGAAGTTATAAGCGGGCATGCATTATTTTTTTGACCCTTGATTTTCCGTATAACGACTTACGAGAGTTATTTTCTCGTTATAAACGCTCTCGTAACGAGAGTGGTTTCTCCGTGAACGACTTATTTCTAGTTTTATTGAATAACGAGAGGTTATTTTTTCGTTATATCGAATAACGAGAGGTATTTCTCGTTATAACGAACTCTAACGAGAGTTTATTTTCTGTTTTAAACGACTACGAGAGTATTTTCTCGGGATTAACGATCTAACCGAGAGTTGTTTTTGTTGTAAACGACTTAATTTTCTCGTTATCGAATAACAAGAGGTGTTTTCTCGTATCAACGACTTCTTAATTTCCGTTATATCGACATAAACGAGAGTGTTTTGCTTAGTTATAACGAACTCTTTAACGAGAGTTATTTTTTCCGTTATAACGACTTCTCGTAACATGAGTTGATTTTCTCGTTATGTCGACATAACTAGAGTTGTTTTCTCGTTATAACGACTAATTTTCTCGTTATATCAACATAACGAAAGTTGTTTTCTCATTATAACGACTTAATTTCTCGTTATAACGACATAACGAGAGTTTTTTTTTTCTTTCGTGAGAACGACTTAATTTTCTCGTATATCGACATAACGAGAGTTATTTTCTCGTTATATCGACATAACGATAGTTGTTTTCTCGTTATATCGACATAACGTGTGTTGTTTTCTCGTTATAACGACTTAACGAGAGTTATTTTCTCATTATAACGACTTAACGAGAGTTATTTTCTCATTATACACACATACACACACACACACAAACCACACATATACACCCAAACACACCACACATAACACCACACACAATATACACCACACATATCGACACACCACATTTCACACAACAAGCACCAAACACACACACACACACACACACACACACACACACCAAATACATTACACACACACACAACACCACCCACAAGCAAACAAACACACACACACACACACACACACACACTCACATACACAACAAATAAAACACACACACACAATAACACACCCAACACAAACACACAACACACAAGCACACACACACAACAAAACAAACACACACCCATACATACCACACACAGCACCCCACCACACACACACCATTACACACCACATACACACAACACACACAAGCACACACCCACACAAACACACACCACATTACTACACACCCACAAAAAAACATATACACACAACAATACACACAAACCACACCAAGCCACACACACACACACATATACACACTACACACACACACCGCACACACACAACACAAATCACCACACACCCACAAACACATTACACACACAAACACACAAATATACACCAACACACCACATACACACACACACACACCAAACACACCACAACACCACAAGCACACCACAAAACATTACCAACACACACACACACATATACACAACCCACACACAACATATACCCACACACACCCATACACAAACACACACACACACACACCACCACACCACCACACAAACATATACAACACAACACATACACACACCCACACACAAGCACACACACACACACACACACACAACATCTTAGGGCCGTACCATCCATAATTCATTTTGGCACTCTCACACACTTACATTATCCTTTCACATACATATATTTTTGCTTACACACACTTACATTCTCCTTTCACATGAATACATTTCCTTTCACATACATATATTCTTTGCTTTCACACACATACATTCTCATTTCACATACATATATATATAGAATGTATGTATGTATGTCTGAAGAAAATATGTGTATGTAAGAGAATAATGTATGTATGTGTGAGAGAGAGTACAGTGGAAACGGAAGGAGTATAGTGGAAAACGGAAGGAGTATAGTGGAAACGGAAACGGAAGGAGTATAGTGGAAACAGAAGGAGTATAGTGGAAACGGAAGAAGTATAGTGGAAACGGAAGGAGTATAGTGGAAGGAGTATAGTGGAAACGTAATGAGTATAGTGGAAGGAGTATAGTGGAAACGTAAGGAGTATAGTGGAAACGGAAGGAGTATAGTGAAGGCGTATAGTGGAAACGGAAGGAAGGAGTATAGTGGAAACGGAAGGTGTATAGTGGAAACGGAAGGGGTATAGTGGAAGGAGTATAGTGGAAACGTAAGGAGTATAGTGGAAGGAGTATAGTGGAAACGGAAGAAGTATAGTGGAGTATAGTGGAAAACGGAAGGAGTATAGTGGAAACGGAAAGAGTATAGTGGAAACGGAAGGAGTATAGAAGGAGTATAGTGGAAACGGAAGGAAGGAGTATAGAGGAGTATAGTGGAACGGAAGGCGTATAGGAGTATGTGCGAAACGGAATGGGATAGTGGAAACGGAAAGAGTCTAGGAAAGGAAGGAGTATAGTGGAAAGAGTATAGTGGACACGGAAGGAGTATAGTGGGAACTGAAGGCGTTTTTTCTATGTGAAAACGGAAGGAGTACAAACCATTATTATTGTTTATGACAGTTAACAGTCTACGATCATTAATGCGCATTGATTACATCAAACAACTGTATTATAGAAGAAATTAAGAAAACAACCATTAACTTTCTGATTACAAATATTCAACGTGGACTGAAATAGTAATAAAATCTATAATAGAAATCTATAATATCTTAATATTATAAGACATTCGGTATATTGTTAATATAGTCATAACTCCTTTGCAAGTACAGAATACATGCTGATCCATTATTGTTCTCTTTAACATTTTTTTAACCTCATCAGAGTAGAATTTTACTGCAGAAGTCGTTAGCAATATGTAAACAGGGTTTTAATATTTCATTTCCACCAGTTGGAATGTTTCTCTGTTACTGAGTTGATTTCACATTTTACTGTAAACCTGCAAATTATGTCATCTATTTATAATTACATGTTAAATTAATCGAAATGTGCTTATTGTGCTCATCAAATAGTTGGATCTATAATTGTTATAACTTTAAAATTCACTTTTGCACAGCTGACAAAGTAGTTGGCTGGATTTATGAGTTAATTTGTGTGTATCCATGTCAAACAAATTAATGTCAGTGTATCATCTACAATAACGATCAAAGCAGTGAATAAAGTTTGTTTAAACACTTGAGCTGTATTTGTACTCATTTGGCTAGACAAAATTGCATGTATAAAGATGGTAAAAAAAAGTCTGATTGCCAATATTTCCAGTCAAATACTGCTTAAGTATTGGCTGTTTGACAAGAAATTGACCAACGTAAATGTCAAGTGTTTGCAACCCAACAGGGAGGAAATATTTCAACTAACTCATGGAAGGTATTTTAAGAAATTTTAGAATAAAATATAGAGCGCAGAAATTTCTGACACCAAGCCATATTTTTAAAATTAGGGTTAGGGTTAGGAATCAGTTATTAAATAAAACAAATAAATAAAACAAATTCATATTTAGGGCAGGAGTCGTCAACCTTTGGGGCATGAAGTGCCATTTTTACTTTTTCTGGTTAACCACTGTGCCAATAAGCCCCCCACCCCCCACTCTACCCCCTTTCGTTCAGATAAAAATCTGTATTTGATTATCATACAAATAGTGCAGAATCTTAAAATATTTCTGAATCATTTTTAAACTTTTCAAAATGAAAAAGTTTGTTTATTTTAATGTTTAAATTAGACTTTGCAATAACAGATTTTAGTGGACCCTAATGAAACACCATGCGTTGCTGTGGGTGGTGTGCGTGTATGTTGCAGTAACTTCATAGAATTGATCATGCTAAGCATGTTTTGGAAAGATTTAAGCTTCATATTTCGTATACCTGTGAATTTTGTGGTCAAGAAAAAACTATTTTGCATCTTTTTTTTCATTGTATTTACTCATGATTATTTTGGAAGGATTTGGAATTCTATATTAAGAGAAAAATAGAATGTATGATAGAAAGATGTACTTTTTTATACAGAAAACGAAAATTTTAATTGTAATGAACAACATATTATACATTTGTTTATTTTGTTAGGAAAATTCCATATACATAAGAAGAAGTGGGCTCAATGTCAACCAAATTTTGCACATTTTTTATAATAAGCGCCCACCTTTAAATTGTATGTAAATCTCTTAGAACAAACAAAAAAACAAAAAAGCACTGAAAACATGTAATGCTCTGAAAGCATTGAACTTTATGTAATTTTATTCCTTTTTTTCTCTCTGGCAGCTAATAATGTTAATTTGATAATGTGAATATGTAATACCTCATGTTCTTGTGGCAATGAATTAATAAAGCATTAAAAAAAATAATGTTGTAGTTCAACTTCACACATCGACATTGTGATACCGACTTAAAAATAACCAGCATTTATAGCAGTAATTGATTTATTGCTATAAGCAACAAATGCAGAATAAAATAATAATAATTAAAATAATAAGCTAAATGGACTTCACCAATGCGAAAGTTAGAAACGAATCTTTTGAAATCAACTGAACCAACATGATTCACTGTATCGAAGCTGCGAAACACCACACGCTGGTGACACTTAGTGGTCGAAATGGTGTAACTACAGCATAAACTCAGTCCACAAATATATGCATTAAGAGTTTTTACAAGCACAAATGTTTTACTGAAATTATAGTATATTAAATGCAATTAGAAAATCATTAAATACCTTTAAATATGCGGAATACGAACCACTGAAATGTGGAAACCTTTCGAAACAGTTGTGACGTAGCCTAACGAAGCCTCTTTTAGAGCCATTCTACAGAATTGGTGAAACTAATACACGAACAGTATTACTTTGTTTTGACAGTTAGTATGTGACTTCCTTGAAACCAAACCAATAACGGCGTCTCTTTTGATAATTGATGATAACTGCTCTGCTCTCGTCCAAATTCTTCATGGCTAAAGTAGCGGCCCGCGCCTCTGGTGAAAATAATCGTTGTTTTGAACGTGCAGTAAAACGGGGACATTTCCGGGGACATGACACCAAAACCTGAGACTGTCCCCGGAGACGTCTGGTCACCCTAGATTAGAGGTTCCTAACAGGCTGTGTCACTATGAATAAAAATGTAAGTCGGTATGCACGTTTCCCTATTGCTTGCGTGCCATAGATCCGGAAGATTCAGCTCAACACAACAGACACGCTGAGCTGATGAGCTCACAGCTGCTTACCCACACGCCTGCACATGCCCTCCTCCCTGCGACAATCAAATGGACCGTTCTCATGACCTGATGGGAATTACAATTAGCCTAAAACTCCTTTTACAGTTGCAGTCATTTCTTATTCACTCTTGGAACAACGGAGTCCCCTCCTGTATGTATATAGAGCAGGGGTGCCCAAACTTGGTCTTGGAGGGCCGGTGTCCTGCAGAGTTTTAGCTCCAACCCTAATTAAACACACCTCAATCAGCTAATCAAGCTTTTAGTAGGTATGTTAGAAACTTCCCAGTAGGTGTGTTGAGGCAAGCTGGAGCTACACTCTGCAGGGCACCGGCCCTCCAGAACAGAGTTTGGGCACCCCTGATATAGACATTTAACCTCTTTGCATGGCAGTTCCTTTGTACAATGCAGACAAGGCCTACAGTAGATTCGAGAAAGCTAGTGAAGCATGATTATAGGCTACTATATTTCTCAGCGGTGGGTGGTAGCGTCGCTATTTTAGAAATCATGTCGCAGAACAATTTTATTAATCATAGCAGGCTAGTATTGTTATATGCTAAAAAAAAAATCTTGACAATTATTCAATAATAAAGACGCATATTCTTTTCGGCTGTTTTGAATCAGAAGAAGATGTCCCCGATTATTTTCAACCTGTCTGAATCATCAGTTTTCGTTTGAATCAACCCAGTAGTTCCAGGGTAAACGACTCACTCAAATGAATCAGTTGGGAGGTTCCTTTAAACAGGACATAGATAATTTCTTATCTCTTACTTATCTTTTATTTAAAAAATACACACGAACAACAACAACTGGAAAAAGAATCTGTTTATACTTCTTTTGGGGATTTTAAATAAATAGTCGTTTGTTCAAAGTACAGCTTATTATTTGGAAAATGAATAGCTTGAAGTGTAACTAGGGTCTCTAAAGGGTCAATCATTTTTCAATATAGGCCTAGTAGTTTGCAGCTTTGCTAGCACTTTTATTGTAGTATAGCGACACACTGACTATATCATATGGCAGAACAATTAAAGAATTTACTTTTTTTAATAAAAAATATATTTTTGTGCCCTTAAATTTATCGTGAATTTATATAGATAGATAGATAGATAGAAATATATAGTATTTAAAAGTGTTTCTGTTATGTTGGTGGTTTTTATGAGATTACCATTGTGCTGAAGAGTAGAGCGTTTGCTTAGGTAGAGAACAGACTCACAAGACATTGTCTTGTATGCTGTTTCAATCAGAAGGAATTTGGTTGAAAATGCTAAAAGATTGGTTTCCTGGCAGCATTAAGTGTAGTTCCATCAATAAATAATATTTTAGTAGTGTTTGTAATCAGTGTCCATGATTGAATCAAATTTAAAACAATGTGAAAAAACAACTTAATTTTTTATGAGTATTCAACTTAATAATTTTTAGTTTTAACACAATTTTCTAAGTATATATAGCACAATATAGTGTATTAGTTGAACTTAATTTCAGAAGAAGTTGCCTTAACTCAAAAAAAATGATGCAAACTGTTGCGTAAATTTTTTTTGTTGCGTCCAAACAATATTTTTTAGAGTGCACATCATAAAAGGAAGTTGCAGGCAAAGCAAATCTGATGGGACCCCAACCAGCGTGGGTGAAATTTATTTCAAATATATTGACTAAAGCACAAAGGATGAACGTTTTTGGTATTTCGGTTAAAATCAAGGGGTTAATCCCTTTATCCATTTATTGACTGCCCTTCAAAAATAGTCATGTTTTATGATGAAATATTTATTTTATACATTTCAAATATTTCATTATATTATAGATGTTTTACCGGTGCCTAACTGTTGTATTTAATTTATACATACACAATACCGCTCAAAAGTTTGTAGACGGTAAGGTTTGTTAATGCTTTTATTTATTTCTTTTTTTACAGAGAATAATGTGAAATATTATTACAATTTAAAAAAACTGTTTTCTATTTCAATATCTTTTCAAATGTAATGTATTCCTGTGATGGCAAAGCTGAAATTTCAGCAACATTACTCCAGTCTTCAATGTCGCATGATCCTTCAGAAACGTTATGTTAGGCTGGGTTGGTGTTCAAGAAGTGTAGTCAGTCAGTATACAGTGGGTACGGAAAGTATCCAGACCCCCTTAAATTTTTCACTATTATATTGCAGCCATTTGCTAAAAATAATTTAAGTTAATTTTTTTTTCCTCATAAATGTACACACATCACCCCATATTGACAGAAAAAACACAGAATTGTTGACATTTTGCAGATTTATTAAAAAAGAAAAACTGAAAGATCACATGGTCCTACGTTATTCAGACCCTTTGCTGGGACACTCATATATTTAACTCAGGTGCATTTCTTCTGATCATCCTTGAGATGAATCTACACCTTCATTTGAGTCCAGCTGTGTTTGATTATAATGATTGGACTTGATTAGGAAAGCCACCCACCTGGCTATATAAGACCTTACAGCGCACAGTGCATGTCAGAGCAAATGAGAATCATGAGGTCAAAGGAACTGCCCGAAGAGCTCAGAGACAGAATTGTGGCAAGCCACAGATCTGCCCAAGGTTACAAAAAAAATTCTGCTGCACTTAAGGATCCTAAGAGCACAGTGGCCTCCATAATCTTAAATGGAAGACGGTTTGGGATGACCAGAACCCTTCCTAGGGCTGGCCGTCCGGCCAAACTGAGCTATCGGGGGAGAAGTGGGAGGAAGAAGAGCCTTGGTGAGAGAGGTAAAGACGAACCCAAAGATCACTGTGGCTGAGCTCAGAGATGCAGTCGGGAGATGGGAGAAAGTTGAAGAAAGTCAACCATCACTGCAGCCCTCCACCAGTCAGGGCATTATGGCAGAGTGGCCGACGGAGCCTCTCCTCAGTGCAAGACACATGAAAGCCCGCATTGGAGTTTGCTAAAAAACACCTGAAGGACATCAAGATGGTGAGAAATAAGATTCTCTGGGCTGATGAGACCAAGATATAACTTTTTAGCCTTAATTCTAAGCGGTATGTGTGGAAAAAAACCAGGCACGGCTCATCACCTGTCTAATACAGTCCCAACAGTGAAGCATGGTTTTGGCAGCATCATGCTGTGGGGGTGTTTCAGCTGCAGGGACAGGACGACTGGTTGCAATCGAGGGAAAGATGAATGTGGCCACGTACAGGGATACGGACAAAAACCGTCTCCAGAGTGCTCAGGACCTCAGGCCGGGCCGAAGGTTTACCTTCCAACAAGACAATGACCCTAAAGCACACAGCTAAAATAACGAAGGAACAACTCTGTGACTGTTCTTGAATGACCCAACCAGAGCCCTGACTTAAACCCAATTGAGCATCTCTGAAGAGACCTAAAAATGGCTGTCCACCAACGTTTACTATCTAACCTGACAGAACTGGAGAGGATATGCAAGGAGGAATGGCAGAGGATCACCAAATTCAGGTGTGAAAAACTTGTTGCATCTTCCCAAAAAGACTCATGGCTGTATTAATTCAAAAGGCTGCTTCTACTAAATACTGAGCAAAGGATCTGAATACTTAGGACCATGTGATATTCAGTTTTTTTTTTATAAATCTGCAAAAATGTCAACAATTTCTGTGTTTTTCTGTCAATATGGGTGGCTGTGTGTACATTAATGAGGAAAAAAAAATTAATTTAAATGATTTTAGCAAAAGGCTGCAAAATAACAAAGAGTGAAAAATATAAGGGTGTCTGAATACTTTCCGTACACACTGTATATAAAAAGTAGAGTTAATTAGTATCAACAGTTTGCAAATCAATTTTTTAAAAAGGGATCTGTCATCGTGGGAACAAATGAGTAGAACGGAAGTTTCCTCCATGGAGAATGGTCTCATAGTCCTCCTGGGTACAAAATACTGTAGCTGACAAGCATGCAAACGGACCTGGTGGTGTCACTCTCTAATTTATTTTAAATCTTATTAGAATACGTGTCTTAATAATTAATGGAATCTATAAAGACAAAAACTGTTACATTATGGATGACACTAACGAAATTATTTTTATTCACACTAATGGTAAATACTAGGATTCTCATTCATCATTCTGTGTCACCAGTTAATTGTAATTTTGTGTCAGAGAGAAAGACGGGCGATCCCCCCATCCGGTAAGCATTATACACAGAGGACTCCCAGTCATAACGCCATGAAGTTTCATAGACAAAGGCTTTAATGAAAAAATCCATATTTCCATGTTTCCATATAAAAATGTACATCAGCATAATATTTATAGCTTCAACATAGCAGGCAGTAAAAAATAGTTTACAATGAAAATATTCAGAGCATTCAAATGCATACATCTTATAAATTCAGACTTAAAGACATTCCTTTAAATGATCGCTTTACTACGGTTTCTATTTTTGGCTGATCGATTCAGTTCACGTTACTCGCTACCTTGAACTGTGATGAAACTCAAATGAAACGGTGTTCTGGTACGTCACAAACTGAACACCTTATTAATGGAAGACATATTCAGTTAATGCTATGCTCACGTCTACACAGCAAAATCAACTCTGCTCAGAGTACATATTGTCCCAAATTACAGAGTGTTAAAGTAACACTGAAGCAAAGTTACCACTGTTGAGGATTATGTGATTGTTTTATGTTCCTAAAAGCCTGACGCTGGAGTTTCGATCTTCAACCTTGTTAACAGCGGGTTTTCTTAATAATGCTCATCATCAAATTAATTAATTGCTTAATTATCCCCTTAACTTTAACGCGGCTTTCAGTGTGTTACTTTAACACTTGTAGATTGGGACATATGTACTCGGAGCAGAGTTGATTTAACTCTGGGGATTTTGCTGTGTACCGTTGTGCATTCTGTAACTCAATAAAACAAATTCATTGCATCAGAATGTAATCTAAAATGTCATGTTTTTAAGTCTGGCATATCCACTTCACAGTGAACTCAAAAATGTCAAGACACCCAACAAGTGTACAACTGCACAAACAGACTCATATCAGTATGTGACAACAAACTTGCGGTTCGCTCACTCTTCTTTCTTTCGCCCGTTTGAAAATACTTGATCTGCATGAGAGACTTACACTTTGGGCCTGTTTTCAGGGCTATTCACACTCTTTGAACAAAGCACAGAAGTAATCAAGTAAGTAAGAATACACTGCAGATAGGTTATGTAACCCATTTGCGGCAGTTCATTGAATTAAGCGCTGGAGCTGCTGAGAGCAAAGCGGTGAGAAATAAGAAAGGAGGAAATGGGGCTACATGAACACAATTCAGATTCACACAAGTAAACACAGACTAGGAATTACGTAACAGGGGTTTTAGGCCACGCAACCATAACATTGTCTAGCTTTAAGCCATTGTGAGCATCACAGTTTCATTACTGATGTGTTTTGTTCTTTAGAAATGGGTTCATCACTATCACCAGGTTTAGAATCAAACGTCCCGTTTACCAATGGCTTTACTCCCGTTCCAATGCAAGCATGTTCGTAAAAGTAAACTTTGTATGAGCATCACAGTGTTATACACAAGCATAGGAACTAAACTGTCATGCTTTAGAACTAATGTGTTAATAAAAAAGACAGAGAGCATCTTTGTATATGTACTGACTGTAGTGTCTTAACCTTAATTTTTCATGTGATGTTGGTCATCTTAGTGCCATAAAATAGCATGTTACACTGCTATTTTACCTAAAGATCTCACTTAGTTTGTGTCTTTGAGATGACCCTAAGGAATAAAATGCGGTAGACTATATGTTACTGTAATACCATTTCACATGGTACAAAAATGTACTGCTGGCAATACATACACAAATGGTCACATTAAAATATATTTAGCACTTTGAACTGTCTCATATTTTATGAACTTGTGGGGCACTGATTGTAAAAGCTAACATTTTAAAAGCTTTGATATGACATACAATCCATGGCAGTCTAATTCTTGTCTAATTTTGTTTCAACAAAGCTGATGAGCACTCACATAACAATCACACATCTTCAGTGAGTGCTTCATTACCATTAGCTTAAACGCTAAAGAAATAAATGCCACCAAAATTACCAAACATAAAGAACAGAATATTATCTTAAACACCAGTTACTCTGCATTGTCAAGTATAATTTCCTAATATTAGATGCCAAATCAGATCACTGACAATAAGTCACTCCTAATAAGCAACGACTTGCCCTCACACTTATTATGCTTGATGATGGTTTTACTGTAAAAACAACACAGCAGAGTTTATACAGATACAGCAGTGAACAACTTGAAAAAGCTGCCTTCTCTTCTTATTATTGGCATATACAACACAAGGCATGAATCTTTAGGCTCATTATGTGAACTTGGGTCACAAATTATGTAGCCTCTCATAAATCGAAGCTCTCAACAGTGAAGAGCTTGTTATACCATTCAGCATGGTAAAGCTGATGTCTAAGATGTCAGATTTATATTTAGCTTGGTCAATTTAGCTGATTTGTTTTGATCAACCTGGCTAAAAACTGGACTTGAAAACCAGAGATGGGTATATATCATTGCAATGGCCAGGATCCAAAATGAACTTTTTTTGTTACACTTGTCAATGCATTGAGAAATTTGTAATCTGACATGGAACTGTTTCACATTATTTTTATTTTTCAAAAATCAGGTCATTGTATAGTCTTGCAGTGAAATATGACTGCACAAATGTATATAGATTAATTGTTATTTTTGTTCTTAATATTTTTATTTTGTTGGCTTAACTGTGAAGAATATTTCACATATGTTAAAAAAATGTATTATGTACATGCACTTTGTTAAAGTAGCTGTTGAAGTTAGCCATCAAAGTCATTTTACTTGCATTTTCTGTTTAAGAGGAAGAAAAAGTATACTGATATAGTGCCTTTCCCAAGCTCAAGATCACTTTACAGAATTGCACTGAATTTAATTAAAAAAAGTGTTAACTTTGGACCCTGGCAGAGTCTGAAAAAGACTTGCACCAGAGGGGAAACAACAACAACATACAGGTTTGCGCTTTTTGTCACATTATTGCTCTGTAGTAAGAATGACCTGATCATGGAAAACACTACATGCTGGTGTGTGCTAAAAAGCTAATTGATATCCAGCATTTTATCATTACCTTGAATGCACAATATCATCTGATGTTTTCTGTATTAAAAAGGTCCCTCTGTGTATTGCGATGACTTTTTGTCCATGGCAATGTAAAATAGTTAAAATTATTCACACAACAGAAAACCAAAGAAGATTTATGCTGTTATTTGTATTCTACATAGCAAACCCCATTTGTAATATAAATGTTCAGTGTGTAGTCACCTGTGTATAAGAATATGCATGTTATTAAAGGGGTCATATGATGCAATTTCAAGTTTTCCTTTCTCTTTGGAGTGTTACAAGCTGTTCGTGAATAGATAAGATCCCTAAAGTTGCAAAGACTAAAGTCTCAAACCCTTATAAAAGTTAAGACTCATCCACGCCCTCCTAAAACGCCTCGTTTAAACGCCCCCACATGTCTACGTCACGATGTGGGAAGATTTGCATAACGCCTCCCCAAATGTTCACGCAAAGAAGAAGCGTAACTTTTATTCTCGCTGTAGCCATGTCGTGAAGCCGCTGTGTGTTTCGTTGCGAAATCGTAAATACTTTGTTTGGCCTTCCAAAAGAGAACACGACTAGAAATCAGTGGTTAAGTTGTATTTACAACACTGTTCCAGAGCAGTTCAAACCAAATATTCAGATGTGTGCAGCGCATTTTATGGCGGACTGTTTCCTGATCCTCGGAGAGTAGATTACAACGCCGGCTGTTCTGACTCACAGACTGTAAGTACATTTTCATATTTAAAGAATTTGCCACTGATGATTCAAACGCGAGTTTTGAGCAGTGTATAGTAGCGCTTGTTGTTTGTCATTTCTACGATCACAAATGCAGACAGAGTTTTAATGGTTACGCGGTGCGATGCAATGCAACGCGTTAAAAGACAGTATAAGTCATTATAATCGTAATTATGTCCCCACTGGATGCAACAAATGCCTCGTTTGTAATGGGTTTTATTGGTTTTGTCTCATCACTCCAGGACACGGCATCACAGTATGGCAAGGGGTGTAACATTTCCGTCACACGCTTGAGGTATTCGGGCAAATCACAATGCACTGGATAGCTGACCAATCACAGCACACCTCGCTTTTTCGGACCGATGAGCTTTGTAAAAAATCTACGCGTTTCAGAAAGGCGAGGCATAGAGTAGAAAAAATAATGTACAGTATGTGGAAAATACTGTGTTTTTTAACAAACACATTTTATTACACCAAATACACAAAATAATTTTCTTTTTGGCAACATCATATGACCCCCCCTTTAAATTAAATGTTCAAATGTGCTGTTTTTGACCTTCTACATCTACTTATTAAATAATCAGAAGTTGACCTGAAAATCTTGAAGAATAAAATGAGCTTTTAAATATCACAGAGTGGTAAAACAGTAAAACTATCTGTTTGTTGTATGACCTCTGACGTTGCATTTGCAGAAAATGGGGTACAGCAAAATGAATCCCCTGTAATGAAAACGACTCATTTGTTTAGCAATGACTCACAGTCTTAGCTTATGAAATCTAATATGACATGCTTGTTGTCTAAATGATTTGAGCCCAAAAGTGCATATTTGATTTATGGACCTCAGAATACGTAGCTGCGTGCCTAAAGTCTGCAGTTTCACTGAAAAGGTGGTGACTTTGTGTTGACTTTGATTTGTGGGCCACTTTGAAGTTAAATAAAGCAGATAATAAGAATGTCGACTAAGTGATTTATGGTCTGATCCAAGAAAATGCATCACAACAAAAAGAACAGTATGCAGATTTTCATCTATATAGCCTTAACTCTAAAGATATGATCAGCAGTTTAGTAGACGAATATACACAGTTGGGTTACATAATTAGAACTTAATAAAGTGTCCTGAATTGTCAATATAGTTATTTGGCATTTTAATAGCTTTATCAATATATTTAGCCAATTTCTTACAAACTCTATATACCTATGACTACACATTGCATTATAATTCGATTTCTAATTAAGATTCAGTTTTAGCCACCTATAAAGAAATGGATTATGCCGGGAGAGATGTTGTCTTCTGCAAAATTACACAGTGGTTTTCATGTAGGCTACTAAATATAATAAGTAACAACAAAAGACGTGGTAAGAACTGACTTGTGAGGATGCGATTAACATTCCATACGTTATTACTGGCCTACTGAGTTTAGAATTTATTTTATTCCTTTTTTTGTTTTGTTTTTTATTGCTTTTTATAATAACACGACCTTAATCTTAAAAAAATGTTTCCACCTCTCGTTTCTTTAAAAAAAATTAGAAAATTCTATACATTTATTTTACAATTCATAATTTTTCCTACTGGCTTAAAGCACACCAGAAAAAAGTAAATAAAAAATTTCTGAAATGGTATCAAGTATGCATTAAAACAAAGTGTCCACTCCAGCAACTACAGCTCTCAAAAAGTCACGAAAAAATACACACACTAACCAAATACATGCATACATACAATACATGCATACACAGTCATTTTGGGAAGTATATGATTTTTCATCATTCTCATTATGCATCTCTTGTCTTCGTATATTTAATGTTCATGCCCTCTTCCAACACAAATTATAGAGCTCTTACAAAATACGGGGATGCCATCGATATTAGACACTAAGCACATAAAAGCTTCATTGACTAATATTAATGAAACCTACTGGTTTTGGAATGTTGCATCTAAACACGATGGCCATTATCTTGAGGTGCCCAATACCTGTGACATTTAAACAACAGTCAATGACAACATAAGATCATCACTGTACATGAAGTGTTTTATCGTTTCTAATGGACTTTTCTATAGCAAACCTTTGGTCCTTGTGTCTCAACCTCTCAAGTAAACTCTAGTCAACGAAACCTTCCCCAGTGAAAGGCCTTCTGCCTTTGGAATGACTCTACAATGAACCCAGCTGTTTGACTGGATCAGTAAGGCTCTGGCAACCACATGCGTTTTGCACAGTTCAATCATTATGAAATGTGTACAATATACACAGCAGGACAAAAGCTAGCAGTTTTTTTGGGTTAAATTCCACTTTTTTGGCAGGCAGTCTATGTTGAGGCATACATTGCAATGACTTACCTAGAATCAAATCGATTCTACATCTGAACCAATGGAAACATAGTAAGAACGAGAACAGTTTGTTGTAGCATGAGATAAGGATATAATTACTTTGATTACACCTTTACACTGTTGATTAGGACGATCAGAGGTTGATTAAATATTTATGCTAAATATTGTTAATTTGTGATTATTGGAACATTAACCAAAGGGCTTCCGGGTTGCAGGCGTGGGGGGATTAAGACTGACAAAAAGCAAACATCTGCTGATTTGTACCTCCATCTACACAGTCCATTACAGATACTTTTACATTAAAAGGGTAGTTCACCCAACAATGAACATTCTGTCATCTTTTACTCAACCTCATTTCATTCCAAACATATTTGGTGTTGTTTTGGACCCCATTGTATGGACAAAAACCATCTTTGTAATATCTTCTTATGTGTTCTGCAGAAGAAAGAAAGTTATATGTTTGGAATGACATGAGGGTGAGTAAATGATGGCAGAATTTGCATTTTTTGAGTGAACTACTTTTTAACTCTTAAACTCTTTAGGTACAAAAATGGACTTTTGTACCTTTTTTTCTGAGAGTGTACGTATTTGTGACATAAAATAACCCATAGATCAAAACGGTCTGGATCGACTACTCTATTAATACACAACATCACCTGATGCAATGCCTAATATTCCTCTGGACAAGAGAACCGACAATTCTAACATAACAGGCATACTAATTTCCACCAGAATGTACCTTGATACCTTCATATTGATTTGTGCAAGATATTTCTTCAGCGTGAACACAGTGTATATCATCTGCACTGCTCATCTCCGCAAACACACACAAATACAGACAAAACACATGCTACACTCAAAAACAATATCTACTCGTCATTTGACATGTACTGTATATTTTTAGATGATAGCCTCAGTGAATCTGTCTAATGTGCAAAATAACAAAACAACAGAAAGGAAAACTCTCTAATCTCTTTTTCATTGCTCAGTTTAACTACATGAACAGGTGCAAGATTTGTGGTTTTGTAACAAACAAACACACAAGCAAGTAAACAAACAGACCATATCAATGCAGCTTTAAGACATGCTACAAGTCTCTTTTCTCATGAATGAGTCACCTGGGTGTTTTGGAAAACCTTTTTTAAATGGCATATGCAGTTTAACATTATATGCAAAACATTTGAGTGATTCATGTCGGTGGTCTCCACACAGAACACCTTCTGACACGGTTTATTTACCCGGAAGAGTAAAACAAATTACAGTCTGAATATGTGCTAAATGTCAAATTTGACAAATGTACTTTCACTGAACTTTTAAAGGAGAACAACACCTTTTACAACGCTTAATAAATCATACTATTGACCATTAATGCTTTGCTCGGAGGATATTTTCCAGGTATAAGGTGGGACCTCTCGGGGGGAGTCTCAGTGAATACGTCTAAATAACTGCTACCAGAGAAACCACAAACACACTATTAAATTTGCTACAGGACATTTGTGATAAATGCATGCCAAGTGTTGCTTGTAGGAGAGTGCTGCATAATTTGATGGACGCTGGAAACTGCTACTTCCGTTCGCTACTATTTTTCACATAGTTATTTTTAAACAGAGTTGGTCTTGATTAATTATGTAAGCACAAGGCTGGAGGAACGTGAGGTGCATAACTGTTAGAAAAACACGGAGTGACCAAAAAGAATCGTGTTGGTGCTAAATAAGAGCAAATGTACTTATTGTGATACCTGCTCTTGCAAAACATATATGAATACCCTTGGGAATACCCCTAGAGATCTAAAATAAGCAGGAAACCACCTGCTTATAGATTCATGCTAACATTTTTGGAGGCCTTCTGTTTAGGTCTTTTGTATTAGTTCATGTATACAGACAACCTTCTTGCGCAAACCTTTCATGTTAACGGCTAATGTAATCTAGCAGCTGCAGATGTTATACACTGTTCTGGATGAAGTGTACACAATAAATGAGTGAGAAGGGGTTTTTAACTCTGGACAGCACTGTTGTTGATTACTGGGGTCGCGAGGGTCACCCCAGGGGCAAGAGTGCCAGACTTGGCCACCTCTGGACCTGTGAAGTGCTGTCTGACGTCGCCCCTAGTGGACAGGAGCTGATATCTTACCAATTATGTTCACACACATCTTTCAATCAAACATTGGTTACGTGGTCCGGGTTTTCCCTGACTTCAATGCACTCGATTTCCTCTCTCTCCCTCTCCCGCTCCCTCTCTCTTTCCCGCTCTTTCCGTTTTGCCCGTTTCTTTTTCTTGTGCCGCTTCTTAGAGGGCGGGAAGAATGTCAAAAACACCGGAAGGATGACGAAACAGTGCAGCACTGTGCAGCCGGCTGTGAGAAGGGAGCACTTGAACAGTGTGTAGGTCAGGTTAGAAGGCACAAAGAGAAGAGGCATTATCCCAATCACAAAACACGAGGTGTTCTGCAAAATAGCGGCCCCATGCTCCTCTAAAGAGATCTTGATGCACTGAGTCCGTGTGTGCTCAGTGGCCAGTACGAACGTGTAGAGGTGGGGGGCACAGTGATCCATGGCAAAATTGAGAGTATAAATAAGGCACAGGATAGAGATGCTGTCCATGTCTACATTCCAGAGCGTCATGAGACCCAAGACACCCAGTTCCACAGAGGTGACAGTCAAAATCAACCAGAAGTTCCCCAGAGGGTTTATGACCAGGAAAAAGGTGAGGATGAGAATAGTGAGCACGCTGAAACCCGATGTTAAGATGGGGGAGATAATGGAGGAACTGTAGCGGTCCATGAACACGAACGTTGGGTTGAAAACGATGAACTTGATGCTGTTTATGAGGGAGAGAGGTCGAAGCCTCTCCAGCAGCTCCACGACCTCTTCCCTGGTCTTCTCAGTCGTCCTGGCCACCAAGTACATCTTGGATGCGATGATGTCGTACTCGTCTCCATTTTTGGAGAAAATGATGTCGTCCACAAAGTGTTGATATTCTGGGCTCCTCAGAAAAGAAGTCTTGAGGATGTTAATGAAATCACTTTTGGTTGAGGCGCTGACATTCACGACCCTCAGATAGTGAAAGTAATTATCGATCCATGAAATCTTATTAAAGCCCTGGCCCAGCGTCTTGAGGTGCTCCTGTACTGTGGAGTTCCAATACTCAATAGGTTCGTAGATGTAAAACCCAATCACCGGACTGTAGTTGCTAAAGTATTTCTGTTGGGTCAGGGCGAACGACACACTGGGTGAATTACTAGCTAGCAGATTAATTATGTTGGAGCCATCGCTGATTTGTAAACATCCCATGAACGAAAAGGAGGCGTAAATCAGGTAGAGGATAACCACAAAAGGTTTGACGTAGGTGTTGGTAATCCATTCTGTGTAATGCTCCCTCAGGAAGTGCTGAATGAAGTGGTTCTGGTACGGTGCGCTGTCGTGGTGCGTAGACAAGTCGTGGCCATCACTCATCATGGTCTTAAACCAAGTGGGCTGGCGGTCCAGATACTCCACTGAGGGGATCTTGCAGCAGAAGACGCTGTGATAGCGGTTTTGCTCCAGCTGCCCGGCAAACACCAGACAGGAGCCGTAGAATGAAAATACGTAGAAGTAGTTCACCAGGATTGCTACACACATGCACTGGCAGAAGACCTTCACGGATTCGATGTTGGTGAAAGGGCTGGCACCCATGCCGAAGGTGATAATATAGAGTGAGCTAGTCATGGTGTAGCACACCATCACGTCGGCGAACGCATCTGCCACTCTCTCCTTGAAGGGCAAACTCTCTCTGGTTCTTCTCCAGCCTGCCAGAAGCTCAAACACACCCTTCGTTCCATGTCCTGAAAACAAAAAAGAAGCAATTTATAGTTTGATGCATGTGCAATTTTTATACAAAAATATAAAACATGATTAGTGTAAGACCGATATATCAGCCAGGGTGATTAATTGCCCATTTTCATATTATTAGCATTGGGTGAAAACTGTGCCCACTTGGCTGATTATAGTGTTAGTTGTGTCAGTTCCAAAATCTAACAACAGCCAAGTTTCAGTAGGCAAAAACCTTGTAGGAAACACTTTTTTCCCAGTGAATTTTAAGCATCTGAATTAAATGAATTACAAATATACATTCCAAACTACTTGTCCTAAAATTTACAATATACAAAACAGCCCTCAATCAAGTTTGATTTTGGATATTAATTTCTATAAATAGATAAATTAAATAAATTAGAAATTTATTTTCATTTACGTTCATTTATTTTCAGCAATTATATGAATACTTAATTTGTCTAATATTACTAGTGAAAATGCTTTTTTTTGTAGATAGATAGATAGGCTCATACATCACATCTAGTGTGTGCACAATGACGCCTTTGAACATTTTAATACTTTTGACTTTCATCCATCCACTAAGTATTTCACTCAGCATCAAGGACATCTCTACGCACGCTGTCGCTGTCAAGAATATGACACAAAAACTACTCTCTTACCTCTTTCTACAAAATCATAAATTTTCATTGACCTGACAAGCCACTGAGAAAAACCAAATTAACCATAAAGGATTACGCCAATGTAATGAGTCAGATGGACCGGCTTTCCCTGCTTTTAGCTTTATTAAGAGGAAAAACAAGTCCATTAGCTTGTGTGAATTCATCTGCAAGATGAGGAGGGCACGTGGTGGGCTGGTGGTCACCCAGTGGCCGAAGATCCAGGTTGCTAATACAAAGACTGCATGTTCAGTAGCATACACTCAAAGAAAGGGGCATCGCAATCTTTCTTCTTCTCATCAAGCATGCTTACGCTAGGCCACTTAGCCTTCAGGTTGCTCCGAAAGGGATGTCCCTTCAATCACAGGAAGCTGCTCTGACTAAAAAGCAGCTGCTAAATGGCAATAAATTTAGTTCAGTGATTCCCAACCAGGAAGTTGTCATTTGTATGTTTGCTTAATAGCTACAACTCTCCATTGAAAAATATAAACAAAAATAAGGCAGAGAGAATTTTCACTCAGAAAAGTGTACATGTCAACAACAATTACAAAGAAACAGCAAGTAACATTGATTTAAATGTGAAATTCTGAAGTAGAAAAAAAATGCAATGTATTTCTTTAAGCATCTTCCAATATGTGGTTTATATATATATATATTATATATTATATATATATAATATTATACATATATATATATATAATATTATATCTATATATAGATATATATATTATATATTACTTTCCAACAACCACCGATCATAAGAAGAATAAAAAGAAGAATGCAAGTATGTTTTGTACAATAAGCACAAAATAATAAAAGCAATATTTCTGTACATTTTGTAAAAACAAAATAATGCTTTCCCACTGAATGCCTCAAAGCAATATACTTGTCAAAATTGCCTCAGAACACTGAACTCCACAACTTTTTATATGTTAACATTAATTCACTGTGAACTAACATGAACAAACAAACAATTGTAATTTTATTAACATTAACAAAGGTTTATCAATGCTGTAAAAATATATTACTCATTGTTAGTTAATGTAACTAATGCATTAACTAATATTAACAAATGCAACTTTATTGTAAAGTGTTACCTAAGCTATTATAGAAATTATATAAATTACATTTTTCATTTAACTAGTTTTTCATATAGTTTTTCAAATGGTGGCATGGCTGTAGTTTAAATTATATTTAGCTTGTAACTTGGCAGTCTACACTTTAAACGTTTCCCCTACATTGTCTACTACAACGCACATATATATGCCATGTTATATTGCTCTTTTCAATCACTCAATGAATTTAATTTTAATTTTAAAAAATTATGTGAATAAAATGTAATCTGTGCTATTTTGCATAAAAAGGGTTGTTTGTGATTAAAAGCATGACATATACTTCATTTTAGCATTTTGGATCAAGTTTGGATTGCAGGTGTGAAAAGTACAGTATGCAGTGAAAATATTGTTTGGTGGGTTTGCTCCTATATGTCCTCATTGTTGTATGTTAATGATATATGATCATGTTGAAGTATGATGAGTAAATGTATATGTATGTCTGGAACATCAATAGGTCACTCACTACTCCACGTTCAGGAACAGTGAGAGCCCCATTGGCCCTGTTACGCAAGTGCTGGTCGAGTGAAATCATCCTAGATTTGTTGAAATGGGTTTATTTTAAATGCCTCAATAATCTCTGTTTTATTCTGTGATGTATAAGCAGCACCCTTGTGCCAACTCATGGCTTTGTGCTTTAAGTTTTGAATACACTCTATTTGCTGCTATACTCCTTAACGTTTGGCGCTGCTGCTGTGGCAAAAAGTGTCAATCTTGTTTCAAGATGTCACTTTGCTATACGTGCTCCTCTAGTGGCCCCGATTTAATTTACACCCTTGAATGGATGGACCCCCTTTGACTTAACTAGTTTGAAACAAAATCACTGCCATACAGTAGCTGTAGTATGCTATTTTAGGAGTAAGCTTATGCATACTGTCACAAGACTGTCTAAAATTAAGTTTGTCACAAAGATGGAGAAAGAATGAAATTGTGTTTCAAAGGAGAAGTGAATAATAGAATAACATAATAGTGGATATTAATAACTGAATACATTTATATTGGATTGAATATAATGGAGAATATTTTTCTTATATTTGTTAAAGTGCTAACCCAGTGATCCCCAGCTACTGCAGGGGGCACTTAAGCAAGTTTGTGGAGGTACTTGGCAAGATTAAACCTATAAAACAGAAATGAGAAAATATTAAGGTTACTAAAAGATTATAGTAATTAAAAGCTATTCATCTTTTTTCTTTGTAATTAACAGCTTAACAATTTTCTGACTTTTTAAGGGGGAAAAAGTGGGTCCTAATAATAATGGCCATTTGGATTATATACATTTTAATTCTAAATGATATGTAGTATAATAAGAAACATTTTTTTCTGATTTGGTGTAGATGAAGATAGGCTTAAGTCTCCTTGATGGGGTTACTGGGGAGCATAAGACAAAAAAGGCTTGAAGGCAGATATGCAGTTTAGTCATGTTTTGTCTCCTTGTCCTGTTTTATTAGACCTTTAGAACTGAGAACATTTTCTTTCTGCCCTTGACCAGCAGCCTGATGACACTCCATTTATGTTGTGGTGATTCATTCTCAGCCCACACTGAAGAAATCGCCATGTCATTCTGAAAAGAGTTTTGTATCACATTTAGTACCATTCCAGTGCATTTCGCTACGATTGTGTTGTACTCTGTTATGGATTATAAGGTAACTAACAAGCTGGTAAGATTTAACATTTTTTTTGTCTTAAATCTTTTATCGGCATAATTTTTTATGTGGTGAAATGTTGTGTAATATGTGGTTTGACTGCACCGTATCCCTTAAATGTCCGTCTAGTTTGAACTTTGAACTGTGTTCACGGAAGCTTTGCGTTCAAATATTTCAACTCTAATCAGTATTTTGTGTCTAATTATTTACTTCTGAGGCAAGAAGCTGTGTAATAAGCGGGATAATGTACATCCAGCCGATTGTTATCTCAGAATAACCCCCTTCAGGGTGAAACAAGACCACCTGGTCCTGATCACCCTGTCGGGGGTTATTCTGAGATAACAACCGGCTGGATGTACTTTATCCCTTACTTAATGAATGTAGTTAACTAATGTTAACAAATAAAACCTTATTGTATGGCGTGACCATATTTTATATAATAATAATATATAAACAAATCTAAATTTGAACAGGTCAATTTATAGTAAATACAACAAAATACTATAATTTTTCAAGTCTAAACCATGAACAAATAGGGACTCAAATGTGCGATTCATTTTGAATCTGTTCATTTACATGAAATGCCCAAACATACTGATTCACCAATGAATCAGACTTTCCACCGCTTCATAGGAGAGAGAAACATGAAACACTGTTATAGATGAGATACTGAAACATGTAGTTCACTGTTAAAGGTAGGGTATGTAATTTTTCAAAAACACTTTAGAAAACTGATTCGGACCGAGTACCAAAACAAACTTGTAGCCAATCAGCAATAAGGGACGTGTCTACTCGTGATGTGGAGGAGAACGCGTTCAGTGCACGGGACGGACATTAGCAGAGCCGAGCGACAGAAAAATAGAGATGGCAGATAAAAAAACAAAAGAGGAAAACATCTGCGGAACGATTAGGCAAGAAGTAGGACCCGTGTAAATATCGGATCAGCTTTCCAGCGCTGGAGAGAACTCAAGGAGCGGAGGCCTGTGATCGGACGCCGAGGTTGCTTTGTTTCTTCTCAATAGGTGAGTAACACCGTATCTACAACAGCTAAAGTCTGCCTACACTAGACGCGGTCAAACGACCGTTGAAAACCATTTGAAATCCGTGTCAGCACGTCATAAATAGAACCCGGCAGCAGTTTTCTTTCGGGGATTTGTTGCGCCGCACAGCCCGTATGCTCGCGTCCGGTGTAGACATGGTGTAACATTGGTTTTGCTTTGTTTCACAGAACTAATCATTGCCTGGGTTGCGTACATATATGTGGGGCGGAGCTATCAAAATAGGGCGAAGACCGTTTTGGGGTAGGGGCGTGTTTGTTTTGGTGATTTCAAATATCAACATTGGCTACCAGAAATCGCTTACCCTGCCTTTAATAACAATTGAAAAAACACTAAGTCCACATTTGAACAACTATGATTGTAGTCTTTTTTTTCTACTTAAAAATATCAACTTTCTTGTTAAACATCCCCAATAGTCTGTTTTATTCTCAACTTTTTAAAAATCATTTTTTTAGTGTTGGGTCTCTACTTTTAATCAGTTACTTCCCAACAATGGTAGTCGAGCAGACTTCCAGTATTTCAAAAAGCAGATTCAGATCCCTGGGTAGTAAACAGGATTGTGGTAAAAGCATCCTACACAACACTCAGAACTGACCTGAAAAAGGAGAAATTGCACTGCGCAAACTGTGTATTTTTTATTTGTGGGTATGTTTGGATGTTACAGGATTTGCATAATTCCTTTAGTGAATTGGGTGCTGAAACAATGCAGACCGCTTGCACAAATAAACAGTGGGCGCAATTTATTCATAGTGAATTCCCTCCCCCAGAGTGTTTTTCCCATGCTACTTTGTGAGAACACCTGGGAACTGAACTGCAGTGTTCGCTGCAAGTCTCACAAGGGGTATGATAGGAAATAAAGGGCTGTACCTCATGTCTCCGGGTGCTGGTGAACAGGTTCAACATTCCACATAGCTAAAGAGGGCAGTTTCTCACAGGCCTCCCGTGGACAGTTCCAGCCGGCACCGGCTGGAGGAAAGCTACTCTGAGGCCGTGTCTTCAATATAAAGAGCTGCATCACCTCTCTCGCTGCAGTGCAGTGAATCATTAAACAAAATTACTGCTTTAAAACTTCAGCACCAGAGCAGCTGCAAACACATCCATCACTGGCAGGAAAACACCCTACGGATGGACCCTCCGTACACCTCTCATAAAGCATGTCCAGGTGTGACAGAAGATGGGGAAAATATTACACAGATTTCCATACTGCATCAGTCTTTCTGTGCTGCACTGACAAGACATGTACAATAGCCTATATATCCTCTGAACAGATATTCTGGAAGTAGTGCGGAATTTTTTAGTTATTTATTTTGCAATTTATATTTATTTTCAAATGGTATTTTTTTACCACATTTTTTGGATATGCAACATGCCATTATCGTCATAGTTCTTCTTTGTGGCAAATACTACAACAAAAATGGCTTGATTTAAAGGAATAATTAACTAGATTTGGAGTAATTCCCCAATGCATTCCCTGCAGTGAATGGGTGCCGTCAGAATAAGAGTTTAAACTGCTGATAAAAACATCACAATAATTGGTGAGCAAGTGATGTAACGCTAAATTTCTCCAAATCTGTTCTGATGAAGAAACAAACTCATCTACATCTTGGATGGCCTTACGGTGAGTACATTTTCAGCCCATTTTCATTTTTGGGGTTATTAATGTGCTTTTTATGTATTCATATCTTTTTTTAAATGAAGAAAAAATACATTTAACAAATAACATTTTTCTAATCGGGTATTTAAAAAAAATGTAATAAAAAATATTTGAAAATGTTATTCAGTAAATAAAAAGTTTCTTACCACACATTTATTTCTCAAATAAATATATTTTGCTTTTGCAGTGCAAAAACTTAAAAAAACTGCTTCATTTTGTTGCATGACAATCAGTATAAAGGCAGCACTTCTCATTAAAAAATACAAAATAAAACATGCTGAGAATGCTGCATTACAAAAGTACCCAAAATTTGCATCTCTTTTGACAGTAAAAATTTCCTTATCTTAACACGGCACACATCACATCTCACCGTTAATCCCGCTGCTAAGGATTAGGTGTGCAATCTGCACAAAACTCAACACAACAGTGTCTAAGTAAAAAGATGGGCATTTTGCAGAGCCAGTCAAATGATTGCAGTCAGAAGATGGAGAGGATGGTGTGACTCATAATGAGAATCATTGTATTGAAAACCTGCTGCTTCTTGTGGCACCCCACACATCTGCCGCATCTGCAACTGCTAATGAAAAAGCTTGTGCAAATGCACCACATGTAAATCAGCAGAGGGCTTGAGTTCACACACACATCATTTCATTGGAGTGGACCTCATCAATCTTATCAATTCTGCTGTTGACTTTAAGAACCATCATTTAGCTGTGTTTGGCAGTGAATAAGTTTCCATTTTAAATCTTAGTATTTTAAGATTGTCATTTCAATAGAAACACATACTCTAACGTTCAAAAGTTTAGGGTAGGTAGGATATTTTCATGTTTTTGAAAGAAGTCTCTTAAGCTCACCAGGACAGCATTTATTTGATTAAAATACAGTAAAAATAGTGTAATATAGTGAAGTATTACAATGTAAACTAACTATTTTCTATTTTTATATATATTTTAAAGTTTTATTTATTCCTGTGATGTCAAAGCTAAATCTTTCAGTGTCACATGATCCCTCATAAATCATATGCTGATTTGGTGGTCAAGAAACTTTTATCATCAATGTTGAAATCAATTGTGCTGCTTAATATTTTTCAGGAAACTATGATTTATTTTACAGGATTCTTTGATAATAGCAAGTTCAAAAGAAGAGCATTTATTTTTTATTTTGTTTTCTGTAACAATGTTAAAGTCTTTACTATCACTTTTGATCAATGTAAGCATCCTCGCTGAATAAAATATCAGTTTCTTTGATCAATAGATTTATAAATAAGACATAACAAACTGACCTAAGATCTCTTTTTTCTAAACATAAAGAACGAATGTAAAAATAGCCAAGAGAAAGTACAAAGTCTTCACATATGAAAAAGACTGTCCAATAAAAGAAGACTAATAAAAAAGTTGGGGCTTTATATCAATCTCAAATGAATAGCTAAAACTTTTATATCTTTCTTATGGCCTACTTTTCTGCTGAGATGCCAAATGAGCGCCTTGCATTTACTGTGCCATGGGCCACACTATTTCAACTATTGAAAATCATTTCTTGACCTCAAACCCACAAGGAGGACAATTTAATTGTTCATTATCAGTTTTGCACAAAGTAATGAGGCTACTTTGATATCAAAAAGACAATGAACAGTCGTAAAAGGAAAGCAGCAATCAAGGAAGTGCTTGAATGGCTCATGATCGGCTCATGATCGCCCTTTTCCATCACTCACTTTTTATGTGCCTTACAATCTATGACAGCATTTCATGCCATCGTAAAACATGCCACTGTCAGCGTATGTCAGTGTGTTCAAGGCCTTCACAGGAAGATCTATTTCTCTTAACAATTGTACTCCCACACTAAAAACATCACTTTTCCTTTTAGTGGCATAGAAGCATAAAAATGACAGTAAAATTATTGTCCAAACAGCTTCAATCCAAAACACTTATATTTTTAATGCCAATTATTCCATTATTCAATCCGGGAAAAAAAAGTGAAACAAAAATCATACAGCTGAAGGATTAAAGGACTGGAATATTAATGACAAATGGAGGGAGGATGAAGAATTACTATTACTATTTCTATTTCACGCACCGATTCAGTGGTCGCACATCACGCCTGACCAAACTATGCAAATGAATTTTTTCTCTTGGCTTGCGATGTTCAACAAACCTTTCTCATCCTGATTCTTCCTCCTGACAATGGCAAATTATCCAGCCACAGGCTTAATGGCATGTAATACGTGACGCTTGAAGACATTTGTGATAAGTAGTTCATCTGTAAGAACCCTAATCTCTTCCCCAGGACTTGCTCTTGCCCTCTAGCACAGAGGCAAATCAATGCCATTCACCATGGCCGGTTTTCAGTCTACTAACACCCCATCATCTATATTTTCCTGCGGGAGACAGCAAAGGTCTGCTGTAAATGCTGGCGGTTGCACGTGTTTGTTTCTAGAATGGTGACTGAGATGGGATTGGGCTTCCCAGGCACTGTGAATGTGTGTTAGCCATGACCAGGCACAATCATGCTTGTGTGGAGAGAATTGCAAGGAGACGGTCCAGATCCCAGGGCACATGCTGTTCCACAGTCTGTGGCCCTAAATGAGCTCGATCAATAGGACTGACGTGCTGGGGAGTGACTACGCCACTGCACACACACACACACACACACTTACTCACAACAGACATACACACCTTTAAACCCAGACACTAACTTAACTACATTTTTCCAGTAGCACAATTTTCAAAACAGCTGTATTCTAGAAACAAGCTACATCTAGTCATCTTTCTCCTAATTTTGGCTTTATCTGCTCTATGATTAGTTCTTTCATTTGTGTTTGTCAGTGTTATCTATTTATATTTCATCTGTTTTCTCATATAACAATCTAATTTCTTATGCTTATCATTTCTCTATCATTATAATATTTTAGCCAAATTTCATAAACGGATGTGCTCATATGCTGTAGCAAATCAAACTAAAGGTGCAGCAATGTTTTCTTTGTAACTGACATGTTTAGCATGCCGCATTTTACTCAGTAAGTTTAAACATTTGTAGATGAGCTGTGAAATTCCATTTAAGCCTAGATATAGTTTCTACAGAACATCAACCATAAACGGGTCTTTGTCCATTCGATATTCAATGACGTGACAACATGTAAAATAAATCAGCATTTGTAGAACTGGTAATGTCAGCCTTAATCCTGACCTGGGCTGTGTTTCCCAAAAGCATCATAAACCTAAGCACACCGCAAAACTTTTGGTGTAGGATGTACTTTGAAACTATTTTCGCTCAGAAATTGCTCCGTAAGTTTCACAAAAATTTACAAAGAAACTGCAAGTAACACACTGAAATAAATGTGAAATTTTGATGTTGAAAGAATAGTATTTTCTTGTAAAACATATTGAGATAATCTTCAAAAAGTATTTTTTTTACAGTGTAGATTGCAGAAACCAACCAATGGTCTGTACAATCTACTTAACATAATTTGCTTGTTTCTTTGTTTTTATGAATTTTTGGATAATTTCAGCTTTTTTGGATTGTGCTACTGCACTGTTTCTGGCTTCACCTTTCTTTTCTTTTATGAATTTTAATTTCTTTGCTGTCAACATGACTCGCTCACCATGTGAACTTCTCGCATCTGGTCAGTTTCAAAATATTCAGCATAGCAGACTCCCGACTATTTTGGAGAGGGTGAAGGGGACCACAGATTGAAAAATTAAAACTAGTTGCATGACAGAACTTTTTTCTGAGAGGATTTTTTTTCACCATAAAATGGCATTTTAAGAGTTGAAGATTCTTTAAAAATAATAATTTTGTGGTGCATGAACAAACAACAGTACAGTAGGTGAGTAAATAACAACAGAAATACAATTTTTGATTCATATCTCTGTCCTTTAAAGATATTTATTTATCTTTATAAATGTGATATTATAAGAACTAGCCTTATAATTCCTATGGTTTTCATGATCAAGGCTCATCATACGTCAACAGCAAACAGCTTTACTGTATGTGCACGCTGATCAGGAGGTGAGTGAGTACTCTGACATTGATTTCCTATCCTGTCATTTGTCCCAGCAGAACAAAGCATTCGCCGCTCTGCCACTAAGACGTGTGGCAGGAAGCAAGTCTACAAACAGGCCCCTTGCTGTATGCGTCCGAACAAAAATAACCTCCAAACTTAAACTGAAGGTATAACATGATGCACTACATTCATTGTCACAGACAACAGTGTCGCACATTGTTTTCTGCAGAGCATCCATCTTCTGCCAAGTCCTTTTAAAGGGACAGTTCACCCTAAAATTAATATTCTGTCATTATTTACTCACCCTCGCGTCATTTCAACTCTTTTTTTTGTCCCATTAAAGACTAAGTAGTTTCATGTAGCTTGACCATGTCTGTTTAAAAAAAGAATCAAAGAAAAAACATAAAAAGTAGTCCAAACTTATGCACTATATTCCCAGACTTCTGAAGCCATACTATAAATTTGTGTGAGGAAAGGACCATGACTTCAATTGTGTCTATTCTATCAAAAAACCTTTCAGAATCATCCACAAACTTGAAACCAATGTCACTTTGCCAACTCGACGGAGCCACAACGTGTCCCCGGGGTCCCCGCAGCACATTGTGATGTGCCTTGTAGAGTGTCACCATTCATCTTCGCCGGCTGGACAAAATCTATTTCTCCAGATTGTCCTTCCTGTGAAGCTCAAATGCAAAGCACAGTAAATCACAGGTCCTCTGGTTTTGTGCAAAGAGTGCAAAATCCAGTGGTCAGGGAGCAATTAATCTCTCACGCTGGGCTAGCCTTGCAATAAGACTGAGCATCTGAGGGGTCCAGATCATTAGGGACGCCGTAAACGGCTGGCTGAAGCTTAAGACGTGAGTATACAGTACAGCACCAAGCATTATTACCTTTGATCCACAAGCTCCACAAGGACCACAAGGACATTCATGATCATAAAATCCTACAGTATAGTCAGTCTCTTCACTGACAATGTTGCTGTCTTCTTAAATTGGGCAGCCACATGTAACATGATGGTTAATTATGCTATTGCGCTGCTACAATAACCAAACCCATCACAGGAAACTGACTGAGAGTAAGAATGCTGTAAGCAGTTATTCTCTGTAGGTTATAATTGTGCGTTTGCACCCTGTATATCCTTGTTTTGAGAGAATCATGATTCTACCTCCACAGGAGAAAACAAATTGACGCTTTAAATCCGAAGCTAATTAGTTCCACTCAGTTGAGGGTTGTGACAGTCGTCACCTAAGGGCATCTAATGCAACCTAGACAGGTGTAAAATCTAAGGGTGTTTTAACACCTGCAAGATGTGTTGAGTTCGGAGTTCGTTAAATTTCCAAGTTTGTTTTAGCTTGCTAGATTGTGTTCCACAAAAATAACACGTCAGAAAGAACACAGCACTGTCGGAAATTAACGACTATTCCTTATTATTCTCCCAAAATGAACGAACAATAGAAAGAAAGTGAGCTAATTGTCATTAAAGGATGAATATTCTGCAGACTAAAATGTTCCTTTAGATTCACACTGCAATTATTGGTGCAATGACATGTTTGCTATCTAATATAATTTTTATTTTTTTATTATTAATTCTGGATTAATTTTCAGTCAGGCAGGCACTATTATGGAGGAGACTAAATCTGACATTTTTCATCAAGTGGATCCAACACAGTAACAAAATGGTACAAAAGTAAACAAAATGTCATCAAAAATTAAATACTGAAATGTATTATTCTATATTGCTCTTCATCTTATCCACTTTGTTTCTTCTGTCTCTCGACAGGATATATCAGCCAGAAGGTGGCGACAAATGACTTAATGTGAGTCAATGAATATTTCACTGAACCGATTCGTTCAAAACACTGATTCATTCAGGAACAAAACAGCACTGTAGGGTGCTGCTCGGAGACGATTGACTTCGTTGGAACTATTCCAGTTGACAGAGCAAAAATACAGAAAATAATGTTCTTAAAATGTAAGTTACTCGATATGAAATACTTGTTTATTGAGCTATTTAATGTATAAGAGCACTATCAAACTTGCAATGGTACTGTACTCTGAATATCAAACAAACACACATTATAGCAGGAGCCAACCATATTTATCCTTTTAGTGTAATATGTGTAAGACATATATTGTAGTCTAGTTTTACCTTGCTTCTTTCATGGTTTTCTCAATGAGGGCATCCAACCTGTCCATTGCAACATCTGCTTGATTTGGCTGGGTTTTACCAAATCACATTTGCACGCCTTGCGACGTCAACACAAAACAATACGTGGAAAGTGTTTCTTCCTTTTTTCAGATATGTGGAAAGTGTTTTCTTCCTTTTTGTCCCTGTTTATAAATCTTTTTGTTTTGCTATTCTAACTAAATATGGTTATCTTCTTCGCTGCATATTATTATTTACATTCTGCATTGTTTTTCTTTGTTAATTCTTTTCTTGCTGTTGATGGCCTTATCAGAACAGACTTGCTACCCACCAGGTGAGAACCATTGCGCTGGATCAATGTGTCCCACCACATGGTTCTGTTCTATGTAAAAGCGCCAACAAAGTACTGAGACATTCAGTGGTTTATCATAAGCAGTAGGCTACATTAGCTATACCATCAGTCAGATCTGCAGATCATAATAACGCTACATCAGTTTATATTCATTTTAATTTTCAGGCAAACGTTCACATATTTTTTCATTGTACCACAAAAATGTTCAAAAATGTCTAAATATCTTCCATTTCTATTCATAATATCACAGATTCTCCCTCCGTAATGATGAAGCCCATTGTTGCTCAAGCACTCACCCCGATGACTGCCATGGAAAACAATTACATCCCCTCCCCCCCCTCCCCCTCCTGAGGAGTCACACAGCAATTATAATAATCCTACATACAATCACCACAGTCTCTGTGAACAAAGCCGCACTTACCCATGGCAAAAAAGGGGATCCCAAGCAGCGTAGAGTTAAATTTCCCATCAGAGATGAAAAAAATCCCAGCTGCCGTCACGTTGGCGATGCAGATGGTAAGGACGCCCAACAGGCCCAGGAAGGGTTTCCCACGCAAGCAGTCCCGCATAGAGCTGGAGATGGTGGCCCCCAGGAGCACCAGCACCAAGCTGACCAGTACCTCGCTCTTGGCCAGCACGCCTGTCTTGTGGAAGTCCCGCCATAAGCTGAAGGATGTAAGTGAATGGATGTGTAGTTCCTGGCTGTCTGTAGCCAGCTGGTGAACCAGCTTACAGAATTCACTCTCCCACTTCTCAGAAATGATGTCCTGCACCACTGGTCCAAGGTTGCGGAGGTAGTAGGTGATTTGGATGGCGCGAGCAAACTTGACTTGTTGATCCCGGCTATTCACAGGCAAGGCCACGCCACCCAGCTGATGGCCAATAAAGGACACTCGGCCATCCTAGAGGCAAAACAAACCAGTTACTAATTTATTTATTTCATTAAAGGAAACTTATGAGTGAAATTGAATTTGAATGCAATCTAACAAGTGTACTTTACAATCAGGGAAAATCAACTGCTGTCAAAAAAATTTAAATAATTGGTACATTTGGAACATCTGAGGAATACTAAAGTTGATTAACAAATTAATTGAGATCTGTAATATCCTCCCGAGAACCAGAAATAAAAGGCTTTGTGAATTTAGTATTTTTTCATGTCATTACATTGTTTAGAGCATAAGAAAAAAAATGGTAAAATAACATTTTTGAAAAATTTTATTTTATTCATAAGTTATGCTATGTCCTCTGTAGAGGACACCAGGACTCAATTTTTTTATAACTAACTTTGTATAAGGATGGTTCTCAACTATGTTATAAAATACATAAAATGATTTGATATACCATTTTGCTTTATGCAATATGTGTGTAAAAATTCCATAAACTGGTTTTCCCATTAAGGACAATGTTATCTATACACTGTATCTAATTTGCATATTAAAGTGCTGTTGGGACAGCATGTTGAAAAAAGAAGTGTAATGATGGGAGTAGTAATTGGCCAGATTTTCATAATAATATCTAATATTTCATAAGAATATTGATATGTAATTTGTTTTCCTATTCAATTATTTTGTCTCCCAAAATGTGTAATAAACATGCTTTTAGTCCTGGTGTCCTCTACAGTGGACATGTATGAAATGATGTCCTGTTTCATAACAGGAAGTCATATTTTGATTTGAAACCCCATAACATTTTCCTGAGATGTTGATTTTTTGAAAATTTAACAGATTTAAATTATAATTACAAAATATTATCATATTTCCATAAGGATGTACAATTTTATCACTAAATTAATGTCAGCCATTTTTAAAAACCAAGGAGAGGGAGTGTTCTCGGTGAAACATCCAATCATTTGGTATCTCTGGAAAGCCCTGAATGTGCTCTGTACAGGACATCCAGACTTAAAACTGTGACATGTGAGGTTTCAGAGAAATTCACTAAAATATAATGTCCACTACAGAGGCAAAAACTCCATAGCTGGGTCTCAGGAGGATATGGGCTACTGGAAGAAATAGAAGCAGCATCCATGTACTGATCATAAAAACGTATTCCAAATAATTTATCTTATAATAAAATATATCCTATAAAATCTAAATGAATCTCTGGTTAATAATCAATATACTGCACATTTTTACACTATACATTTGTAAATCGTATAGTTTAGTGTTTTATTAGTGGATAAGTAGTAACACATTGAAGTAATTTGCAGTGTTAGTCTTTTTTTAAAACTACATTACAAGTAAACAGGGAAGAATTAAAAAACGTGTCCATATTTACTAAAATGAGGGAACAAATTCATAATCCGTACTTGGTAAGGTTTAGAATGGACAATAAAATACAAACATAAAAGTGGGGCCTTAAAGAGGAAAGAGAAGGTGGAGACGTCAGTCAGAAGGATGAACTTGCCAAAAGGAAGGCCCTGGAAAGTGCAACTAAAACAAGTGAGTAGTGCATTCATTTTACATTTGCATGTCTGTTATGTGAATATTTCATTGGGCTGCCATGCCGATTGTTTGTGTTTGCGTGAAGTAGTTTGGTATTGACATTGTGAAGTTTGGCTGTGCCTTGGTTATTTTAGACTTATGTTAGTTCCGATTTGATTAATTAGGTAACTTGCTTGATAATTTTTGACTAGTACTAATACTACTCTTGTGTTAGATCTGGATGGCTTGTTACTTTACAGAGATTATGTATTTATACTCAGATGAAAATAATGAGATATACAGTAAAAGTCCTTTGCGACACAATGGGTATGGTATTTTTCTTATACCCTATGATTCTTCATTGCACTTATAGTTTGAGGCCGTTAAAAATGTTTGCATATGAGCCAAGGACTGACTTGCTGCCACTGCTGCGTTTTAATATTAATTCCACATTATAATCATGTGTAACTTGCAGAATCAGCAAGCCAGTTAATGAACAGCTATATGTTGGTGTGGATTTGTTCTGGAATTTGAATGGATTTAACACATTTCAACAATGTATTAAAATGGTCTTCCATAACAAAAAAAAAAAAAAAGGTTTCTCAAGGAAGCAGTATGTACTTAATGTGTTTTAGCTAAATGTCAGACAAGCAAAACTGGCAAGAAGAAAACACAAGCTGATATCAAACCACAGCATGAAGCTGGATAAATATGCTAAGACAATCAACACAGCTGAACAACATAATTTTTGCACCAAAACAATGCTGAATTTAAAAAATCCAGAGCAGATTGAGTGTTACTGGGTTTTTTTTCTCAATAGTCTCAATATTTCAGCATCCAGTAATAAGCTGGACAGTGCGTCACCCTGCTGAGAGCCTTGGATGCAGCAATACAGCCTCAAGATGTGCTGAAAAAGACTGGCACAATATGAATGAACTCTTGTAGAGGCCACAGTAAGCGCCTCATTCACACAGATCTTGCTCCTACTCCTACTGACGTAGGCTTGGGAAAACAATAAGATATCTGACTTGCTGTACTGTTGTGTTATATTTAGTCTTTCGTCTGTGAATACTGCAGCATTTTGATCAAGACTGTTAGTCTTACAGGTCTCAAGATACAAGATGTATCTTCATAATCAGTGTATATTCAGACTCAGTTTAGGACACTTATTTTAACAATGTGCATTACACTCCATGAAATAATTAAATGCTGCTCATGAATATAAACTATATTTAACAGAATTATGTTCATGGTTTAATGCTAAACATTTGGGCTAACAATCATTTAAAAAAAATACATTCTGTTAGAATATTTCTATAATTTTCAATAATCACTAATTTAGATTATTGATGAATCTACGTAGTTTAAGTAGTTTTACAAGCATTTCCTATTATAAGTACACCTTTAATTCACAATTCAAACAATGGTTCTCCAAGCATGCATTGGGCCCTGAAAAATTAACATGGTTTTACTGTTTCCCAACAACTGTTGTTGCTTTATTGTCAATATTACTGTAGTACAAATAGACTGCAATATATGATTCTGTGCTATTTTAGATCGTGAAACGCAATATATAAACAACAGTATATTTAACAGAATTATGTTCATGTTCTTATGATCAAAACTTGGCTGAACCATTTAAAATATTTGAGGAAAAATTTACTAATATTTATTTTGTTTCCAATATAGATTACTGCTGAATCTAAGTAGTATAAGCAGTTTTATGTTCAAGCATTTCTTATATAAGCACATCTTTTGCTCATAATTCTAGCAATGGTCTTCCCAGCATGCACTGGGCCTGAAAAAATAATATGGTTTCCCAACAACTATTGTTGCTTTATTGTTATTTTTAGTAACTTGTCTTGTGATGGCAGGATGTGTTTGTTACTCTGTTTAAAATGATTAGTTAGTTGATTGTTACCTGTGTATGTGTGTAAAACATTTCAAAAATTGCATAAAACTATTTTAAGTGAATACAATTTAAGGAATCTTAATACAGAATACTGTTAGTGGTTCTTGTAATTGCAATTAACTCAGTGTTTTGAATGATCTGTTTGCATTTGAATGATTTAACACAGCTTATCTAATTCACACTGGATTCTAAACAGTGTATTTAATTAATAATGTTGTTTGTTATATGTTCTCATAATTTTATTGATTGAATATACTGCACAAGGTATCTATTATGAAAAAAAAAACAGGATAAATTGTAAAAGTCTAGATTCTGTGAGTGTCTTCTATCTAGTGCACATTGCATCACCAGGCTTCTCCAGTGCAGTACTAGAGAACTATGCAGCTGATTCCGAGGCAGCACACACTAATATAAAGCAGCACGGAGTCTATTCGTAATTCTGAGAGTTTTATAAGGCACAGTCGCAATATGCCGAGATGGTTTTTGCAGTTTCATTGTTGCAATGTCGCTCCATCGCACACAAAGGCTGCTTCTCAAAAACCTCGGGAAAACGCTGTCTCGTTAGGCGGCTCGCGAGGTTTTGAAACACAGCCAGACAATGTCTCTTACCTTTAATGTTGTATTCGGATAGCTCACGGGGACCTTGGAAAAAGTGCTGTTAGACAGAACAGCTAAGCGAATGTCTTCGAATATGGTGATGATATCATCCAGGAGGCATCTCTTGTCCCGGTGGCTCAGGACACAGAGATGCGCGAAAGTGTAATTGAAACCTTTATAATTGACATGCATATCCAGGACCTTCTTGTGCACCTGGAGCACCTGCTCGGCCAGTTCCAGGATATTTCCCCCGGACTTGGCCAGCAGAATGAGTCTGCCATATCTGCCGGGGGTGTGCAGGTCCGAGTACAGCTTGTGCTTGGACTGGTCGACGGGGAAGAGGCTGTTGGCGAGACTCCGCTCGATCTTCGCGAGGCTGTGCGTCGGGGCGACCAGGATCTCCAGGTCCGTTTCGGGCTTAAACCGGCTCAGCACCGTGGATCCGAAAATAATGGTCAGGACTGCGGGGACGGTGAGGAAGAACACCGGATGCCTGCTCACGAACAAACCCAGCCAGTAGAAAGAAGATTTCAGCCCTCTGTGTATCACTTGCCGCAGCATCCTCCTCCAGATCCAGCTTGCAGCAGATGATGCCCCGGTTCTTCCTATGAAGCACATGTGACATGTGGCTCCAGTTCAGTCAATCCGTGCGAGAATACTCGAGTGTACACCTGTGAAGCACTGCAGCGATTTGCAAAAGACAGTCAGATATTGATCACTATAGAGGCTTTTTGATTCCATCCATCCCCCTGATGTGTGACTGTTTCTCGCGCTTCTTCTGCTGCAACAGCAGCCAGCCCCAGTCTGATGTGCATGTGTGCTTAATTCAGACTATTCGGAGGCGCCTGATTTATGGGCTTGATTGTAACCATGTGCTGCTGTGTGCATGGAAGGAGGCACGACGGGGAAATGCTGGGAGGGTGGGGGCTCATTTTTAAGAACACACGCGATTCAAAGCCCTTCACGATCGTGGACTCACCTCTTGAAATAGCCACTCGATTACTAATGAATGAGGCATTCCCATCTTAAGGGCGGCAGTCCACACAGAAGGCCAAATGTAGTTACAATTCAGACGAGCTAAAAATAACATTAAATGTACGAAGCTACTCAAATCTAAGTCCTTAGGACTTGCTGATGAAGTGACTTATTTACCACCAACGAAACCTATCATAAATACACTAATAAACGTCATTAACGTACACTAATAGTGTAAGTATTTCTATTTAAGCATTTAAATAGCGTTTTCACGTTTTAGTAACTACAAAAGTTGTGCGAATACGACAGACGCGTCTAACAGGAAACCATATAGCAACCGTCTGTTGTTCGCTTCTTATTAAGTAGCCTACTTTGACAATTCATGACATTCTTTACAGTGGCCTATCATTTCATTATGGTTTATACGGAATAATATTTAATGCTATCTTTTTAATTTTGTGCTATAGGCGACTTTCTTTGCTAATGATTCAACTCTGAATAAATCTTTCTCTAATATGAAGCTGCTATATTTTCCTTTTTTTCATGATTGTCTGCATATTGTAGCCTACAGCCTTCATCTCATAGACTCAGTGCTCAGCATAAAGTAGAATACTAGTGTATATCATGATTCTTCAGTTAGAAGACAACTGACCTAAAGTCTTGAGAAATAAAATGTTTTTCTATGTTAAAAGCTTCATGCTTTTATTTATTTGTGGAGCAGAAGCAGTTATAAAGCCTCTTTTAGTGAGCACAGCAGAACACTGTCAGAACCAAAAATAGATGCACGGACTGCATGCAATAGAAAAAAATAGACCAAAAAATAAAAAAAATAAACGACTGTACTCTCCATACTGGAAAATTATCCTTATTTTATCTTACTATTCTTATCTTTTATTTATTTATTTATTTTTATTGATGTATCGGTCTAGTTAATTTATTTTTTATTCATTTATTTTTGTTTTTGTATTCATGATTAAGGAACTGTTTAGCACCTTTTTTTGAGAAATGGTGGTTCTGGAACATAACTTAATTCAGACTCTAACTTAATATGATCTAAAATATAATTTACAACCTGTAATAAAAACTGGGGTACTCCATAACTCATTTATATGATTTCATACTCTGTAAAAAAATAGCTATGACAATAGCTATGTTTCCCTAATGGCATAACCTATGAAGTGAAGTGAATTCACAGCTAAACAGCTACCCGTGCTATTAATAATCTGACATAAAACTCTCTACACATAGTTATTATGGTTGCAAAATTGTTGTTTGTGCAATATTTTAACAGAAGCCCCACATAAAATAATTTTCTGCACTACTGATCATGTGTGACTGCAGAGGTGACCTGTAATCCTGTTCGGTTAAAGCTTCTTCATTATTTATGTGTGGATGATGCTGTGTTTACAACCAGTGAATGGCTAAACATGGTCATCAACACAGAAAGACTGTAATTTGGTTGCTGACTATGAATAGTAAGAACTTTACCACCTTTGAGCATCTGGAACATAACTGGATGCAAATACTAC
Source organism: Sinocyclocheilus anophthalmus (assembly GCA_018155175.1). Classification (NCBI taxonomy): domain Eukaryota; kingdom Metazoa; phylum Chordata; class Actinopteri; order Cypriniformes; family Cyprinidae; genus Sinocyclocheilus; species Sinocyclocheilus anophthalmus. Next base: position 28,930 of record JADLZN010001764.1, on the reverse strand, counting down.
TTTGCAATGGTACACATCAAAATCAATGGATATGTCAGAATGACTTGGTGGAGAAAGATGCTTTTAGCCTGCAAAACGTTGTAGTTACAGCATCTACCAGCAGGGGATACCTGCAGAAGCTAACCAGCAAAGGCACTGGATGCTCTCATGGATTGAACAACAGTATGAATGGTGCAGACAAACGCCTCCCACTCTACATAAATGTGACAATGTCAGAAAACAGCAATATAATTGGGATAAAATGGAGACCCTCACAGAATAGTATGGCTTGTCAAGTCAAGTCAAGTCACCTTTATTTATATAGCGCTTTTAACAATACAGATTGTGACAAAGAAACTGAACAGCATTAAATAGGAAAATAATGTCAATAATGCACAATGACAATAGTAAACACTCAATTTTAAGTTAAAGCCAGTTCATCATTGAATTCAGTGATGTCAACATCCAGCTCAGTTTAAATAATATCTTTGCAATCATGTCAACGATATCGCTGGAAATGAAGTGTCCCCAACTAAGCAAGCCAGAGGCGACAGCGGCAAGGAACCAAAACTCCATCGGTGACAGAATGGAGAAAAAACCTTGGGAGAAACCAGGCTCAGTCGGGCCGATTTCGGACTTGTCCTAGTTTATTCCCCAGACCATTACCAAAATGAGTGCACTCCTTTTCCAATTTAACCCAAATGTAGAGCCATCAGCAGTCGTCTTCTTTACCTCTTGAGCTCAAAGGAATCAAAGGTCACCTAAAACCACCACATGAGACAATTAAATGATATATGTAGATTCTCAACACTTCCCACACATTGTAAGCACCGACACTGCAAACATGTAGGCTCTTTAGTAAGGGTGTAACGATTCACTCGTTTTCTCGATGCATGGATTACAAACCCGGACGATGCAATGCATTGATCTTGAAACATATGGATTTTTGAATCGTGAATCGCCGAATTCGTAATCGATTTAAAACACTAAGATTCGAATGAATCGCGATTTCTATAGCGAATCAATGCTTTCAAAATATATTCACATTAAATTACTACAAGCACGAATTAATGGAGACCTTAAAGCGTGTTCGTGCCTCGCATCTCTTCTTCACGCGCTCTACTAACCGCCTGTGACTGTCACAGGATTGCGCTCGCGCTCCGTTCGTCTGACTGACACATTTTTGAGCAGTTGATGTGTGAACTCTCCTTAGTACTCGTGGCCAGTAATGCTAAAGTGAAGTAGATTTACTTTCCTGTAGTTTTTCAATGGCTCTCTGTCATACCGAGCAGATCCCTGAGCAGTCGAAGGCTGTGCATTTATTGCATAGACGGAGCACACAATTAAATGCGATTTCAAATTTTCCTTTGAAGTGTTACAAGCTCTTGGTGCATAAAGAAGATCTGTAAAGTTACCTATAAAACGGCTCATTCTAACACGCCCCCACATATCTATGTCATGATGTGGGAAGATTTGCATAACGCCGCCCAAATGTTCACGCAAAGAAAGAAGGCATAACTGTTATTCTCGCTGTAGTATTGTTGCCTCCGCCATGTCGTGAAGGCACTGTTTCTCATTGTGAAATCGAAACTACTTTGTTTGACCTTCCACGACAGAAATCAGTGGTAAGTGTTTCACAACACGTTCAGCACAGTCACCTCAAATATCAGATGTGTGCAGACATTTAGGAGGACTGTTTCTGATCCTGTAGAGAGTCGACTACAATACCGGATGTGCTGACCAGAGAGGTAAGTAGTAACGTTAAGTTTCATATTTAAACGGATTGACACTGACGAGTGTGAGCAGTGTAGAGTAGCGCTTGTTGTTTGTCTTTTCTTTGATCACAAATGCAGACATGTTTTTTTTGTTTACGTGGCGCGATGCAATGCGTAAAAAAGACAGTATAAGTCATTATAAAATTAGTAATTATGTCCCCACTGGATACAAAAAATGCCTCGTTTATAATGGGTTTCAATGTTTTTGTCTTGTCGCTCTGGCCGGACAGGGCATCACAATATGGTAAGGGGCGAAACATTTCCGTCACGCAAGTGAGGTATTCATCCAATGACAACGCATCTGGATAGCTGGCCAATCACAGCACAGCCTAGCTTTTCAGACCATGAGCTTTGTAAAAATCGCCGTTTCAGAAAGGCGGGGCATAGAGGAGAAAACAACAATGTACAGTATGTGGAAAATAAAAAGAATGTGATTTTTGAAAACCGCATAAACACATTTCATTACACCAAATACACAAAATAATGTTCTTTTTAGCAGCATCATGACCCCTTTAACAACAACCTTGAAATAAGAGCGCGAGGTTTATCTGATAATCAGATGCATGAAAGTAGCTTTTGTTGCTATAGCAAACAGACATCAGGCACATTTTCTTTCAGAATCATCATTCGCCGATGAAGAGGAAAAGTTAATTACTATAGCATTTTATTTTATGAAAATGAGATAAAGAAGTTTTCGCTCTGAAAGAGAAGTGATCTCGCGCTCAAAGAACTTAAGACGCACCAGGCTATATCTGCAGCTAAGCTGTCACTTCTGAAACGATGGCTACGCCCATGGTGTGACAAAATGTTAGCCTATACATAATACTTTTAAAGCTCTTTTTTTAAATCTTGGCTTACATAAATTTCTACATATGCCATGTCATGCCATAGCAATGGACAAAAGTGTTTTTTTCCCTAACCTATGGTTCTGTAACCATAAAGGCTGCTTTGTAATTTGCCCCCTGACTAAGCATTTAAAGAATTTAGGGGAAGCCTAATAATCCTGTGAATGCACTTAAAGAACGCAGATCGAATCAAATTTAATTGTGAATCAAATCGAATTGAATTGTTCTGAATTTGCAAAAATCGTTCTTGAATCGAATCGAAAACCTATGAATTGTGAATCGAATCGATTCGCTGTCTACCCAAAGATTCACAGCCCTACTCTTTAGTAAAGATTATTGCAGTGTTGCCAGATCTCGCTAGAAAAACAAGCAGCCTAGTCTGACAAAACAAGCCCAAAATAGGCAACATGCTTCACTAAAATAAGTCTAAATAAGCAAGGCTGTTGCTTCAGATAGAAAGGTGCACACTGGGGTGTATTTACTGGGGCCCACAGTTTCTTAGAATTAGCAGACGTGGCAACATTGGACTACCCAGATGATAAGAGATAAAAAGCGCTGAAGTTGGAGAAGGAGGTGGAAGAAGAAAGTGGGACAGGGTGTTGTGTGGTTGAGAGGAATCCCATATTTTTTGCAGTCTCTGTTGATACGGGCCTGCAGTCAAAGCTTAAAGTGCACTTTCTGCCAGCCGCTGTTGCCAGGTGGTGGGCTTGTGCAAGAGTGGCAGGCCAAACACATTCTAACATGCACATCTTAAAGCACAGCTGTGGAGAAACCACATTGTGAAATTGCTACAAAATGCACAAATACAAAACAGACATTGAATTCAATTAAATTTAATTCAAAAGCTAAGATAAAAAAATGTAGACCAATACATTTACACATCTAAGGATTTTATCAACCAAAAAAGTGCATATGTGTCCTTTTTTTGTGTCCTTCACATAAATGAGTAAGCGGCATTTAAAACAATAAATAAAATATGCACTGTTGCTCAATATTTAATTACAGCTTCAGATGCATGATATTTTCATTTGCTACAAGCAGGACACACAAGAAGCATGATCAATTCGGACATGCAGATGGTTGTCGTGGTAATAAACACCGTAAACAGCAACCGTTTAAGTGTCCGCGCTTAATGCGCATCTCGTATATTGGAAAGCATTTTAGGGGGCCCTTGGCTTTTGGGGGCCCAAAGCGGTCGCCTACCTATGCCTAATGGTTAAGTCCGCCCCTGGGCCAATGACTTGTAAAGTAGCCATCACTAGAAAAAGAAGCCATAAAGAAATAAAATCACCATATTAAAAAACAGGCTGTTGATGAATTGTAGTCTGAATTGCTAGCGATGTCAGAACATAACAAACCCTGTATTATATGGAAAGTTCACATATTTCTAATAACACAGTGTGTTGCGTTAGAAATACCATAAATGGTGTGATGCTACTTTAGCAGAAGTGCAAGGCAACAGAGAAAAAACTTGTTCAGATATTGGGAATAATGCGCCTCTTGGGTTTACATCACAGCCGGAGTCACGAGCTGTCAATCACGAACAGAGACCTGTATAATAATCCGTTCTATGGTATTAACCTTAAGCATATTTAGATGGTACGGGGGCTTTCTTTACAGTTCTTTATGGTGGGTGGGTTTTCATTTACAGTTATTTAACATTAAAGTATTTATCATTTAAACATCCGTTACCAATCTAGTCTATAGTTTCTTTTTAATATACATTAATATATATATATATATATAGATATATATATCTATATATATATATATATATCTATCTATATATATGCGTATATGCTGATGGTTTTAGCAAAAACAGCAAAGTCATATAAAATAAATATAAAATATGATGAGTTTTAAAAACACAGCAAAGCTCATAAAAATGAATGTAAAATAAACAAAAAAACATATGATGGAACAGGATATGTCACCTTTTAAAAAAGACTTTAATATTCCATTAGAGTGTAAAGACACAGTAAAGCTTATTTTTATATAAAGTAAAAATATATGATAAGTTGTTTAGATATAAGATAGTACTGAATTGTGATATTATTTCTATTTGGACAGAAATAGTCAATTTTTGTTTACGTTGTGATATATTTTGCTCCATTTAGCCCTCTGAACTTATCTTCAATTACTGTTGGTTTGACATTATATAAAAATGGTGAAAGTTATTGGGGTGAACACACACTTTCCATTTAACACTCATGATTCTTCTGAGGGTTATGACCAGGAAAATAGAGCTGGAAAAATAATCTCATTACTATTCCTTTGTGCTTGGTTCACGGCTTACTTTCCTTCACAAACATCCTCTCCACACAGCTTTGACCATTGATGAGAACAGCCACTAAAATATACGAGTTGACACAGAGCTCACGTTAGCCTCCAAGAGAAAAGAAATGACCCATCTTAATTAAAACAGCCTCTTCCCTGCCATTAGCCCTCATGTTATTGGCTGCTGTCAATACATCCATTTCATGGGAGTAATCCCATGCATTATAAATAGCTGGTTTAATGCAGTTTTAAAGAAGCCCCTGGGACCTTGCTTATACCTGCCTATGACAACGTAGGTGAGATGTTTTGTTCTTACAGGCGAAAAAAATGCAACTTGCACTTTTCATAAATAAATTTGAGGGGGGAAAATTGCATTAAAATCTTATTAAAATGGTCACAAAGCCACTTAACTTTTGAAAATTGCTGACTGCAGATGAGTTATTTTCATTTCCATTAATTTTATGAGTTTTGCCATTTTTGGTAGCTGCTGCAAAACTCAGGCTGTCTAAATACAGTTTAAAACCATGGTTTTGATTTTTCTTTCTTTCTTTAGAAATAAACATTAAAATGAACATCAGAATTAAATATTATAGAACAATTTTAAAGACAGACAACCTTTTTACCACAAACTGAATGTCAATTAAACAGATTTTAAAGAACAAAGTGCCAAGTGCCCATTAAAAAGAATCAATTTTTCAAACTCAACAAAACCTTTCACGTTACTCCATGAAAAATAATGTCACGACTTGAGTCTGCCGCCACGTTCACATCTTCAATATCAGTTGCAAAAAGAGTCTAAATTATGTCCTTAGTTAAAGATTTTCTTCATATCCTCTGAAAACACCGATCTGTTTAACACTATACCACAAACAATTTGATAAGACCAGTAACATAATGCAGCTGACAGTGAAGTCAGTTCCTGGCACTGCTGCTCAAGTCGCGCTGTGATAAATTAATCAAATCGCGAACGATTGCTGAAAGAAACAGGGCTTCTCTTGGAGGTGACAGTGTGCTTTGCTATTGTTGTCAGTATTATGAATGGCCTTCATATGGTCCTGCTGCAGAATGTGCCTCGTGCTCAGCAGAGTCCGTGCAACCTTGAGTCATGAATTGCTTTGGCTCCCACTCAGGAAAACAGGACGCACCACCTGCTGTTCAAATCTGATGTTAATTTCCCTGAGTAAGACTTCATTGAGGAGGAGAGGCGGTAACAGGCTGTAATAGTGAAAGACAGCATGGGCGTCCTCTCTGTCACTGCTGCTCTGTGTTATATGCACGAATACCAATGCATCATGATCGCAGACACCGTTTAACAAAGTGTGACTTTTTAAAGAGTTCTAATAGGGTGAAAAGACCATATTTTATGAGTCTCTAAGTGTATTTACAGTGGTTTGTGACCCAAAAATGGGTTGCAGGCCTCTTCTGAAAGGGTTTTGGCTAGTAAAACAGACATACACTGTACACAGTGGGTAGATTACTTACAAGTTGTAGTTTGTTCTTGATTTCACATTACATGCCGAAAATTGTAATTAGTAATGTAATCTATTACATTACACATTTTAGGTAATATAATCGGACTACATTTTGATTACTTTTAGATTACTTTTGACATAACTCACCACATTGATTGGAATAGGATAATCTTGTAGCGTACTGATTAAAAAAAAAAAGAGAGACAGAAAGTATATTCAATATTTTGTTAGGGAGTGGATTAAACATTACATTATGTCAGATTTTCCTCATGAAGGAACGGCATGCAGGGAGTTTGTTGATAAAGCTAATAATCAATTAAATCCTAAAAATTTAAAAAAATAAAATATAGTACTATTTTTATAATAAAACCGATCAAAATAAAACACTTTAACATAAAAATGAAACAAACAGATGTGAAGATGTGTCCATTAACCAACATCAGAGAGCTGTGGACATGCAACTGTGTTGTTAAATTATGGACTTAATTATTAATTTATTAACTTAAGATCTCAGGGGATATTCTTTAAGTAAATATATTAATTCAAAGAGGTTCTGCTGGCAAAACCATTTGGGAATTCCTGAATTAAATGCAAATACAAAATGTCAGTTTGTGCATTTAATGTGTTTCAAAGACTAAAGCATTTCAGGCATAGTGATAGGTGGTTAAATGTCTCACCGAGTGATAAATAAAAAAATAATTAAAATGTGTTCATAAAAAAAAAACTTGAATATAACTTTCTGATATAATAGTTATGCACACTATTTTTCTGTCAACGAAAGAAAAAATTAATAATTGAAAATAATTTATGAACAGTGTACTGTCATTGTATGAATAACATGTAAACTGTAATCTGACTATGAGCATTTTAAAATGTAATATATAATTTAATTTCAAGTACTTAATTTTTGGAATCTTATTATGTAATCCAGAATACATATATATTTAGTTACACCCAGCACTCACTGTACACTATTCTATCCTATCCTATCCGAAACTACATTATACTGTTTTAGTAATTGGGTTTGAAATTATTGTGCAGATCAATACAACTTTCATTGCATGCAAGTGTGAATATGAAAATACAATGTCTTGATATTTGTTACTGTTCAGTAAATGCACTCCAAAGCACCCTCATCAAAAATATTACCCCTTGTTAAATGTCTGCAGCAGTCCTTCAAAGCTCATTAATCATTTCATGTGTCGTAGTGTATTTGCCACCATGCTGACATTGCTTTTCTGGGAATACATTACCTTCAGCCAAGGGACTTCACCCACAGCTCCTCCCACAGCGCTGCGCTGCTTCATGTGAGAGTGAAATTCATTGGCAGGGGTTTCATATTTTATTGCCCAGTAACTAACATTAGCGAGCGGCTCCAGTTAAAGGTTGGCACTCTTGGCCTATTCCCGTAAGTGAGTTCTCCTGTACGATGGTGACTCATCTGACTGGCCCAGTTTTGTAATACTGCTGAAACAATCATTTCAGATGAAGGTCAAACATAGCCTTAAGGGCATGTGTTCCAGCCTTTAACGATCCGGAAGACTTTACAGCTGAAGATCTTTGCACGTCAGTGTGACAGAGGGGCTTATGAACTCAAGGGGAAGATCTGGTAGTGATGAAGTTGTGTGAAATTTGGAATGTGTTACTCTTGTGTAAAAATGGGCTGTGTTAGAGAAAATGTGATGGAGAGAAGTTGAATCAACTGTAAGCTTAAATCAGTGCTGACAGTTTTCCTACAGTAGTTAAAAATGCTAAAACAATTCAATAAAGGCAAAATAAGGAACACCTTGTTTACAGCAACAAGAAGTCAATGTTACGGTCATTATGTCAATCATCACAAATTAGGGAGTGACTTCTGCATTCAGTTCAATTATAGTGATAATTTAGAAGATAAGACTTAAAGGGTTAGTTCACCCAAAAATTTAAATTAGCTTGTGTTTTACTTACCCTCGAAGCATCCTAGGTGTATATGACTTTCTTCTTTCAGACGAATCCAGTCGGAGTTATATTAAAAATGTTGTCCTGGCTATTCCAAGCTCTATCATTGCAGTCTGCGGGTGTTGCAGTTGAACAGTCCACAAGTTGTCAAATAAAGCTCGCGCATTCATAATAAAACATGCCGCAGACGGCTCCGGGGGATGAATAAAGGCCCCCTGTAGTGAATCCATGTGTTTTTTAAAGAAAAATATCCATATTTCAAACGTAATAAACACTTTTCTCTCACTTCCGCTGACTGTCATACACCGAGGCAGTTCCAGCGGATGATGAAGCACGTATGCGCAACGCGCGCGCCTCTGAGATATGCTAGTCTCGTGAGTTTGTTTACAGGAGCAAAGGAAGCAAAGTTTCCTTACTTTAGCAAAGGAAAACCAGTCTCTTCTTGGTTTATATCAAAATCCTCCGACATTTTTCTTTGTAAATCCTTGGTTTGTACTTCTATTTTGTGACCGGCGATTTGTTTTGTTCTCTCTCCGCATGCGTAACTAATCACGCAAGATAAGTTGCTGCGTCATCCGCCGGAACTGCTTCAGTGTATAAAGTGATATAAAAGTGTTTATTACATTTGAAATATGGACATTTTTCTTACAAAAACACATGGATTCGCTACAGGGGGCCTTTATTCTTCCCCCGGAGCCGTGTGAGGCACGTTTTTATTATGAATGAATAGTATCTTTATTTGACGACTTGTGGACTGTTCAACTGCAACACTCGTTGACTGTAATGATAGAGCTTGGAATAGCCAGGACAATTTTTTATATAACTCCGACTGGATTCGTCTGAAAGAAGAAAGTCATATACACCTAGGATGCCTCGGGGGTGAGTAAAACACAAGCTAATTTTCATTTTTGGGTGAACTAACCCTTTAATACGCCCTACAAAACTCTAGTAACAATAAACATTTAGGATTAGCAGTTAGCACAGATTATTTTGGTATTTTTGGGTCCTAAAGCCAATTGCCTTCTTCTGTGCATATGGGCTCTTAGGTCAAGACAAATCTGTGGACGCAGATGTAGAAAGAGAAGAATAACTTTCCACTGCTCGATGAAAGAATTAGAAACAAGCAGACCAAATCTAATTAGGACGAGAACAAAGTAGGACATAATTTGTTTATAGCTGTCATTGTTCTGTCATAGATCAGCACTGACAAAACACTAGAAAACTTTGAATGCTTTAGAAGACTTTCTGACTACATTAGGAGTAAAACATAAATGCATATTGTTAATGGAGTCCTTCTTTTTGTGAAACACGGCTGTTAAACATGCGGAAAGGTTCTAAACATCCATGGATGTTAAAGGTTCTTCTTGGAACCAACCAATTGATGATAATAAAGAACTTTTTTTTTTTTTACGAGTGTAAGAAATGAATTACTTTTGATCACTCCAATGAAGCTGCATCATCACTAGCGATGCTAAATAGGGCATTGTTTGCCTGTGTGCAATAACCTATAAATATTAACGGCAAGGTTTCAAGAAAAAGTTCAGAAGTTCTACATCAATTATTTTTTCTGCTATATAAAGTTGATCTTTGATAGGAGGATACAATGAAAAGCTGAGGGTGAGCTCAATAAAAACGGTTAAAAAGTCGGTTTGCTGATACAAATCTCATAGGCTATCCAGCAAAGAAAACATAATGCTAATGTCAGCTTAATTAACGTTAGTTTCACTTAACAGTACAGAAATGACAGTTGACATTAAATTATCCCTTCCTTGAGATGGTGCATCAGACACTCAAGTTGAGAGGCACACTTGTTAGAGGGCAGAGCATCTTTGTGTCTTTTCAGCTGACAATTAGAGAAGACTCACCATGGAGAAGCCGGAGAGTGACACAGCACGCCAGATGCTGCAAGGCCTCTTGAGAGAGCATGCATTTTTTTCTGAAACAGCATCTGCTGTGTGTGTGTGCATGTGGTAACATCGAATCACTGCTTAGGAACACACACAAAAAAGTACTTTCAGGTGGAAATATACTTCAAACCCTCATAGGTATTATTTGATCACTGTGTCCTTATTCAAAAACCTGTAAATGGTAATTCAGCTGATCATGAATCTTCATTTCATACAAGGTTGCAACTCAGCAATACTGTGTTCTGTTTTCCCTACGTGGCTATATGCCAGACCTATTTTTATTAGAGGACATTAAGAGTTCTGTGCGCTTATCTTTGACTTTGTTCTTGCGCTTGCAGAAAAGAAACTTCTTTTTTTTTCTTTTTTTTTTTACCATTTCTACTTTTGGGTTTGTCCTAATGCTAGCAAAAAAAAGCTTATGTCTCCCAGCTGAATGCATTTTTTTCTAATTAACTATGCATGCAGTTCAGCACCAAACAACAGTGCCTCAGGTCCAGCTTATTAGATTATTTTGTTTCAACACTGGAAGCAAGATTTTCTCATATCTAAATACTGCAGTAAACTGAACTCACTAGCAACCAGATAAATAAAAGGAATTAAGATCATTTAGATTCTTAAGATAATAATGGTTCTTGAGACATGGAACAAAACTGACAAAACTTATTAAATTAACTACATTTCCACTAAAAGAATGTTCATGAACCCTATCATTTGATTTCCATAATCAAAATTATGATTCAAAACTGCTAAAACCACCTGCCCTCAGACCAAAATCCAATAATTCCCGTAGATTAAACCTAACTAAATATTCATATATATATTAAACATAAGAAAAACTGAAACATAAATATGTATTTAAATAATAAATACAAATATTCCTGTTGCAAGGTCACCACTTTCTGTCATCACCATCATATATTTATTAAAATAAATAGTTTTCCCATTTCACATGCTGCAAATAACTCAAGCTGGGTGATGATTTATTTATGGAATTGTGCTCCTGTGCCACAACCATAACATATACAATCCTTAATAATAATAAAATAATAATATATGTGAACTCTTTATTCAAAATAAATAACTAATAAAATAATAAATAAAACAATAATACATTATTTTAACCTGTCAGTGTTGAACCATTTTAAGTGGTAGAAGAGATAAAAACACACAATTTGTGAGAAAAGGGAAGTTGCTGAATACATAAAGTATGGGTTTTCAGTTGTAGCCTGTTTTGGCCCAGTCCTCAAGAACTTCTTTGTTTCTATATGCATGGTTCCTGATGGCACATATATAGTGTATGGGATCACATCAGACTCATTTTGCTCATCACCCCAGTTTATCCTGCAAAGTGAATGTTATATTTTTTATATATCTTGGATAAAACATTCTTGCTCCAGGTTAGCTGGAAGGGACTAAAACTTTAAGTAGGAGGGTTTTATTTTTCTCTATTAATTAATATAAATTTTCTTTCAGTAAAACACTTTCTGCCTAGGTGATTATATTCAGTATGCAGTCATTTACAAAGTAATCAGCATAGCATAGCAGTGAATGTTGAATACAGAGAACTGAATTGTTATGCGCACAACTTTGCAGCACAATATTGTAGGTGAAGAACATTACTGCGTGGAGTGGAGTTTGACGCTAAAAAATCTAAAGCACAAGAGCCTCAAAAGCATCTTTAAATGCATTGACATCAATCATTTTGCAATCATATATGACATTAACAAAATGCACATATTTTTAGAGTATCTAAACATCAACATTATATTATTACTCACAACATCTCTCCTAGAAGATCATAACTCAAATTCATACAGATTAAAATATATTCAACTTAAGAAAAAATTAAATATAAATGCGTGTATTTTAAACACTACTACTGTGTTTTTTGGACTTTGAGGAAGTTTTCAGGTGTAATATGAAGAACTGCAGTATAGGAAATGCATGAATAAGGTACCATGATGCCATAAATAATACTGCGATAATAGGACAGTCTATTAAAAAAAAGCAAAGAAACCCCAAGCAATAAAGAACAAGCAATTCCTGTGTCCCAAGCTCGGCAAACAGGCTTCAACGTCAAAAGAGGATTTAGCTCACCTAGATCAGCACATTTACAAGGCCAAAATTTATTTACATATTGTTATTCAATCTGTCAATTTCAATTCAGATCTGTGCTTCCTTCTCTCCTCCTTCCCTACATAGAAGTTGTTTTGAGTCATAGAAACACTGTCACACTTAGCCTATGGCGCGGAGCGAGGAACGAGGAGAAGACGAACAACAATAGTCTTTTAATTCAGAATATCCAGAATCGTAACACTGCAGCTGGGACAAAACACAGGAACACAGGGGTGAGTTCAATCTCGGACAAGGACATACAGCACAGACTTGAATCAATGCAAGGGATAATAACAAAACACAGGTGTATGAATGACTAGTTAACTAGGATAAGAGGAACACATGGGGAAGAAAACGAACCACCTGGGGCCGAGAGCACCAACAACAGTCAAGGCGGCATGACGCAGATTACTCCCCTCCCGGTTATGTGTGAGTCATTCGCAACCATAGAACAATGGGGAGGGGAAGGGTGGGAACTAGGGAGGACAGAACGGAAAGAATCTAAGGAGGAGGACAGCGACACACAGGAGGGGGCGCAGACAGGTCCAGGGAGGGAGACGACGAGGGAGGAGCATGGAGGAGACAGGGGCGATGGGGAGGATCCGGAAGGTCCTAGCGGAGCAAGAATCTAAGACCAACGGAGGTATAAGATGTGGATCCGGCGATTCTGTTGGCCGCGGGGGTGGAGCCGGGAGTGACAGAGAGGGGATGAGGTGGAGCCGAGGGGATGAAGGCGCCCGACAGGGCCGAGTGATAAGGTGGACGAGGCGAACGCCTAGAAACGCCAGAGGGAGTGGCGCAACGAGAGTCCCGAGAGTGTCAGGTTAATATGGTCGAACGCCAGACAAGGCGGCAGCGGAGGGACGGGGAGCCTTGGCCGGAGTTGTGGATGCGTGGCCATGACGTGAGAGGGAGGGAGAAGGAGCCCCTCGTGGAAGCGAATGACGGGATGTGTCAAAGAGCTCCGAGGCGGAAAGAGTCCAGGCCTCGGAGTGGAGACCTCCCCCCCGGTTGTCAAGGCGCACTGCAGCCACAGTGACGCGGGAGGATAGGCAGTACAGCGGGTTGCACCGCAATGATGGTGGGTGGCGCGTGCAGCTAGGACGGCGCGACAGAAGGGACAGCGGCTGATGGAGGGTAGGCTAGGACAGACAGTCCGTGGGCAGGGTCATGCCTTTTTAGAGGAAGACGGCCACAGGAGGGCGCTTTTAGAGTGAGGGACTGGAGGGCACTCTGAAAATGAATCAGGAGCTGGACCCTTTCCTCGTCCTTTGGATTAGGAACCCACCATACTCAGCTCAACCTCAAACCGCAGTGAAGGGGGCGGTTCCTCACGCACTCACACCATCAGTGGCTTTCTCCCTCGTGGCAGGCGTTGTTGCCGGTGTAGTGCCGAAATTTGCACCCTGCCAGGAAAGCAGATATGCATCACCTTAGTATGGGTAGGTTAGGAGTCGGAGGTTTGGCGGGAGGGATTAGGGGGGGGGTTGGGATTAGGCAATCAGGTAGCGACTTCAACAAGGGGATGCATAATCTGGCAGGGTGCAGATTTCGGCACAGAACACAGGATTCAAACAACCTTGCTGACGTCACGGCTCGAAATGTCCCATTCACACAGCAGCTTTGCGTTTGGAATACTGTCTGTATGAACGTGCAACAGGAGTCAAGCCCGTATTCCTTACCAGTAACCATTAGCGACAGTGACCAAAGTAAAATCAAAGATGGCAACGTCCATAAACGTTGGCTAACACACGGTAGATGCGCGTTTGTATAGCAGAGCGGCTCTCTCACACTGTATAACGTGACAGACAACTAGTTGTCCAGTCCTGTTCCGTTCACACAGCGCGTGTGGTACGAGAATGAGGTTGTCAGTCCTGAAAATTTACAGGTGTGAGTTCGGTTACAGAATGCGGTTGTCACGCTGTATTAAGGACTCAAATACAGGACTGAGTACCGTATTCTGCTGCTGTGTGAATGTGGCCACATGATGGCTGGACATGACTAGGCTACATGATGGCTGGAAATCACTAAGCATATAAATATGTTAATTACTTTTCTTTCAAATGCCAATGCATTACATGAATGACTGGAGTCAACTAATAAATCACCATCTACTTATTAATTAGACAAAGAGAGAGACATCACCATTCATTTTTTCTAATTATTAATTAGACAAAGAGAGAGACATACATACATAGCCTTCATTCTTACAGACTTCTGCCATGTTGGTCCATGTGAGGCTTTAATTCAATGTGTAAGTCACATTAAGTGAGTCACAAGACCCAGCCTTTCCTGTGATTTTTAATTAGGTGGCAGATAGGTGGCAGACTCCAATAGGAAACGGCTCTTCCCATGTAACCTCTTTCTGATAAGGATGTTGGGCCCCATCAAATTGATCTTTCGCCCTTGAGATAAGAAGTGAATTTTATTAGAGGGCATTGTTATAATTCTTTAATGGGCTGATTCTGTGATATGATGGGCATTCCATATCTAACAAGAATGAAAGCAGATGGCAACCAGGTCAAGAAAGAATATTTTCACAAATTTAAAAAGCAAAACTAAGGACTGAAATGTCCTAAAAAGGTTTCATAAAGAGCTAACCTTTATCAATTAAAGCCGAATATAACAGGTGCACAGAAATAGAACACAAATATATTCTTATTTTCCCATATAGAATGTTTGTGTCTGTGCATACGGTGTTCTGTTAGACACTACTTACCCGACACAAAAGTGTCCGCAGATGCTAGGTTTTTCAGTAGCTAAATTCTAAATCTTCTTAATCTTCTCTGTCAATCGAGCTGATATAAAGGAGACTCACAAAAGACATCATGTGTGTAAAAGCAGATAGCAACCTTAACAAAAGAAATGCATGTGTAATATATTTCCAAAATTACAAAATGATATAGGAAAACAAAGGATACACTGCTCTAAAAGAAATTTCATAAAGAAATATAGCTATAATAGTCTCTCTGTCAGTGGAGCTGGTTTTACAAAAGGATCATATACAGAAGTTGGTGTGTGTAGCCTATCATGCAACTACCTGTAAATCAAAACAAGCTCAGAAAGACTTAAGAAGCTCTGGGTTTATTCTTAATGCAGTTGGACCTTTGTCTGTATATGGGTCAAAGACGTAAGTAAATAAATAAATAAATAAGTGTAATACAGGTTTACATTTTCGTTTCTGTACATTAGAATTTGTCCTTTGTCATTTTTTTTTCTGACCAAAAAATATCGACTATCATACATTTTTACCACGATTTACAAAAGACATTTATATTTCAATATTAATCAATTAATTGATATTTAATTTTTTTATACTTCGCCAATATCCTTGTGTCAGCAAGAGGAATTTGTAAGGAAGTGAAAATTATTTTAAATATAATACAATTTAGTATGATCACTCATAAATTTTAATAAGTACAGGTCAGAATAAGTATGTTGTTTCATTTTTACATAAATACATCTGTTATGCTGAATGACCATGGTTTTGTTACACAAACTGTTCGAACGAAATTATTCATTAGAATAAATCAGACTTTTTTTTACATGTTACATACAAGAGGGTGATTACTAAGTATTAGTACAATTTCAGGAATATAGAGAGAAGAACAATTTGACAGAGAAAGAAGCAATCACATTAAGTGATTAAACAGCTGTTAAATTGCATTAATACACAACAGGTAAAAACATAAATTTTGCCCACATGTTGGTCGTTTTCTCCTGCCCTTGGCAGGTGGTATAGAAAAGAGAGTCAAGGAACTTCATGTTCCTTACAACAACATGATATGGTTTCGAGGACATGTTTTTATATTACAATAGACCGCGGCTATTTCAGAAAATAAAAGCAGATTTGTTATACTAAGTGCAATCTGTAGAATGGCTTTGGGTAACACTTGGTGGGATCTGGCACTTGCCTGAGAAAGATACATGCTGGGTAGGAGCAGATTAGTAAGGGTAATGTAGCTTGTAAAATGCCTGATATATTGATGGCCTTTTCAGATCTGGCAAGGTAGCACTGGCCAATGAGCTGCACAAAGACGTTTTTAAGACAGGGTTTGAACCATCTAAAAATAGAGAGCCACTGGACAAGAGAGAACGGCCAGTCCGCCAAACAGTATGAGGGGATGGAATGATTTACTGGCTTCAGGGTGTAAATCACACCATACTTCATGGTAGGAAATTAAATTAATTTCATGCTTTGTGAACAGTTGAATAAACTGGATCTCACTGGGGGTCACCTGTGACAAGGGCGTGTCAAAGCTGATTAGTATCATAATGACAACGAAAGGTCATATTAAAGCACTTTACAGAGGCAGAATTGGTGGGTACTCTGAAATGTTGAAGAACACTGAGGTCCAAACAACTCTGGACCTCATTGACTTTCACTGTACAGACAAGAAAAACCCACACATTTTTCAAAACACCTTCTACAGAAGAAAAATGTCATCAAGAATGACATGAGGGTAAGCAAATTATGACAAAACCTTTCATTTTCGGGTGAACTATCCTTTTAAAAACAACCAAATCCTGATTTTGATTTCATGGGGTCTGTCGAAGGCTGGATGTAATATGTAGAATTGAAATGCCGGATGATTGTAAAAAGGTGTCTTAAATGTAACACATCCGCATCATCACTTTCAAATGCTGCTGTATTTTTCAAAGTGTTGTATTTTTAACAGGTTCTAATATGGCCTTGCCTGGGGCTGATATTATTTCCTGCTGTTCCAGAACAGAATCTTTTTTTTGTTTCCTCCTTGTGAGCAGTTTCCTTTCACAGTGCTTTGGTGCTTATTGGTATAACCTTACTCTTGCCAAATGTCATTTAACTGAAAAAAACATAATAAGGACAAATGCTCACACACCAAACAGGTTTCTGTTAGTAATCATTGTGAATTTGCATAACCATGGCAAACCCATTTCGAAATCTGCATGGGGAAACATTTCACCCTCACACTAAATTCCAGATTGCATGCATTCCTATTGAAATGAATGCATTTCACCTGTGAAAATTCATTGAACAGTGCCAGCATTTGATCTTTTGTATTGTTGATCTATTGTATTAAATCTATTGTATTGTATATAACCTGTGCTGATCGCTGGTGGGAATAAGATTTCAATGTTGTTTTGCGGTTGTTGGAACAAACAGGCCCACTTTCAGTACTGCTCCTTTTTTGCTTGCAAATCTCTAAGCGCTGACCAGCATTGTTACTGTTTCAAACAAAGATCGGCTTTGAGTTGTTTGTCAAGTCAAGTCAAGTCTGCTTTATTGTCAATTCTTCCACATGTACAGCACATACACACAGAGAATTGAAATTGCATTACTCTCAGACCCTTGGTGCAGACAGATAACAAAAAAAAAATTAACAGATAGGTACAGATGAAATACAAAATACAAAATACAACTATGCAAATATACAAATAAGGTCAAATGTAAAAATATATATATAAAGCTCAAGGCATATGGCAGATAGAGTGCAACCAGTAAAGTAAACAACAGTGCAGAAAAAGTGATTGTAGTGCAAAAAAATGATTTGTAGTGCAAAAGAGCTTATTTCAGCCTGATTAAAGTGACAGTGTGTGTGTGTATTTGGGGGGGGGGGGTGGGAGAGTCCGTTAGAGGGTCAGAGTTCGGTGGTGCGTGGGGCAAAAGAGGGGGGGGGGGCAAGGTCGGGAGGGAGTTCAGCTTCCTGAAAGCCTGATGGATGAAGCTGTCCTTCAGTCTGCTGGTCCTGGCCTGGAAACTCCGCAGTCTCCTCCCTGATGGCAGCAGACTGAAGAAGCTGTGTGTCGGGTGGGTGGGATCACCTGCAATGCAGAGGGCTTTGCGGGTGAGACGGGTGTTGTAGATGTCCTGAAGGGAGGGGAGAGAGGCACCAACGATCTTCTCAGCTGCTCTCACTATGCGTTGAAGTGTCTTGTGGCAGGATGCGTTGCAGGCGCCATACCACACAGTTATGCAGCTGGTCAGGATGCTCTCGATGGTTCCTCTGTAGAAGGTGCACATGATGGGTGCCGGGGCTCTGGCTTTTCTTAGTTTGCGGAGGAAGTAGAGATTCTGCTGTGCTTTCTTGGCCAGTGCTGCGGTGTTGTCAGTCCAGGAGAGATCCTCTGTGATATGCACACCCAGGAACTTGGTGCTGCTCACCCTCTCCACAGTCACACCATTGACGGTCAGAGGGGCATGCTGAGTGCGCACTCTCCTGAAGTCAACAACAATCTCCTTCGTCTTCTCCACATTCAGAGAGAGATTGTTGTCACTGCACCACCCGGCCAGACGGCTCACCTCGCTCCTGTAGTTTGTCTCATCTCTGTTGCTAATGAGACCCACTACAGTCGTGTCATCCGCAAACTTGATAAGGAGGTTGGAGTTGTGTGACGGTGTGCAGTCGTGGGTCATCATAAAGGGGGGGGGGAAAGAAAAAAAGGGGGGGGAGGGGTCTCAGCACACATCCTTGGGGGGCCCCAGTGTTCAGTGTGATGGTGCTGGATGTGTTGCTGCCGACCCGTACTGCCTGAGGTCTTCCAGTCAGGAAGTCCAACAGCCTGTTGGGGTACTTTTTAGTGGTACAGAAAGGGAGAAATGGTGTATTTGCCCCGCAGCACAAAATAAACCAAGTACAGCAAAACAAAAATGAGAAAGCACTTTTAGAAGGTTGTCTTTTAAATATTTGTCATTCAGTATTCATATCACCACCATTTGTTTTCCTTTTGTTTTTCCTGTCCTAAGAACTAAGTCTAACAAGTGTGTTCAAAAACCCTGGGGAGGCCCAGGACGTTTTTCAAAATGTGGGGCTAGTTTGAGATGAAAAAAAAACACCTTTCAGTCACCACAAAACTTAGATTGCAAGTTAGTCAGAATGCGCTAAATAGATGATCACAAGTAGGGGGTAACCATAGCAACAGTATGCTGCTTCAAGAACTTGCTTTATGATCAGTATCAGAAGGTGCTGTTCATGCACAGAACATTAGTAATTACTAATTTGTTACATGTCACAAAAATAAAATAACCTTTTAAAATGTCTTTTATGATAGCTGACAGTATAAGTTAACTGTGATACGGTGTATAAAAAATCCTTTACAGAACAACCTGTAAGTTTTACAGTTTAAATCTGTTGTAATTTACATAAATAAATAGATAAATCCAACAGCCTTTTTATGCTGAATTTTGCTGAATCCACTGCCGACAAACTCTGTTTCGATTATTTAACATATGCTGACAACCTCTTTAATAACACAGGTGGTAAAGTCAAAGACACATGAAGAATCAAAGCTCATCACAAGCAGCTTTTCCACAAGCAGAAGTATATACACTAATACATAGAAGGTGCACAGAGTCATTCATGCAAACACAAAACACTGTCATGGTAACATATATGAAACTGAGACAAAACCCTAATGTATGTAACTGATGAGAAAAAAAGACAAAACATTTATTTCAATGAAAAAAAACAATGTGAACGTCACAGGGAATTCTGGGAATCACTTTTTTTTTCATTGTAATTTATAAGATGACTGGTTCTTTTACTGCAAATTTACAGCATTTTATTGTAAACATACATTAAACAATGCGATTTAACATATCACATTTCATTGCTGATATTCAGATTTCGAGGGATTGATACTTTTCATTGTGTAAAGCGTTAAAAAGTGGTTTTCATCACTAACAGAAGGTTGAAAAATAAACTCACTGAGTACTCACTGAGTTTAGTTATATTTTTTCCTTGTGTGTTTATAGTTACTGTCCCTCTTTTTGAATTCTCAAATGACTTCATCTTATGAATTCACAACCTCTAAAAAGTTCTAAACGTCCCGACTAAAAATAGACCTGTTCTGATCTTATTCAGTAAAAGCCCCTTGCACTCCAAAGCTGGGGTTCAATGTCATATTGGCTTGGATGGGGGTTAAACAGGGCTTAGGCAGTACTTAATTACTAATGAGCTCTTTGAAACCTGCTGACTCCCTTGCACTAAAAGGCCATGGTTTGGATCATAGGTGCCATGGCTTTATTAGATTCACCTGGTCATCATATATTCACGACATATTCATATTTCCATCGAGCAAACTGCACAGATGTTCATATGAGATATTAAGTAGAAGTAGGACCTACATCACTGCTCCAACATTAAAATAATCTGGCTGAACTATGTTCAAATCTATGCAATGCATTAAATAAATAATATAGTTCAGAATATAATAATATAGTCCATGCCTCACAGGCTCCATGAAATCACAATTGGAGTATTGTTGCTTTTTAATCCATGTTAGAGCTATTACACATGTTTCTAAACATAGGACTATACAGAAACCTAAGGTTTCTGACACTTGGTTTGTACCAAAATGAACAGCTTTTAACCACAATCAAAACTTCAATATATCCAAAAACTATTTTCCTTTTTTGCCTTAATTATGAATTATATCATTAGGAGCATGTGAGCTATTTTATTAAAAGAGCTTATTAAATAAGTAGTTTTTCTTTCAGACAGGAATGGCAAGCTTTAAACTACAACTTGGCAGAGCAACATCTTCATTCCTCAGCGGGATGATCAGGACAGTCTGCCAACTCGAAAATTGTCATAAATTGTTGAAAAAAAAAACAATAATAACAACAGAGGCAATGGTTAAAGATAATCCATTCCTAATCCACATGCACATGATTTAATATGCATTTCCCAAATCACTCACATAATTAATACAGAAAACAAAATGTGAGAGAGGATTATATTAAGACAGACACAATAGCTCTGCCAGATCAACTCTGTAAATCATTCATGAGGAAAACAAGCCACACAAGCCATTTTACAATATTTCCTGTCTCTACAGGCTAAAATCCGATCAGGGAAAACAGTCTACTAAACTCTCAATATGACAATTGATTTAATCTGTACTGAGGTCTGCTGTGATAAAATTACCCTTATAGCTTGACGTAAGCAAACTTGGTGTGTAAATTTAATTTAGGAGGATGATGATCCTATCATCCTCCTCTCTTTTTTAAAGGGCTGAATTTAAAAGCACAGCACCTTTCCTTGAGGCACTGACTCTTCATTTCTGTCCACTGTCCTCATTATGTTTTTCACTTAAATGACATTTTGCAAGTGTAAGGTTATACCCATGAGCACCAAAGCACTGTGAAGGGAAACTGTTTGCTCACAAGGAGGAACCAATACAAAATGTTCTGGAACAGCAGGAAATAATATTGAAGCCAGGTGAAGCCAAATTAGTTAAAAGCATATGAATAACATGCCAGGTTCAAAAGGAGATTGTGATTTTTAAAGAGATGGTGCAATGATTTAAATTGTATCATTTATCGAGTTAAATTTTATTGTTTAGTAAAGTAAATTATTTTTTAGTTTACTGTTAGTACTGTACGTCATCAGTCATATGGATCAATGACAAAACTGCAAATAGTATGTCTGGGAATGTATTTAAGCCACACACTTACATGTCAAAACATACTTAATCAACAGTCAATAAGTAGCCTAAGCTCTTCAGCAAGCTCTTCAGCTCTTTTATTTTAAAGACCATTGATATGTCCATCCAGATGTCCTACTTTGATGTATATCAAGTAATTTCACAAGATTTTAAAGGGGTCATATGACGTTGCTAAAAAGAACATTATTTTGTGTATTTGGTGTAATGAAATGTGTTTATGCGTTATAAGGTTAAAAAAACACATTATTTTCCACATACTGTACATTATTGTTTCTCCTCTATGCCCCGCCTTTCTGAAATGCATAGATTTTTACAAAGTTCATCGGTCTGAAAAGCGAGGTGTGCTCTGATTGGCCAGCTATCCAGTGCGTTGTGATTGGCCGAAGCGTGTGACGGAAATGCTACGCCCCTTACCATATTGTGATGCCTTGTCCCGGCCGGAGCGACGAGACAAAAACATTAAAACCCATTATAAATTTGTTGCATCGAGTGGGGACATAATTACGGATTGTAATGACTTATACTGTCTTTTTATGCGTTGCATTGCATCATGCCGCGTAAACATAAAACCATGTCTGCATTTGTGATCGGAGAAATGACAAACAACAAGTGCTTCTCTACACTGCTCAAAACTCGCATTTGAATCGTCAGTGGCAAGTTCTTTAAATATAAAAAACGTACTTATAGTCTGTGAGTCAGAACAGCCGGCATTGCAGTCTACTCTACCAGGATCAGTAAACAATCCTCCATAAAATGCGCTGCACACATCCGAATATTTGGGTTAAACTGTTCTGGAACATTGTTGTACACTACCCTTATCCATGGGGATTTCTAGTTGTGTCCTCTTTTGGTAGGCCAAACAAAGTAGTTTCGCAACGAAACACACAGCGTCACACACGCGGGCTAGAGTGAGTGGGAGGCCGGAGGTCCTAGAGTGAGCAGAGTCCGCAGCTAGCAATGAGCGTCGGCGGTCGTTCTTGAGTGAGTCGTGGCCGGCGGGTTTACGGCAACTACATGTGACGACCCCGGGCTTTGTTCACGGTGAAAGCCGATCCGGTGATTGACAGCGCGAAGTTGATGTTTTTTCTCAGCGACCAGCACGGATCAGCTCAAGGCGTGATGAAGTGGATATCGTCCTCTTTTGGAATGCCAAACAAAGCAGTTCCTCTCAGGAACCGAGCTGCGTCTGAAAATCGCTAGGGGAACCCCGTTCAGCGTGACGGGCTCTGATCTCGTGTGGAATCAGACCAAAGCTTGGGCGAGACGTTCGCGGCGGTGACGTAATGACCATAGGCTATAAAGCACGTGCGTGAGACCCAGCGTCAGCTGTTGTTGTCATTCGGGCAGCGCTCTGTGTGTGTGTCGTCTGATATCTGTTTGTGAGTCATCTTTGGTGTTTTCTGTCCCGCCGGCTAGAATTAATTATGTCTAAAGCACATGACAGATCACATCATTTGGTAGGGCGAGGCAGCCGCGTTTCAACGTGTGTGTTCCTCCCTGCCGCGTTTCATTATCGGTTGGCGGACCACACATTTGTGCGTTGTCAGCCTGTGTCGGAGGCATGCTGAGTCGCTCTTGAGAGCGCTGACTGCCCTGCATGCTGATGTCTTTCCTCATGCATGCTCTCCGCTCCCGAAAGGCACTCTTTGCGGAGGGCTTTCGCAAGCGTTCCCCGCGCGCGGTCCCGCTTCCGCCGAGCGCAACGGCGATTGCACTCGTGGGTTCGCAGTCTGGAACTGGCGGATGGAATGAGACGGGCGAGTCCCTAGCTCCTTCCTCCCCGCCAATCCGGCGCTCGCTCACTGGATCGGAACAGCCCTGGTTCTTTCGTACTCCCCCCGGGGACGACTCGGCTCCGCCTGTCTTTCTCCATGAGGTTGATGTGGAGGGCGTCGATGAGCATTTGCTCCCTCTATCAGCCCAGTATGTGGAGTTGTTGGAGGTGGTTACTCGTGCCGTGGCTAAGTTAAATATTGAGTGGCCCGCCGAGAAAATGGCTGAACCGCAGAAAAGCAAGTTGGATGAGCGGTTTTTGCGAGTTAAGCCACCACCTCTGCGCCGGAGCCTGCCTTTTTTCCCCGACCTCCACACCGAGGTGTCGAAGTCGTGGGGAAGACCATTCTCAGCCCGCCTCTTTATTCCCGCCTCTGATTATTATGGCAATGTGGCGGGGATGAAAGAGCGCGGTTATAAGACGATGCCCCGGGTAGAGCAGACGCTTGCGAGCTATCTGTCTCCCGGCGTGGCATTGTCTTTAAAGGCTCAGGCATTGCCCTCCAAGCTGCTGCGCACAACCTCAGCGCTGGCGGGCAAAGGGTACTCAGCAGCGGGTCAGGCTAGTGCGTGTCTGCACACCATGGCGGTGTTACAAGCATACCAGGCTGACCTGCTCAAGGACCTAGATGAGGGTGATCAGGTAAAATCTGAGGATATTACCGAGCTCAGGAGGACTGCTGATTTGTCTCTCCGCGCCACTAAAGAGACCGCTCGTGCCATTGGCAGGTCTATGGCAGCTATGGTGGCAGCAGAGAGGCATCTATGGCTGACCCTGTCAGATATGAAAGAGAGGCAGGGTCTGCCTAATGGACGCCCCGCTTGCGCCTTCGGGCCTGTTTGGCGACGCCGTCAATTCAGTCGTCGACAGGCACCAGGAGGCTCGTAAGCCGGCGGCGGCGTTCCAGCGGTTTCTCTCTCGCCGTTCTCTAGCTCCAGGGGAGGGTGGGGGGGAGGGGGGGGTTGGAATGGGGGGGGGGGGGGGTGGGGGGGGTGGGGGGGGGGGGGGGGCTGGCTGGGCGAAGCAGCCCCCTCGGTACCATGCTCCGAACAAAAGGCGCGCAAAAAACAGAGCATTGTCTCGTCGTGGCCTTCCCCCGTGTACGGGCACGAGGGCGAGGCGACGCTCAGGTCGGGGGCCGCTACGGCTAAGCCGGTCTTCGAGGTAACTTCAGTCTAAAGGTCCTCGCCAAAAAGTCCTGCCACTGGCCCAGGATGTATGAGGTCAGTCCTCTGGGGTTGCAGCGTTTGCACCGCATTACCGCTGTCACTCGCCCTCAGTGCCCTCAGGAGATCGTTCTGCTAACCCTGCCGGAGTTACAGGGCGCAGCGGTCTCCCGCGAGCGCCACTCTCAGTCACCGCCCGGCAACGTAGCGGTGCTAAGAGCCTCGCCACCTCCGCGGAGGTCTCTAGAGCAGCAGGTTCGGTTGTTCCCTGCCGGTTCGCCGTTACAGGGCACCGAGCTGGCTGCTCGTATTGCAAACCAGAGATCATCTCTAGAGACGATTCCCTTAGTATAGACTTTTTTGCAGCGTGGAAACTACTGCCAAACGTGTCGCAATGGGTCCTGCACACTGTAGAGAGAGGCTACATAATCCAGTTTGGTTCTCCTCCGCCTCGGTTCAATGGGGTTACCCCCACTTTGGTGGGTCCCGAGCAGGCTCTGGTCATGGAACAGGAAGTACTGACTCTTTTGAGGAAGGAGGCCATCGAGCTGGTCCCTCCTCATGTGAGGCAGTCCGGGTTCTACAGCCGGTACTTCGTAGTTCCAAAGAAGGATGGGTGGTTGCGTCCATTTTTAGATCTACGTCACTTGAACCTCTCAGTCATGAGACTGAAGTTCAAGATGCTTACTATGAGACAGGTCGTGTCTCAGATCAGGTCTGAGGACTGGTTTGTTACGATAGATCTCAAGGATGCTTACTTCCATGTATCCATCCTTCCTCAACACAAGAGGTTCCTGAGGTTTGCTTTCTGGGGCAAAGCGTACCAATATCGTGTTCTTCCTTTCGGCCTTGCACTCTCACCCCGCACTTTCACAAAGTGTGTGGATGCAGCCCTGGCTCCGTTGCGACTCTAGGGCATCCGCATACTGACTTATATCGACGATTGGTTGATTTTAGCTCAATCAGAGCAGATGGTGGTTAGACATCGAGATGTCGTTCTCGCCCACATGAGAGAGATGGGGTTGAGACTAAACACCAAGAAGAGTGTGCTTTCTCCAATACAGAGGACCACTTATCTAGGCGTGGTGTGGATTCGACCATGATGCAGGCACGTCTGTCTCCTGCTCGAATTGAGTCAATCCTCATGACAGTCACGAGAGTAAGAGAAGGCCCGTCACTCACTGTCAAGCAGTTTCAGAGACTGCTGGGTCTGATGGCAGCTGCGTCCAACGTGATACCTATTGGCCTGCTGTACATGAGGCCCCTACAGTGGTGGCTCAAGACCAGGGGGTTTTCCCCGAGGGGAAAACCCGCTTCGCATGTTCAAGGTCACGCGGCGATGCCTACGTGCCTTGGACATGTGGAGGAAACCTTGGTTCTTGTCTCCGGGCCCGGTGCTGGGAGCTCCTTGTCGCCGCGGAACGCTAGCGACGGACGCGTCCCTCAACGGTTGGGGATCGGTCATGTGTGGCCACCCCGCCCGTGGTCTGTGGAGTGGTCGCCATCTCACATGGCATATCACCTGCCTGGAGATGCTGGCCGTGTTTCTAGCTTTGAAGCACTTCCTCCCGGACCTGAGAGATCGCCATGTGGTTGTGCGCACCGACAACACGGCGGTGGTCTCTTATATCAACCACCAAGGAGGTCTGTGCTCACGCCGGTTGTGCAAACTAGCGTACCAGATCCTTGTGTGGTCCCAGGACAGACTCCTCTCGCTGAGAGCAGTGCATATTCCTGGGCATCTGAATATGTGGGAAGACATTCTGTCGAGGCAGGGGCCGAGGCCCAGGGAATGGATGCTTCACCCAGAGGTGGTGAAGCAGATATAGAGAGTTTTTGACCAGGCTCAGGTGGACTTGTTTGCGACTCAAACGACATCCGCACTGTCCACTCTGGTTCTCTCTGAGTCATCCAGCTCTACTGGGGCTGGATGCCATGGTGCAGACTTGGCAGAGGCTTCGTCTGTATGCCTTTTCCCCCGATCGCTCTGCTCCCGGGAGTTCTGAGAGAGTGCGCCGGGATGGGGTCCGTCTTCTGCTAGTAGCCCCGTTCTGGCCTGGCCGAGTATGGTTCTCGGACCTGATGTCTCTCCTCGACGGCGTTCCTTGGGAGATTCCCGTCAGGAGAGATCTCTTCTCACAGGCGGAGGGTATGATCATCCACCCCCACCTGGAGCTGTGGAAACTGTGGGTGTGGCCCCTGGGGGGGCACAACTCATAGCTTCCGGTCTTTCAACCTAGGTTGTTGAGACCATCCTCCAATCCCGAGCTCCCTCCACGAGGAGACTGTATGCCTTGAAGTGGAAACTTTTCGCTTCTTGGTGCGGAGATTGCCAGCTGGACCCAGTTAACTGCCCGTTTGGTACAGTTCTGGTGTTCTTGCAGGCCTGTTTATCCGCAGGGTTGATCCACTCCACCCTGAAGGTCTACGTGGGGGCTATTGCAGCCTTCCACGCCCCTCTGGTGGCCAGTCAGTGGGTAGGCAACACCTAGTGACACGTTTCCTCCGCGGTGTCGCGAGCTGAGGCCCGCCGGCACGCTCTCGTTTCCCCGTGGGATCTGGCGGTGGTGCTAGAGACAGCTCTGTATGGCCTCCCTACACACGATGCCTATACGTCATGGCACAATTATCGAGATAGATACGACCTCGACTACACTGATAAAAAATACTACAACATTCCGTAGCTGGCGTGCCTACTAAGGATAGCACCACAAGCAGTCATAGATTGGGGATCTTGCAGGCCTCGTGTTCTTTTGTTTCGTATAATTCCAAATTTGTATTGCCGAATTGCATACATTATTTACAGTTAAAACTAAACCCATGTAATGCATTTGATTGCCAAATTACATTCAAAATGCAAACACAAATATCACTCAAAATCACTGTCACATTATTTTAAAAAAGGTAAACATGTACAAACGAAAACAAGGCATAAATTCAAATAAGAATAATAAAACTAATAATATATACCTAAACATTGCATTCTAGTTGTACCGGTGGCAACTTACTTTCATGTTTCACCCCAACTACAGCTCAAGCAGTGACTTAACCTTGTACTGTCTTATTTGTGATGGTTTTTTGGTGGCAGTTTTTGTAAGAGGGCAAAATCAGTGAGAGGAAGTATCTTTGGAACAAGCCCAAGAGCCCCATACACAGTTTTTTTTAAAGCACATTTTTCTGGCAAGCATGAGAATTAGAGTTATTTTGAGAAACCCCTTAAATAGTCCCTATAGTGACTTACTGGTGTTTTGGGGGTGTGAAACTTTTTTTGATAGTCATTCAGAGCTGTGTGTGGGGCCTTCACAGCAGATAGAAATTAATCTTTTCCAATAAGGTTAAATAGATTTTTACATTTTATGGGCAGTTTTACCTTTATAAAGCCATTTTCTTTCTAAGAGTGTCCATTATCTTTTGAGTCAAATCCTTACATTTAATCAATCAATTATAATAATAACACATGTAGGCTGTTACCAACCAATGCTATCAAATGATAGTTTTATTGATACAAAAAGTATCAATCATCTTTGCGATGCAGAGGCAACACGAAGCTGCATGAGGATATTTCCCACCCAGAGGGACCAGAAATGCGTGAACCTGCAGTTTACGAAATGCAGAAAAAAATTTTTTTTATTTTAAAACATACACTTGGAATCTGATTTTAAATTAATTTTAAAAACGAATAGATACTTTAAATGTGAAATTAAAACTTCCAGTAGGTGGCAGCAAGTCACTGTTTATAAGTGAGTCATTGCGATTGAACCGGATTATTTAAATGTTTGATTCATTCAGGAACGAATCGCCGTCGTGTTGCACAGAGACGCACAACAGCGCTGTGGCTGTGTTTGGAATAATTTTTGTTGTGTTTTTTTTTTGGGCAATATAGTGAGTTTAAAATGTAAGTTTCTCAATATTAACTTTTTGTTTATTGAACTGTTGTATAAAATTAAAATCACATTTGTAATCATGCTGATTTTACAAGTGAAAACTGGCACTCCTCGTGTGATATTGACTAACTTTCTTTCTATGGTATTTTTAAGCGCAATGGCATTTAGTCTTTCATAAAACATAGCTAACGTAGGGACATTATAAATAGCCACCATATTGATTTACAGTTCTTAAATATGTCCAGAGCTTTTTTTTAAAGGCTGGTCCCTGTTTTTATACAGTCGATGGTCCAGCAGCGTTTATCTGGTTGTGCGACAGTAATAATAGTCCGTGGGGAAACACTGTGTTACGTGTGTAGTTACAGTAAA
>JADLZN010001763.1:24377-288693 GCA_018155175.1 Sinocyclocheilus anophthalmus | reverse complement strand
GGTTGTTTTGACCCAGCGGTTGGGTTTTTTTGACCCAGCGGTTGGGTTGTTTTGAACTAGCTATTGGGTTGTTTTGACCCAGCGTTGGGTTGTTTTGACTCCAGCGGTTTAGGTGTTTTTGACCCAGATGTTGGTTTTTTTTGACCCGATGTGGGTTGTTTTTACCCCAGATGTTGGGTTGTTTTGACCAAGATGTTGGTTGTTTTGGCCCCAGCGGTTAGTGTTTTTGACCCAGCTGTGGGTTTTTGCCCGCTGTTGGTTGTTTTGACCCAGCGGTTTGGGTGTTTTGACCACGTTTGGTTGTTTTTGACCCAGCGGTTGGGGGTTGTTTTTGACCCAGCGGTTGGGTTGTTTTGACCAGATGTTGTTGTTTTGACCCAGCGTTGGTTGTTTTACCGCAGCTATGTGGGTGTTTTGACCCATCTATTGGGTTTGTGACCCAGCGGTTAGATTGTTTTTGACCCAGATGTTGGTTGTTTTGACCCAGCGGTTTGGTTGTTTTGAACCAGCGGTTGGTTTGTTTTGAACCAGCGGTTGGTTTGTTTTGAACCAGCGGTTGGTTTGTTTTGAACCAGCGGTTGGTTTGTTTTGACCCAGAGGTTGGGTTGTTTTGACTAGCGGTTGGGTTGTTTTGAACCAGCGTTTGGGTTGTTTTGAACCAGCTGTTGGGTTTTTTTGACCCAGCTGTTGGGTTGTTTTGAGCATCAGCACCATGCAATTAATTGAACTGAAAATTGTAGTTGAATGACAGACCTAATAAAAGTATAGTGTCCATATAGCTACAGAAGTCTTGCGTTGTTTCTCATCACGCTGAACATTTGCAGATTACATTTCATCAATCTACTTTCAAAACATGCAACAATGTTCCATTAAAAACAGACAAACCAACCACAATAAACATATTTCCTTTTATTATGATGATCAGCATTAGTACAGTTCTGTAGATTCCATTACATCCACAAAATCTAATTTACATTTCATTTTTATCGTAGCACCAAAGATTTCGTTACAAAACACTGGATACTGAAGAGCAAAGACACTATGAAATAATCTTTGGGTAATCAGTGGAAAACAAGTCTCAAACCATCTGATGTTCACACTTCAAGTATGAATATATATATAAGTGTTAATACACAGGTGTAAATGTCTACACGACTCGTGGCACATAGTGCATCATACGGTCCTTTAATTTCTGATACAGACCTCATAGAGTTCAGTCATCTATCAACACGATGATAGTCAAAGGCTGGTTAGCTGCTCGCAGATGATCCGTTATACCATATGTTAACCTAAAACAGGCCTCTTCAAGTTATATTATCTATATTAACACACATTAAGCATAATTAAGCAGACTTTGGTTGAAAGCGAAAAGTGAGTAGTTAAAGCGATTTATACTACATTACATATGCTTGAAATATTCTCCAGCTATTTACAACTAACTCTAGTAGCCTACTGGTTAAAGCTCATTCAGTAGTTAAAACAGCACCGTTACTCTGTAAACCTTTTGTTAATGACCAATAAATGGCAAAAGATCAATATTTAATAATATTATGATTTTTTTTGTCAAATGTATGTACATTTAGTTATGGAATAAATACTGTCAAACATAAATAATATACAAGACAATCATACGCACGAGTGGTTATGATTATGAGAGGTAGGGTTATGCAGTTTTAATTTGATCTACTTTAATCTTCCCTTCTAATAAAACTGACGTGATGTTTGTCTGTATTAATTCATCTGACTTTAAATTAATTAATTTAGTCCATTTTATGTCACATGATTTACTTTAGTGACCTGATTTAGCTGGTTATGAAGACTGGAGTAATGATGGTAAAAATTCAGCTTTGCATTACAGAATAAATTATATTTTAAAATATATAAAAATAGAAAACAATTATTTTAAATTGTAATAATATGTGATAATTTTTCACTGTTTTTTGATTAAATAAATGCAGCCTTGGTGGGCAGAAGAGACTTTCAGAAACATAAAAAAAAATCTTAACTACCCCAAACTTCTGAATGGTAGTGTATTTGCTTTATAAAAACTAACCGTCAGTGTCAACTAATTCAATTTATTCTGTCAAATAATTGAATTTTGTGACCTGATTTAGGACAGGTTTCAGAGGTTAGCTGGTCTTTTTTTGTCGCACTTGTCAAATCGTTGGTCACCTAAACCAGCTTAACCCAGCAAACCACTTTAGGCTGGTTTATTTTAGCACAAATGTTAATGATTGCTTCTGTTTTGAATCAGATTAGTAACTGTGTAAAATGCAAAAGCACATGCAAACGTCATGTTATGAACTATTTTTTAGCACCGTTAACTGATGTCAGTATATTATTAAATATTAATAAAATATCATATATATTAACCAGACTAGTTCATAAGGACATCTATGCATTTAGCTGACGCTTTTACCTAAAGCTGAAAGCGATCGTCAGGATAAAGAGATTTCAGTAGCGCTCCTTTGCAGTGTTTTCTACCTTCTTCTAGATTGTCAAACCCATTTTAAGCCAGATTTTGATGCAAGACACAAGTAAACCATTCAAATAAACAAAACATTCAATTACTTATGTTTTCATATCAAGCAGTTTGCTGTCGTCAGAGTCTTTTGCTCCATATGAAATTTAAAAAAATCTAAAACGTGTTTTACGTGCAGTAGTTCATGTCCTTCTGGAAAAAGAGCAGATATTTTGGATTATGAAACGCTTTTTAAGTTATTAAATGAATCCCTTTCTGTCAAAACTCTGCCCAAAGTGAAGGATTTGACCGTTTGCTACAACTAAAACTAAAAAGAAACCCTCAAACGTGCTGTTAAACGAGCAGGATTTGCTCATAAATGAATCTAACATTTAACATGGTTGACCAAATGTTGATTCATTTTCAAAAGAACACGCGACTACATCCATGTAATGATCATTTCACCCACGTTTCCGCATAAAAACGAATCCAATCCGCATCCCGATCCGTTCCTGATTCGTGAAGAGACTCGCAGTTATTTGGTTCTTGTAACTTTCGGAAAGTGCAGAAGTGGGACGTTTCGTACTTGTTCTGTTTAGCGTAGCTGCCAGACGTGAAAAAAAAACCCACGCGAATCAGTCGTGACGAGTTTTTCTCAAGTTGATTTAGTGGACGTCTTTCTTACTGGATTTTGACAAAAAGGCCCGTATGAGGATGAGGAAGACACTTCCCACAGAAACCGCCACAGCGGCCGTAGATTCTGCTACCGTCCTGCAACAATACAACACAACGATGATTAAATCACTGCGTACAATAATGATTATTATAATAATCAGTGTTGGGGGAAGTTACTTTCAAAAGTAATGCGTTACAATCAGTTTTGGGGGTAACGCATTACAAGTAACACGAGTTACATAATCAGATTACTTTTTTAAAAGTAACTAGTAAAGTGACATTACTTTTTAATTTAGAAGGAACTATCAGAGTTACTTTTTCAAATAAGTAACAGTTACTTTGTTTCCATGTGTTGAGTGACAGCTCTGGTGTTGCCGTGGTGACAGAAATCAGGAGCAAGTGCAGAGCGTACAGTAAGAACATGATTTACTGTAGTTATGTATTTATTCATCTCACTGCACAAAAACAGATTCAGCATTCCTCAAAATAAATAAAAATAATGCAACTCAGAATATGACGCAAACCTGCAATAATTAAATGTGTTAAATAAGACAAATATTATTTATGTATTTAATCCCATTTTATTAACGAATGTCTTTGCTACTGACCTTCGATTGTTCAATTCAACCATACTAAGCAAAAATGCCACATTTCTGTTTCATTTTAGTTTTGCTGAATAGTGTTGAACTTTCTTCACCTGCGCCATATTCTTCATGCAATTTTTTTGAGCTGCGCCCTCTACTGTACAGACATGAGTTTACATTTCCTTCAGCCTGAGGCTTATTCATTTCACTTTTGGTGTGAATGGGCTTTTACTTTTGCCAAAAATAGAACTTTTTATATTAAATGCAAACAAGCAAGCCCTGCCCAGATTAAAAAAAAAGTAAATCAAAAGTAACGTAACACATTACTTTCCATAAAAAAGTAACTAAGTTACGTAATTAGTTACTTTTTTATGGAGTACCGCAATATTGTAATGCATTACTTTTAAAGTACCTTTCCCCAACACTGGTTGCAATATTGTGTTACTCCCTAAAAAGTAACTAATTATGTTACTTATTTACTTTTTATGGAAAGTAATGCGTTACGTTACTTTTTTGCGTTACTTTTCAAATCTGGACAGGGCTTGCTTGTTTGTTTTTAAAGTAAAAATGTTTTATTTTTGGCAAATATAAAAGCTTTTTCACACCAAAAGTGAGATGAATAAGCCTCGGGCTGAAGGAAATGCATATTTGCATCTGTACAGTAGAAAGTTCAACACTCTTGTTTATCTAAAGTTAGTATGGTTGAATTGGATCATCGAAGGTCACTAGCAAAGACTTTGGTTAATAAAATAGGATTAAATACATAAACGATATTTGTCTTATTTAACTCTTGTGCGTATAGCAGGTTTGCGTCATATTCTGAGTTGCATTATTTTTATTTATTTTGAGGAATGCTGAATCTGTTTTTGTGCAGTGAGATGAATAAATACATAACTACAGTAAATCATGTTCTTACTGTACGCTGTTTTTTCCCCCCCCGCCTCTGCACTTACTCCTGATTTCTGTCACCGTGGCAACACCAGAGCTGTCACTCAATGCAACAAAGAAACAAAGTAACTGTTACTTATTTGAAAAGTAACTCTGATATTTTCTAATAAATTAAAAAGTAATGTGTTACTTTACTAGTTACTTTAAAAAAGTAATCTGATTACGTAACTCGCATTACTGTAATGCGTTACCCCCAACCCTGTAATAATAATAATAATAATAATCCATGTCCTCACTTCTGACCGGTGAACTTTGACCGTGACGTAGTTGCCTTGGGAAACCCATTTAGTGGATTCTGCGACCTTCAGTCCTGTTCCACTGAGATTTATACTAAACTGACCCTAAACAATCAGAGAAGAGAGAGATTATTAGTGCATTACATAAAAATAAATTATTAAAACAATCTCTAAAAATTAAGGTCAATAGTTTATAGATGTCAGTGTAAGCGATACTGTGAGACAGAGCCAATTGTAGTATCCAAAAGAAGAAATACAGTAATTTATGTTTACAAGAACCCATGAAAACGAGGAGATCTTTCTTTAGTGGAAACTGAAGGGAGTTAAGCTCTTTTGGGGAGGGGTAAGGAGATACATTCCTCCAATAAACAGGTTAGAATATTATACTGCATTTACAATCTGGCACGCGTATCTATTTGTGGTCAACACAAGGACCCACCGTGTCTCCCTCATGCCGCCCCACATGGCATTATGAAGCACAATTCCACCATTTGGTTGTCAGGTCATGGATGGACTAGCTCAGCTTTGGCTCTCTTCCTGCATGCCACCATACATTGCATCTCAATAAATTAGAATGTCGTGAAAAAGTTTTTTTATTTATTTCAGTAATTCAACTCAATTGTGAAACCTTGTGTATTAAATAAATTCCATGCACACAACTGAGTAGTTTAAGTCTTTGGTTCTTTTAATAATTGTGATGATTTTGGCTCACATTTAACAAAAACCCACCAATTCACTATCTCAACAAATTAGAATACTTCATAAGACCAATAAAAAAAACATTTTTAGTGAATTGTTGGCCTTCTGGAAAGTATGTTCATTGACTGTACATGTACTCAATACTTGGTAGGGGCCCCTTTTGCTTTAATTACTGCCTCAATTGGAGGTGATCAGTTTGTGGCACTGCTTAGGTGGTTTGGAAGCCCAGGTTTCTTTGACAGTGTCCTTCATCTCATCGGCATTTTTTGGTCTCTTGTTTCTCATTTTCCTCTTGACAATACCCATAGATTCTCTATGGTGTTCAGGTCTGGTGAGTTTGCTTGCCAATCAAGCACACCAACACCATGGTCATTTAACCAACTTTTGGTGCTTTTGGCAGTGTGGGCAGGTGCCAAATCCTGCTGGAAAATTAAATCAGCATCTTCAAAAAGCTGGTCAGCAGAAGGACGAATGGAGTGCTCCAAAATTTCTTGGTAAATGTGTGCAGTGACGTTGGTTTTCAAAAATCACAATGAACCAACACCAGCAGATGACACTGCACACCGAATCATCACAGACTGTGGAAACTTAAAACTGGACTTCAAACAACTTGGGCTATGACCTTCTCCACCCATCCTCCAGACTCTAGGACCTTGGTTTCAAAATGAAATACAAACCTTGATCTCATCGAAAGAGTACGTTGGACCACTTTGGCAACATCCAGTTCTTCTTCTCCTTAGCCCCCTGTGGTTCAGGGGAGTGGCTTAACAAGAGGAATACGACAAATGTAGCAAAATTCCTTGACACGTCTGTGTGTGTAGTGGCTCTTGATGCCTTGACCCCAGCCTCCATCCATTCCTGTGAAGTTAAATCAAATTCTTGAATCGATTTTGCTTGACAATCCTCATTAAGGCTGCGGTTCACTCGGTTGGTTGTGCATCTTTTTCTTCCACACTTTTTCCTCCACTCAACTTTCTGGTTCACATGCGTGGATACAGCACTCTGTGAACAGCCAACCCTTTCAGTAATGACCTTCTGTGACATACCCTCTTTGTGGAGGGTGTCAATGATTGTCTTCTGGACAACTGTCAGATCAGCAGTCTTCTCCATGATTGTGTAGCCTAGTGAATCAAAATGAGAGACCATTTTGAAGGCTAATGGAAACCTTTGCAGGTGTTTTGAGTTATTAGCTGATTGGCATGTCACCATATTCTAATTTGTTAAGATTGGTGGGTTTTTGTTAAATGTGAGCCAAAATCATAACAATTAAAAGAAACCAAAGACTTAAACTATGTGTGCATTGAATTTATTTAATACACAGTTTCACAATTTGAGTTCAATTACTGAAATAAACTTTTCCACGAAATTCTAATTTATTGAGATACACCTGTATGTCCAATTGTCCTTGTCAACCTCTGGTGCTCAGTTTGTCAACCTAGTTAGACTATCGTCCCATAGCACAGTATGGACATTGGGAAATCATGCAGCCGTGTTGTGTCAACTGCATGATGACTGTCTGACTGGGCCTAAAGGAGGCACCAGATAAGCTACAGGTCAGGACTGCACAATCCCAGGCATTGTGGGTTTTCCCCAATTAAAATTCATTCTGATCCCTGTGGAGGTGGTGGGCCAGGGAGTCAGCATTTGTTTATTTTCAGCAGTGGTAACTTTCCTTACATTTACATGCCAGCCCTAAAACAGAATATCTAATATGGTCTAATATGGTCTCTGTAAAGATTAACCCACTTGACAGACTGTGAAAAAAAATGAATTACTTAGAAACTTACCAAAAAATGTGCAAGTTACTTACTGGTGTGCAAAACATTTTCCTATTTTTCTATATTTTCCTATACATTTTCACCTTGTATAATTAAGTTAAGATTATTGTAGCTGTAACATTATCAGTTGCTGTGCACACATCACCAAAATATGTAATTTACGCTATTCATGCAAAGTTTCTGGTTGTGGGTGGTTGGGGGTGTCAAAATTTTAAGATTAATTTGTCAACACACAACCAAATCAATTTGGATCAATCAAAAAGATCAATTTATGGTAAGCAAAACTTATAGTAATTTAAATAATATTAAAAAGATTAAGATTTTTTTCAGAGAATCTTAAATTTATAAAATCCCATTTTACTCCATAAATCTAATAATTTTTAGTGTGATTTATGCTCGAAACAAGAATAAAAATGCTGGTGAGGTAAAAAAAAAAAAATCAAGATATTCAATAATTCAAGAAAAGTCTTATTACTTTTCTAAAAAAATGTATACATAAAGGATGTTAGGCTATTGTTTACTTGAAAGCAGACAAAACTACAGATTAAAAATACAAATATTTGTTATTTATAATCTTATAATAATATTTATTTTATTTTATTATATTCTAATTATTCCCATTATAATTCATTTTATGGACGTTTTATTCCCTAGACCACAAAAAGAGTTATGAAAATGTCAAATCTGCTCTTTTCCATCCAATGAAAATGCATGTTGATTGTTGGCTGTCAGACATGTTCAGAACAGCCAAACAGTGCTCTGTGCTGACCTCTGCTGCCAGATGATAATAACGACATTGTTGAAGAAATCTCTAATTCATGCATATTTGTATTCAAAACACAAAGATCTATGTATGACATAATAATGCAAGGCTGCTTAAAAAGGCCCAAGACAAAATTAAGTGTGGGATAAACCCTTATAACATTCTCAGTTGTGTCCTCTCCTGACCTAATGCAATGAAAAGAATCAATAAAACAAATGAAACATGGCGTTTTTTATATAGTATAAAACCGATAGCAAAACTCTATATATATACACGTAACTTCAAAATTCGGATAAAAATGGGAAGAGCGAATGACTAATAGAGAGAGAGGGAGAGAGAGAGACAGGCGGAGGGATGATGTGGGGAGGGAAGAGAAAGGGAGGGGGAAAGTAAAAGTCCAAAGGATTCTGAAAAACACAAGGAGCAGCAGAGGATTGGAAATTTGTAAGTATTCTAAAAACGAATTCTTTTGAGAATATTACATCATTACAATCATCATATAACACATCACCTAGTCAATGCTTTTAACACATAGTAAAACAGAAGCAAATGAGGGTAGATAAATGATGAGAAAAATATGTACAAATCTCTCGAAACAACATGCAGCGGTACAAGAAATGCACACTTTATATGAAAGAGAATGCAGAATGTGAGGGTCTGCTGTGTGTTGATGCATATGTGCACTATACAGTTGAGTTGTCAGGTTGAATATGTAATGGATCCCGCAGGCAAAACTAGGGAATGCATAGGGGTACATATGTGTTTATGACAAATGACGAGAATTTATGCATCTGTGTGTGTATATGTAAGCATATGTGTGTGTGAGGTTGTTGAGTCCACAGAGAGGGGTGGGAATGCACATTCTTTAGTGTGAGCTCATGTCTTGGACACCGAGAAACACAGGCTGAGAGGAAAAGACTTGGGGAGAGAGAAGGAAACAGACAAAGTGGGAAGGATGGAACAGCTGTAACTCATATCTTTAATGAGCGATTGAGAACAGAGAACTCATGTTCTGTGACATCAATAAATGAGAATCTGCATGAGTCACAGGCAAATGGAAATCTAAATAGGTTTCATCCATCTGCAGTTCTGGTTTCTCATGCAGTGTGTCTTTTAGAATTCATTTGTTCTGTCTTTCGAGAATGTCTATAAACGGTTACATTTTGGAAGTGGTGATTTCCAAAGTCTTGACAACATGGCCTGTTAAGGAGGAAATCTGCTCTGCCGGCACACAGATACACTGGGACCGGTCTGATAACTGACAGAAAACAAAATTGCATTCGCAATTGGTCTGAATGGACGAATGACTCTAGTCAGTTTTAAATAAAAACTGTTCTTTTGACTTTCTATTCATCAAAGAATCCTGAAAAAATAGGTTCCACAAAATTAAGTAGCACAATCAGAAATGTTTCTCGATTAGAATGATTTCTAAAGGATCATGTTACACTGAAGACTGGGGTAATGATGCTAAAGCTCTGCTTTGAAATCATAGGAATAAATTATATTTTCAAATATAAAACCAGTTATTGTAATAATATTTCACAAAATTATAGTGATACAGCCTTAACAGAACTCAAAAACATAAAAAAAAACTGACTGGCCACAAACATTTGAATGGTAGTGTATTGATTTTATACTTTATATCACAATAACCTTTATTTTTTTATGCTAAAGTGGAAACCGGCTTCCATTTCATCCATTGTAATTTTGAACACACTGAAAGTAATTTCAGGCTTGTTATGATAAACATGCTTTCTCCAGGCCCTGAGCTGTGATCGGACCCCGTGAAGACCCTGAAAGATGGGCAGCTATCCAGTCTCTGTGCTGTTATGCTGTTGTTTCTTTGGTAATTCCATCAAAACACGAAAACAGAAGCCAATTAATTTAATTAATATGAATGAATGATTCTTTTTGAATGCCCAGCCAACAAAACTTTTCTGCTATTTTTTCTCACAGTACTTGTTACTGTCCGGGCACAGCAAACTGGTACTATCTCCGTTTTGTTCACTAATCACTGTTTTTTGTTAAACAATTTTGTGAAAACTTGTGTGTGTGTGTGTGGTGGGGGGTGTGACCAGGCCCTGGTGAAGTTTCACATAAGGATACTCAGTAACTATAAAGTAGTCAGAAGTCCTAAACATTATCACATGGATATTTTTATGAGTGACAAGGATGAGTTGTGTGTTTTATCTGTCATATTTTTTTTAAATAATGTAATTATTTAATAATTTTAGGATGTTACCTTTTCCATTTATGCTGTTTTTATTTTTACCAAAAGGCTATGAAATAGTGATTTATAACTAATGGTTTTAGTGTGATTTCTAGATTTCTAGAAATTAATAAAGTATTTGAAAAATCAAGGAAACATTTATAATGAATATAAAATTTCTAGTTATGTCAAGTTGTAAATATTTTATTGGGTTGAAATTGCTATTTGCAAATCTAAAATAATTTTAAAAGTCCTATAAATGACTAGAAGATGAACAACTGACTAGAAAAGTCATGTAAATTCATCTGTAATAAAAAGTGTAAAGGAGAACATTCAGTTATTGAAAATTATGGTATTGTGGGATTTATTTAATCATTTTAGTCAAATATTATTATTATAAATATAATTTTAAATATTTCTGTCTTTACGTTTTTAATTATATAGTTTGTGTAAACAAAAAAAAACAGAAAAGAAAAATGAACAGCAGAAGTATCAGAAATATCTTTGGGGGCCTTCAAATACTGTGCATCAGAGTCAGAAAGGATGAGAAATTTTTTTTGAAAATGTCTCTCTTGTGTATAGAGAACGCATTTCATTGCTTATTTTAATTACAAATAGTATTTCAAAAAAGGTATTTCCAAAAAAAGTCCTTGTTGTTACTACTTACCCCCTATATGCCCTGTAAATGAACTGTATCTTTTAGCCATAACAGCAGAAATGTTCAATAGCTTTATGTAGCAGAGACTTTAAGTTACGTGTCTCTATACAGACACTGACTTTCAAAAATAAACCCACCCTGAAAAATATTCATTGACAACTAGCCCTGGTCTCCTCTACATGTTTTTAGTTTGCTGTGTGTTTCTTTTTCTTGCCAGAAATCCATGACACTGATGCCACTGCTTTGCCACCGCCAGGTGAGTTTGTATATACAGTACACCATTTGCATCAACAGTAAGACAATAGCAGTCTTGTCTCTGTCCCACAGACTGCAGAGAGGAAACATACCCCTGCACCAGGATGTACTCTGTTCATCGACCGATAAAGAGATGCATCCATTCACTCTGTCTCTACAGGTGGCTAAATCACTGACAAACACACACATCACCATTTCAAGCTGCTTTCTCATTGACATTCTCCTCTGCTGAACAAAGAGATTTGTATTTGAAATGAACGACATCTGTTTTCTGCAGTCTTCCAAGAGTCTATGTGATCAACAAAGAAATCTGTGTGAGAACCGTGTGCCAGCAAGACGAGATCCTGATGGGTGAGACTCTTAATATCTCAGTAACAAACTATAGAACGTGACAGTGTGGGTGGAACCTTATGTTTTTTTTAGGGCCGTATTTTTATATATATATTTTGTTATCATATATTATTTTACTCCTGAATGGTAGTTCAGATTCCTTTCACTGTAATTTAGTTTTCCATGAGCAATTTCTACCTTCCACATTTTTCTGACAGTTTTTGCTACTAAATATTTAGGACTTCACTGCAAAGATCATTTTAATCAATACTTTTGTCTTGTTTTGCAGTGAAAATATCTAAATATGAACTTTTATCTTAATTATTATCTTAAATGATTTAGTTTTTTTCTTGTTTCAAGCATTAATCTCACTAAAATGTGTTAGATGTATTTAAAAATAGAGAAGGATAGAATTTTATAATTAACAATTCTATAATAATTAATAATAGTATCTTCATAATTCAATATAGATTCATAATTCTTACGCTACTGTTGCGTCATAAGATTTTTTAATAATCTTTTTGAAAGAAGTCTCTTCTGCTTCAGCAAGGCTGCATTTATTTGAACCAACATAAATGATACAAACATACAACCTTAAGGTGAGTGAGTACTATCTTTTTTTTTTTTCTTCACTGAACTCTGTAGAGAGAAATCGGGTTGGCCAAAACGCCAAAAGAGGACAACTACGAATCGGTGTCGCCACGCCAACCCAAAAACCTGGGCAAACAGGGCATAAAGTCAGATGGATGACAAAGGCAGAGAGAAAAAGAAGAGATTTCTGGTTTCAACAAATACCACTATAAATCAGAATGTTGAATCTCAAAATGTAAACTTGTTACATTCCTAAAACAAACTGTGGTCCAGTGACCTTCACAAATATTACTGTTCAATAATCACTTTTTGTCACTTTTTAAAAAATCATTTTAACACTTGTGCTTGAATAAGCTTGGATGAATTTCTCAGTGTTTTTAAAGGCTGTATTTTAATAGGATCACAAAGGGCATGACAATGCACAGCTCTGGTGCGGAATGTTAAAGTAGCCCACTCTATAACCACTATTTGCTTCATATTCTTCTATTATACTGTATGTCCACACCAACCACTGTAA
This sequence comes from Sinocyclocheilus anophthalmus, assembly GCA_018155175.1. Taxonomy (NCBI): domain Eukaryota; kingdom Metazoa; phylum Chordata; class Actinopteri; order Cypriniformes; family Cyprinidae; genus Sinocyclocheilus; species Sinocyclocheilus anophthalmus. Next base: position 275,989 of record JADLZN010001763.1, on the reverse strand, counting down.
GTAAAAGACAAAATCCACAATAGCAAATAAAAATGTTTATAATTTCACTCTCAAGATCAGTCTTTCATGGGTCTTATTGAAGTGTTGTGCCATTATATTTAAAGTGACTGACTAATTTGCTTTGGACTATAATGTTTTATGTTAGGATGTCCTGTTCTTACTAAAAACTACTAGAAGAGATTCATATCAGAATAGCTTTATATGCAGTAAAGCATAAGTGCGTTCAGTGGTTAAATATTTATTCATCTTTAACACAACAAATAGGTCCATTTACATGTAGTCTCATGGAATAATGCATAGACTAAACTGTAGAGGGAGACAGATATGATAAAAAAAAGACCTGTCCAGATTGGAAAACACTGCAGCTGTGATACAAGTGTCTCTTCTGAGTAATTCATTGTTTTGATAAGTGGAGATAAATAATAGAAATGATGTAATGAGTTGATTTAGGGCTTGTGTCTGGTGCCTGAGATTGTTTACTGATCTCACTGCGGTCATGAATAACACATTTTTTAGACAATATGTCGACAATATGTTTACTGATACGTAAGCGGATGGAAGACAGAAATACATTTGTTAATTGCGATTTTTTCCCCCCTATTTTTTTCTACTTTCCGGTTTGAAAACAATGAGAAGTATCACTAGATACGTTTAAAATGTCATTTGTACCCTTCTACACTAACCTTGTTTGAGTAGCTTCTCACATGATGCCATCCACATGCATTTGACAAACGTATTTTCACCAGCCTGAGGGAGAAAGAGTGATAGAGAAGAGGGAACGAGACAAATTGTGGCTTAATAGTGTTAGACTCTTACAAAAACGGTAAACGGTTCAGAGAACTGTACGAAACATCCTTTTAAGTGATTAGCTAAATGATGTTTAAGTCAAAGCACTCTGAAAAATCGATTGCATGAGAGGCGGTGGGATGGAATGATAGAAACAACTTTTTCAAAACGGAATTATTTTCTTCTGGGTGAGGAAAGTAACAGCTTTTCACTAGGGATGCACGATATATCGGCCACCATATCGGTATCGGCCGATAAATGCTCATTTTTTCTGTTATCGGTATCGGCCTGATAAGAAAATTTGGCCGATATCTTAAAGCCGATAAATAATGCATTATTTCCTTCAGAGACACTTCAGATGCGCGCTGTTCGTTTGCAGCCTTTTGTGCAATTGTACGTTGTAATATTGTGTTTATTTGATGTATATCTGATTTATCTCATATAGAATGCGTTTGTTTAAGTTAAAAGAGCGCTTACATTTTACCGTGCTCTCTTTATCTCAGCGCACGCAGCTCAACCGCAGTGGCTACAACATTACATAACTATGATTTGGGGTCGTGTATATAGCATTCTAATGAGAACATTATTATAATAAAACGTTGTGCATTCTTTGGGTTTAGTTGCTGTTTCAGCGCGTTGATGTGGGAAGAGTGCATCCACAACAGGATCACACATTCTGACTATAGCACGCAATAAATGCATCATTTTGTAATATTATGTTTATGTTGTATTATTAATCTCAGGATGCATTTCCTTGAATTAAGTTGCCAGCAAAACGCTTCAGTTTACCATGTTCATTCAGCTCTTCAGCTTCAGCACGCGCAGCTCAACGGCTGCGATTTAAAACAGTGGTATTAATTTGTTACTTTTTCAAAATCATTGATACATTATTAATAACAACAACCACTTGTATTTTTCTCTTATTATTTTCATCAGAAATATGGTTTAGTAATTAAAATCATTTATTTGTCCGTGCAGAGGCTATTCTGTTTTGTTGATCTGTGGCGCATTCATTTTGATTTTTTACACGTGTAATGATGTCCAGTGATTTGTTTGCATTATTTATGCATTATTTTATTTATTTGTAAGACTTTTTTATGACTAAATTTGGTAATGGGAGAGTAAAAATATTTTTAAAACGTACACCGTTCAAACTAGGCTGCTTATGTTGAAGTGTTTGGGATGTGGCTTTTAATGATGAGACCTTTTTTGTAATCAGGCTCTCAAAAAGTATATAACAATTTGGATATAGATTTATCGGCCAACATATCGGTTATCGGCTTTCAAAAATGAAGAGTAATCGGTTATCGGTATCGGCAAAAATTTTCATATCGGTGCATCCCTACTTTTCACTCACCACTGTCAACTTATAGATCCAGAGCACAATGCACTTGAGTCACGCATGGTTTCCACGACAACATAAATGGGAAACAGATCCCCCTACTGGACTCAAGTGAAACGGGATGCATATCTGTGAAGGAACATTTTTGGTATCTGAAATAAAACCAAGTGAGTGAACATGCAGAAATTTGCTTATACAGTGTTTTGAAGTTGCATCTTAGATAGTAGAGATATGTGGGGTAAGTAGTTGAGTTTGTACCTTTACTTGGTTACGTTTAATCTTCTATATTTACTAGAGTAACCATTAGTATAGGTGTAAGGGATAGTTCCCCAAACGAATTCTGTCATCATTTACTCCCCCTCATGTCGTTTCCAAACCTGTATGAAGTTTCTTTCTTCTGTTGAACACAAAAAAATATATTTTGAAGAATGCTGGTAACCAAACAATTGATGGTAGCCATTGACTTCCATAGTAGGAAAAAATACTATGGAAGTCAATGCACCCAACTGTTGATCTTCAACCTATCTTCTTTTATGTTCAACAGAGGAAAGACACTCATACAGGTTTGGAACGACATGAGGGCAGTAATGATACAGAATTTTCATTTTTGTGAACTATCCCTTTAACAGTGTTTTTCGATCTTATTTTCTAAGGCAACGTAGTACAGTTACAAGATAATGCACTTTTAAGCTAATAAGCTTTGTATCTGTGAACACTTTATCTACACAAGCAGATAGACCAGACATCACTGCTAGAAAAAAAATTAAAAATAAAAAAAAATAGAGACCATCACAGAATTGTAATGGTTTTACTGCTAAAGGGAATTAACTGGTTTATGGACACTTCTTTTCTTCTTCTTCTTATTATTATTATTATGCTTTAAATGACAAAAACAAAACAGTATATCAAACAGTCAGGGGGACAACAGAGAGAGAAAAAGGGAAATAAAATAAAAATAAATTACAATCACAGACATGCAGGACCTTTATAACATTCAAAGATTTTGAAGATAGAACACAAGTGGACAGTTTTAATTGCCATTCTATTAGTACTATGTTGAGTAGTGCAAAAATAGTTTTCCAATTCTTTATAAACCACTGTAAAACAGGGCTTTTTGTTAGACAACTTACACTTATGAATGTGAAACTTGACAAATAAGATAAACAGATTAATGACAAAAGCTTCGTTATTCAAATTATCAAAATTAAAATAACCAAAAATTAAATTTTCATAATGCAAATTAAAATTTAAATCTTTAAATACCATAACTTTTTTTTACATAACTACAATGCCAGAAAATGTGGGGGACTGTTTCCAGGTGCAAAGAGCAACTAACATCAATATCCTTCTTAAACTTACTAGAAAATGTTTAACAGGATATAATTTATGAATTATTTTGAAAGAGATTTCTTTTACTTTGTTTGTAACAAAAAACTTGTGAGGTAATAACCAAATGCTTTCCCACTTAGGATTTCCTACAAATTTAGTCCAATAAGCAATAGAGCAAGACTCGGGAGAAATCTCCTTTAAAAATAGAGAACGAATAGGCTTGTTATTTTTAGTCTGTGAAAAACATTTTTTACCACATATTGTATCAGTTAGATTGACTGTGGGCATATCAACCAATATCACAGATTTAAATAAGGAAACTATAGCAGAATGAATTGCAGAGAAAATGAGAGAGAATTGCTTGGGAGTCACAGGAAAATTAAAGTGTACTAGAAACTCATCATAAGTCATAAGATACCCTTGAATATTAAATAAATGACTAACTAAGACAATACCCTTATCAAACCAGCTTTTGAAAAAAATACTTTTGTGTTCATACAAAATACAATGATTGCTCCAAATGAAATAACGCTGCAGAGGAAAATTGTGCTTGTAGATCAGTTTCCAAGCCAACAAAGCTTGAGCATGAAAGGCAGATAGCTTCACTGGCAGTTTTTCAATCTTATAATCTCACATTAGTAAAAAAGAAAAAAGATAAAATTAGGAATAAAATTCCACAAAGAAGGCTTCCTCAAGCTAAATTTAAACCTTTTGAGAGTATTATTTAAAACAGAGAAATCTATAGTCAAGCCCACCATTTTTAAGGGAATTTATGGCAACAGATTTACGAATGTAGTGCACACGGTTCTTCCATAAAAAATTTAATAAAATCTGATTAATAATTTTAACAGTTTTATTGTTTAAATGTATAGATGAAGCAATATAGGTTAGTCTAGAAATACCTTCTGCTTTTGACAGAAGCACTATACCTCTAAGGGACAGGTCCCTTAAAGGGTTATTTCACCAAAAATAAAATTACCCATAAATTTACTCACTTCAATCAACTAGTGTATATGACTATCTTCTTTCAGATGAATCCAGTCAGAGTTATATAAAAAATTGTCTTTGAACTTTCCAGCTGTTTCATGGCACTCAGCAGGTGTTGCATGCATCAGTCCAAAAGCACTTAATTAAAAAGCGCCCAACCATAAAAAAAGTGTCTCACACGGCTCCGGGGGGTGAACAAAGGCCTCCTGTAGTGAATCGATGCGTTTTTGTAAGAAAAATATCCATATTCAAAACGTAGTAATCACTTTAATGCGCTCACTGTTGTAAACTGAAGCAGTTCCGGGGGAATGACGTATGAGGTCCGCTTTGCGCATGCGCCGCTCAGAAGTGACGCTCACGGTAACGCAGCGGAGAGATCAAAACAAAACAACGTCACTAATAGAAGTACAAAACGAGGATTTGTAAAGAAGAATATTGGAGGATTTAGATATAAGCCAAGAGGAGACTGGTTTTCCTTTGCTAAAGTAAGTAAACTTGGCTTCCTTTGCTCCTGTTAACAAACGTTGGTTTTCACGAGACTCACCAGCGCATGCACAATGCTGACCTCATACGTCATCAGCCCGGAACTGCTTCCAGTGTACAACAGTGCGCAAGCTACATTAAAGTGATTATTAAGTTTTATGGATATTTTTCTTACAAAAACGCAGTTGGAACGCAAGTGTTTGTTCTTTTACAGGAATACCATCCACAGATAAAAGGGAGGAATTTAAGACTAATATTTCACATTTTTTATATTAAGGTACAAACCTGAAGCATTAGAAAACAACTGAATAGTTTTAATTGCCTGATGAACCTGGCTTTTTTTAAAATAAGGCTGTGTCATCTGCTAGTTGACTAATTAAGATATCTCTACCAGCAATATGAATTCCTTCTAACGTACTATCCTTAATAAAAGAACTGAAGGCTTGAGCTACAATAAGAAAGAGATATACGGAAGCTGGACAGCCTTGCCGAATTCCTCTTTCTAAGATAAATCTCTGTGTCATACCATGTCCTAATTATGTTTGAATGAACTGGAAGGACAACCATGGGCGCCCTTCTATTAGGGGGTGCTTGTTAAAACCACAAAATCTAAGCTATAGCCAAAACACACTCGGAAACCCTTTTTAATGGTTAAAAGTTGATGGTTGTTAATGGTATTTGTAGTGGAAACCATTAGAGTTTCTGTCATGGTTTCTATTGTCTTTGGGATGTTACATGAAAACAGCATAGGGTCACTGTCCAGTCACTGTCCGGAAACAAGAAATGTTAATAAACTGGAGATAGAGTGGGCAGAACTGCAAAAACATTATGCACTTCCTGAGTCCCCCACACAGAACATATAGCCTCAACAATACACATGATGTATATGCTGTGTAAACAAGTGCTGTATGTAAGAATTTCACAACTAACACTGACTTTACCCAATTTGGTCAAATTAGGATGTTAGGATGGGTCTTCACTCATCAACCTGGCCAAGGGCCTCTTGGTGGGTGTAACCCTGTTACAAATGACTAAATAGTACATTATTAATGTGTTTACATACAGTTTGTGATATGTACATTGCAAATACCTTATTACAGTTACTGTATATAGTTGTACATTACATTTTATTTTGCTTTATTTTAATATTGTTGGGACATTTAAACATTTTTAAAGCAACCTCTTATGCTCAGCAAGGCTGCATTTAAATTTGTTTGTAATTTAATCTAACAGTAATGATTTGAACATTTTTTTTCCTGTGATGGCAAAGCTGATATTTCAAAAGTCCTTACTCTAGTCTTCAGTGACATGATCCTTTAGAATCATTATAATATGCTGATTTGGTTTTCAAAAAACATTTTTATTATTGTCAGTGTTGAAAACAGGTGTACTTCTTAATATTTTCATGGAAACAATGATACAGTTTTTCTTTAACAATTTTTTGATGAACAGAAAGTTCCCAAGAACAACATTTATTTAAAACAATAAAATCTTTTGTAACATTTTAAATGTCTTTACTGGCACTTTTGATTAAATTAATGCATCTTTGCTGAATATAAAAATAAATTTCTTTAATAACATTTTTTTAAAAATCTAACAATTTCTTAAAATTCGTTAAAAATTTCTTAAAAATATTTTTTCCCCCAGATGTTTTTTTCATCTGTTGTTTTTCTAGATTCTTTAATTATATATATATATATGAATTTTATTGACCCTAAACATTGAACATAGTGTATACGTATTCCTGGAACAGTTCAAATGATGAATCATACTGATTTAACACAGACAAAAAAAAAGCAGCTTGAAAATGTTTGTTAAATGACAGCTTTTATTTCGGCATCCAACATAATCACATTAATGCTACATAAAATACAGTACAAGATAAGTATTAAGTCAGATTCAAGTCAAAGGATTCAAGTCTCAGGTCATACAGCACCATTTCTTTTCATCCCATTCATTTCATATCTCAGTGTTCATTGATTTGCGAATCTCATATTTGTGATCATAGCCCGAGGAGAGCAAAACCATCCCTCAGATCCTCAGTCTCGCAGGGCTACAGTGAAAAAGAAAAAGAAAATGATTTAGCTCTGACAAATATGATATGACCTTTGACCTCATAATTTATGTAGCATATGGATTACTACCACAAATGCTCCTATTAAATAGATTGACTCAAATTAAAGGACACTTTCTTAATGACTAAATTTGCCATTGCTATTGTTGTAAAATATTCAAATTGCCACATTATGTCATCTAATACTAGTCCTATAGTTGAATTAGTATTAATCATATTAAAATTACTGTAAATTTGCAACCTGCAGGATCTGATTGAGTTTTCGAACAAGTCGGACAGAGTTTTGGTGAAGGCCATCCCAGGCTTTAAAACTCCTCTCCCTCCGTGCAACAAATGTTTGCCAGCAGTAGAAATAGTCTAGAAACAAAACAGAATCTAATAAATAACAAGTGTGATATGATTTGCCACATTATGTCAGAAATATTAACCACGCCCCTCTGTTCCCTCCCCATTTACCTTTATAAGTCATCACAGAGATCTGCACTCCTGCCCTCTTCAGGTGTCGCAGTCCTTCCCTCTCCTGGCTGTCCTCTTCATCACAGAAGTAAAGGCGTGACACAAAGATTCTCAGACGCAGATTGGGCGTCTGTGACAGGAAGTGGGTAAGTTGTTCAGCGCATTTAGAGCAGGGCGACCAGGAGCAGAACCAGGTCACTGCGTAACACATTCTCGCACCGTCCACACTGGAGCCCCACAGCCCCGGACACAACGCACCCAAGTGACGTAGGAAGAGCAGCTTGAGACGAAAACAGTTACAGATGGAGAAAGAATGAGTAAGAGGAGTGAGTACGTTTTTTTCTTTCTATAATAATACCTTAATGTTTCGTCTTTTCACATTATCAGTTAATCTTTGCCTCACCTCTACATGGCAGCCGGAGCGATTGCGCAGGTGTCCGAAGTCAAAAGACAGGGAATCAGGGCCGGTGCGTCTCTTTACTACAAAACAAAGGTATGTCTCGTGTCTCCCTCGGGCCCAGCGCACATTCTTATAATGGAAGATAAATTTCCTCTGGGTCATGAGCACACTATATCAAAATATGATACTTTGTTATTCATTTTATACATTTGTCATTAAAAAAAGATAATAAACACTGAAAAAGAAATAGTTCAGGATTCTTCGTTTAATATCTATACGTATTTAAAACAATAACAACAAACATAATTCAAGGTATATTCTCTGAAATTAAGTCATACATAATTCTGATTCTTAAATCTTTTTTTTCTTGCAAACACACGAATTGGAAGATATTTTTCTTGTAAAACAAAAAACAACAAAATTTCTATACTGTAATATTGTGCTGACATAAAAATTTGTTTTTAGTTACTCTCAAATACAACTAATCTGCAACTTTTAAATAAATTAAATCACATTTTTAATAAAAAATGAAATGTAATTAAAAAAATTAATAAATATTTCACTAATTCATTTGCTAAAATGCTCAATAATTCAATAGTCTATGCTGTGTCTACAGCAATTTGTAGTGATCACATTGTTCAGCACACATCAGTGGTCGGCTGAGTTTAGACTTGGTTTTTAACCATGTGCATTTAAATATAGACTCAAGAGCAGCATGCATCAAGTCATTCCCAGACTAATAACTATCAGTTTCAATTTACACTTTCTGAAACTGGAGAAAATCTATAAACAGGTCAATGCACTTGCACATCATTAATGTACAGGAACTGAATGACAGCAAAGCATTGATTTATTCCTTAATTAATAAAGCTCTAAAAAATACAATTAGCAATTCTAATGGATATACAGTTAATTTTGCCTACACAGACTTTAAAAAAAAAAGTCTCTCACTATTACTTGTTTTGTTTTAACACTTACCTGTCCAGCTTGCTGATCATTCCGAAAGTCGAAACTTGCTAACTCATTTAGTCAAGCGAAAGTCAGTGAGAGTTTAAAAATGGGTTGAGGAAGAGGGAGGTATAGAAAACCTATGACATGTTCATATAGCTGTAAGAAAGAGGGCCTCTGATTGGGTGAAAATGGTTTTCAAACCTGTTTGGAGGGCTGAGGTGCATTTAAACATCGATACAGCTCAATAACCTGGGCATGTGATATTTAAAGAGATATGTAAAAGAGTTACAGTCTTAGTTGCACAGACAAAAGACAGTGAAAATCATGATAGATTGTGAATTGGATGGCATAGTGGATGAATGGTTGCATGCATTTATTATCTATTTTTAAACTGTGTATTACTTTTCCAAGTTTATACAATAGCAATTGACCTTGTCCTCACCGTATATTAGTCTCTTGAGCGTTTGACGTGTTTTTTAACCTTTTTGCTCCAGAATGTGCGTCAGACATTGCTGCCAACGGCATAACCAAAGCCAGTTGGAAATTTCCAGATCTCTTGCACCCAGACAGGGAAGCCTCCACTTAATTTTTCCCACACAATTCCAAAAACCAACTCCCATATACCTTCTCTCTGTTGCTCAGATTTTCTCCATCCGCACCCTTTCCACTTGTTTAGTTTTTCCCACAGGGAATAAAAATGAGGGGAAAGACTTGTTTTACTACAGGAGGTCACCACAACCCCCGGAGACACCTTCACAGAGGGTTTTTCCAAAAAGCTACTTAACCCTCACACAAGCACACACTCCAACGCACAGGTAGCGAGAAGGACCGGCGAATCTGCCTGGTTTAGGATTTACAGCATGCTTGTTCATTTGTTGCTGTCTGCAACTGTCTTTGGCTCTTTCCTGGTGACTTTAATGTTGGCATCCTGTGTGTTTGTCTGTCTCCAGTCACTCGACTTCACCCTCTCATGCACTCTGCGGCCAGGGAAATCACCGCTCCCCAGTGAGCTCCCTCTCAAGTGTATGTGTGTGTATGTCTGAATTCGAACATCTGGAAGAGATCTGTCTGCTCCCACGATTTACCTTCCGACTTTCTGAGGTCTTACCGCAATGCGCTGTGTGTGTATAACATGGGAAAACAGAGAAAAGAATATATTGTAGGTCCTGCTCCCGTTAAAGCTGATTCTCATGATTTTTTTTTACTTCTAATGATTTGTTTTGATGTGTATTATCAAGAAAAAGACTAGACTTTTTCTTGATATACACTCATGATACTAATCATTATAAAAGGTCAGTTCCCCAAAAAAGTACAATTGTGTTATCATTTACTCACCTTCATGTCGCTCCAAACATGTATGACTTTCTATCTTCTGTGGAACACACAAAAAATATATTTTGAAGAACTTTTTACAGTTTTGTCCATACAGTGAATGTCAATGGGGTCCAATATTGTTTGGCTCCAAAAGGTTTTCCAAAGAACCATATTTTTTTCTTAGTGTGAAGAACATTTTCAAAATCTAAAGAACCTTTTTCCTCTATAAAAACCCTTGGTTACACTTTATTTCGATAGTCCACTTTAGACATTCTACTAACTATAAGTAACTTTGTAACTACATGTCAACTACATGTCAACTAATTCTCATTAATTTGCAACTACATGTCTACTAACTCTCAGAGTAGACTGTTAGGGTAGGTTTAGGGTTAGTAGAATAAGTTGACAAAGAAAGTGTTAGAAGATATTAAGCAGACAGTCTACTAATACTCTACTAACTGCTAGTTGACGTAGTTGCAAAGTTACTTACTGTTAATAGAATGTCTAAAGTGGACTATCGAAATAAAGTGTTACCAAACCCTTTTGTTCAGCGGAAAGGTTCCATGGATGTTAAAGGTTCTTCATGGAACCAAAGATGTCAATAAAGAACCTCTTTTTTTAGGAGTGTACTGACTTTCATTGTACAGACAAAAACAGTTAAAACATTCTTCAAAATATCTTCTTTTGTGTTCCTCAGAAGAAAGAACATCATGGGGGTGAGTAAATGGTGATAGAACTTTTAACATTTGGTTCTCACGGGTGACCCAAAGCCCACTTTCCTTTGTTTTTTGCTTAGAGTGGGCAATGAAGACCACCACATTGTGTCAAGGAGCACAACAAATGAATCGAATCATGGCCGGAAACGCCAAGTCATATTTTCCGAAACGCACCCACCTACACGCGCACGCGCACATACACACCACACACACACACACACACACACACAAGCCCATCGTGCAGACAAAATCAACCACAACTCCAAACACACTTACTTTCCAGAGTCATGAACTCACATCTGTTTCCTGGCGACAATAATAGTTACACATCGGTTAGGGGGATATAGTAGCAGGTGTTCAATTGCCTGAGCAGCTCTGTACATTATAACAAAAGCTACTCCACAACAAACCCGCCACTATGACTCGCAAAAGCTACCAAAAGGAAAGATGAAGTAATTGTGCTCATTAGTTGACTAACACAATTGTAGCCCATGAAAACTTAATGGCTGGTACTAAAACAGGTTTTTACATTAGAGTCGTGCGTGTGCATGACAAAGACACGACACTGCCTGAAGAAAAAATTGGGTTAGGGGTTCTTCTAGTTGTGGATTCATTTATCTACCTCAATGTGAATACACTGAAGAGGTCTGATAAAACGTAAAAAGTTGCAGGTGAAAATTAAAATCATCCTGAAACTGCATTTAAACCTAGATATGCATAATACTGCTTACAGGAAAGTAATATCAAAACCAGCTAAATGAGTACAGTTAGTTTTTTTTAGTTAGTTCAGTAATCTCTTTTGATTTAATTGGTAAAAGTCCCAGACTGTAGATATGCCTTTGTGAAAAATAAGTGTGCTTAATTCTATTAAAGGGGTCATATGTTGACTAAAAGAACATTATGTTGTGTTTTGTGTAATGAAATGTGTTTATGCGGTTTAGGGTTAAAAAAACACATTATTTTCTACATACTGTACATTATTGTTTCTCCTCTATGCCCCGCCTTTCTGAAAGGCGCCGATTTTTACAAAACTCATCGGTCTGAAAAGCGAGGTGTGCTCTGATTGGCCAGCTATCCAGTGCGTTGTGATTGGCTGAATACCTCAAGCGTGTGACGGAAATGTTACACCCGTTACCATACTGTGATGCTGTGTACTGGTGGGATGAGACAACACCAATAAATCCCATTACAAATGAGGCATTTGTTGCATCCAGTGGGGACAATTACTGATATAAGGACTTATACCGTCTTTTTACGCGGTGCGTATCGCGCCACGTAAGCATAAAACCATGTCTGCATTTGTGATTGGAGAAATGACAAACAACAAGCGCTACTCTACACTGATCAAAACTCGCGTTTGAATCGTCAGTGGCAAATTCTTTAAATATGAAAACATATTTACAGACTGTGAGTCAGAACAGCCAGATGTCCTTGCAAAGTTGGGAACTGCCCCATTTACAGAAACAGTTGAGCACAGATGTATTGTAGTCTTTTTAAATCTTGTAGTTTATTCTCCGAGGATCAGGAAACAGTCATCCATAAAATGCACTAAACACATCTGAATATTTGGGTTGAACAGTTCTGGAACAGTGTTGTAATACAAATTAACCACTGATTTCTAGTTGTGTTCTCTTTGGAAGGCCAAACAAAGTAGTGTCGCTTTCACAACGAAACACAGTGTCACACACGGCGGGCTAGAGTGAGAGGCGGCCGTTGGGTTTGCGGCAACCACATGTGACGACTCCGGGATGGACTCCGCTTCATCCACGGTGAAAGCCGATCCGGCGATCCACAACGCGAAGTTGATGTATTTCCTCAGCGACCAGCACGGATCAGCTCCAGGCATGACGAAGCGGATATCGTCTCTTTGGAAGACCAAACAAAAGTAGTTTCGCTTTCACAACGAAACACACAGTGCCTTCACGACATGGCGGCCTCAACAATACTACAGCGAGAATAAAAGTAAAACCTTCTTTCTTTGCGTGAACATTTGGCGGCGTTATGCAAATCTACCCACACAGTGACGTAGACATGTGGGGGGTGTTTAAACGAGGCGTTTTAGGAGGACGTGAACAAGTCTTAACTTTTATAAAGAATATATTTTGGGGTTTGCAACTTTAGGGATCTTATCTATAAACAATCAGCTTGTAACACTCCAAAGAGAAAGGAAAATTTGACATTGCATCATATGACCCCTTTAAAGGTGAACCTGATAATATACTTCAATCTTAAAGTATATTTTTTAGTATATAACTTTAAGAGAATATAAAATTAATGATAAAAAAGGTAATTTAAATATAGTTAAAGAGAGTACATGTTCATGACTGATTCTTAACACACTAAAGGGCACTTTAAAAAAATCTAACGAAAAGTTAATTTTTACTTCATCTTTTTTGCCGTTCTTTAAATAAGTGCTCTTATTTTGATGTATTGACTAACATACTAAAGCACATGTAAAGTACTTGATTGTAACTAATGTATTTGATATTACATTTAAAGTTTAACTTATTTAAAAATATTAAATGCGTTTTAGTTTTTTAATTAGAAATACTGTAAAAATGTACTAAAGGGAGGAGTTCACCCAAAAATGAAAATTCTGTCATCATTTACTCACACTCAAGTCGTTCCAAACCTGTATGAGTTTCTTTCTTCTGTTAAAAACAAAAAGATATTTCGAAAAATGTTGGTAACCAAACAATTGACGGTAGCCCTTAAATGAATGGCTACCTTAAACATTCTTCAAAATATCTTCTTTTGTGCTGGACAGAAGAAGGAATCTCATCCAAGTTTATAACAAGTAGAGGGTGAGCAAATGATGACAGAATTTTAGATGAACTAGGTGAGAACTATTTCTACTACCCCTACTTAAGTGGTTCAAAAGCCTTCTAAAGTTCAGCTGGTTGCATTTAATATGAATTTAAAATATAATACATTTTCATTTAATTGAAATGGATATACAGTCCAGTGTCTGATCATATTTGATGTAGTTTGCATTTCAGTATATTATTTTAAAGTGTATAATAATAAGCATTCATTTTAAAGGTATGCTCAATTGTCCTTTTTCACAAGAGTGTGGTTTCTAAACAATAGTTAAATGTTTTGGGCAAGTAAGCAGCGAAAGCCTTAAACGTGACAGTGCAGCTTTCTGTTGCAGGTGAGCATCAACCCGACCACACAGTGAACTGTATAAACATCCGGTGGTGAATGACAGCCTTAGGTGCTGTTGGGTAGTAGTGTGAGTGGTTAAGGTATAGCTGGTGTTTTAAGCTAACCACACAGCATGAGCAGCTCTTAGTTTCAAATACACTCAGCATCACTAAACTGTATCCACCCACACACATTTAGAGTAGCATGCGGGAATTAACTGTACTTGCAGTGGCTTTTGCAGCAAATTTAAAGCAAACAGGCTGGATATGAGAGATTGAACTCAATTCGCGATGACTTTGTATAGTGTTGTTCCTAGGTTTGCTTCTGGTAAAATCTATCAGAGCATTTCAGAGCAGAAAAACCACAGATATATTGGTACAGAAAGATCAGTGAAGCAGAAAAAGAGATAACCATGCTTGGTAGAAACACTTTAAAAGGTCTACACTGAGGACACATACATTCTTTCCATTCACTAGTACACTGTGAGCTTAATTAAAAGAGTTTTAGCAGAATTTAATGGCATGAGAAACTTGAGGGACAAAACCTTTATATATATTTATTTATTTTTAAAAAAGCATATTCATCAGCAGTCAAGGGAAACGTACAAAATGTTTTCACAAAAACCCTCAAATTCACTCATAAATACAAGATAATAAATAAGATGAATTAATAAGGTAAACACATGTAAATCAATATCTGTCCCAAAAAAACAAACAAAAAAACCAACCATGCTATAAACTATAAGTCAGTCAAATGAATGATGTCCTTCATGCTCAGGCTTCGCAGCCCAGAGAGATTTCTGTAAGTTCACAAACATTAAATGCTCTTACAAACAATAGAAATGATTGTATTAGTGCTGTCAAATGATTAATCGTGATAAACCGCATACAAAATAAACGTTTTTGTTTACATAATATGTTTGTGTGCTGTGTATATTTATTATGTATATATAAATACACACTCCAGTATATATATTGAAAATATTTACATGTATTTACATGTAACATAGTTATTATTATATATAAATATATTTAATATAAAAATGTCAAGTCTCGGTTATGTATGTAACCCTCGTTCCCTGAAGGAGGGAACGGAGACGACACGTCGGATGACCGACGAATTGGGATCTCGCTTAGAGGGACCAGTCTACTTCGAGTGTAAACTAAACGAGCCAATACACATTGGCATGCGATAATTGCATCCAGCAGATGCTGCTGTCACAGACGTGAGTATAAGTAGGCAGCAGATGCAACACATATTCAGGTTTTCACTGAGGAGCCGAGCCGGTGACACGGCCGCTCAGCGGTGGGCACAGGAGCTGTGGCGACCGAGGGTTACAATACATAACTGAGACGTTCCCTTTCAGTTGGTCACTCTCTACGTCACGTCGGATGACCGACGAATTTGGGATCCTACCAAAGGGCCACAGCTTCTGCCCCTTCCAGTGTCCTGTGGAAGACACCTGCACCCCTACTTTTTGGCGTAAGCCAGGGCCTGCACAAGAGGACCAGCTACTGCTACTATGGCACTACCCACTGACTAGACTGGATAACACTGGGGAAACGCACCAGTTCTACTTGGAACAGGGACGTTACGGAAGCTCCAACCTTACCGAAGGAGGTTTCGGAAGCAATACACATAGGACATCCCTTAGGTGCATATGGAAGAAAGGAGGTGTGTACCCCTCTTGGAATGGCAGAAGTCTGCCGGGGGGAAACACGGGCTCAAGGCTATACCGTAGACTTTACACATATGGGATCCACTTAGGTCTTACACATGGAACCCAGCCTTCTACCGGTTCTCGAGGATTCAACAAGTGAAGGCCTGGCGCCGGACGCTCCGCCAAGTCTGGCTGCCGAGGGGACGGAGGAAATCAACAGGGTCTACTATATGGACTCTATGGAGTGGTTTTTGCAAGCCGACCCGAAACCGGGGCCTATCAGTGCTTCTACCCGTTTGAGGTGAAAACACAGGAGGAAACCGGCTCCACACGAAGACTATAGAATCTAACGAACGTGTTAGGGGTCGCCCAGCCCGCAGCCCTACAGATGTCTTCCAGTGAGGCGCCACGAGCCAGCGCCAAGGACGATGCAACACCTCTAGTTGAGTGAGCTCGCAACCTGAACGGGCAGGGCACACCCTGTGCCTGATAAGCAAGGGTGATGGCATCCACTATCCAGTGATCCATCCTCTGCTTAGAGATGGCATTCAATTCTGCCGGCCTCCGTGACAGACAAAAAGCTGGTCTGAAGTCCTGAAGCTTTGCGTCCGGTCAACATACCCCCTTAAGGCTCGGACGGGACAGAGCAAAACTAGGGCTGGGTCTGCCTCCTCCGGGGCAGCGCTTGCAGGCTCACCACCTAATCCCTGAAGGGAGTAGCGGGAACCTTGGGCACATAGCCGGGCCTCAGGGTTACCTGGGAATCAGGCGGCCCGAACTCTAGGCACGAATCGTTGACCGAAAATGCGTGCAGGTCCTACCCTCTTGATGGAGGCCAATGCAAGCAGGAGCAAAGTTTTCATCGAAAGGAACTTCAGCTCAACCGCCTGAAAAAAGGCTCAAATGGGACCTGCTGTAGTGATTTTGGCACTAGAAACAGGTCCCAAGAGGGTATAGAGGGGGGACGTGGAGGATTTAACCTTCTCGCCCCCTTAAGGAACCTGACGACCAGGTCAACGAGCTTCCTTCTACGGGGTCGTGGTTAGCAGCGATTGCAGCGACATAAACTTTAAGGGTGGAGGGAGAAAGCCTTCACTCCAACCCTTGCTGCAAAAAAGAAAGCACGACCATGACCGGGCATCTCCGGGGGTCTTCTCGGCGAGGAGAACACCACTCAACGAACAGGTTCCAATTCAAAGCGTAGGCGTGTCTCGTAGACGGTGCCCTCGCTGAAGTGATGGTGTCAACTACTTCTTGAGGTAGGTCACTTAGAACCTCTGCGTCCCGTCCAGGGACCGACATGAAGTTTCCAGAGGTCTGGACAAGGTGCCATAGGGTGCCCCGTCTCTGAGAAAGCAGATCCTTCCTCAGAGGAATCAGCCAAAGAGGTGCTGTCGCGAGGAGCATTAGTTCCGGGAACCAGGTCAGGGTAGGCCAATAGGGTGCCACCAGCAGAACCTGCTCCTCGTCCTCCCTGACCTAGCACAGCAACTGTGCCAGAAGGCTCAATGGGGGAAACGCATACCTGCGAAGGCCCCGCGGCCAGCTGTGTACCAGAGCGTCCGTGCCGAGTGTTCCCTCAGTAAGGGCGAAGAACAACTGGCAGTGAGAGGTTTCTGGAGAGGCAAACAGGTCTACCTGAGCGGCTCCAAAATGTCCCCAAACCAGCTGGACCGCCTGGGGATGGAGCCGCCATTCTCGTGGCTGCCATATGCCCCAGGAGCCTCTGAAACTGTTTCAGTGGGACCGCCATCCTGCTCTTGAATGTATTCAAGCAGTTCAACACCGACTGAGCACGTTCCTGCGTGAGGCGTGCTGTCTGTTCGACCGAGTCCAACACCATACCGAGAAAAGAGATCCTCTGCGTCGGGGAGAGTTTGCTCTTATCCCAGTTGACCTGAAGGCCCAACAGGCTGAGGTGTGAAAGCACCAAATCCCTGTGCTCGCACAACTGAACCTGAGACTGAGCTAGTATAAGCCAATCGTCGAGGTAGTTGAGAATACGAATGCCCTGTTCTCTCATGGGAACAAGGGCTGCCTCCGTAACTTTCGTAAAGACACGGGGCGACAGGGACAGCCCGAAGGGCAGGACCTTGTACTGGTATGCCCGCCCCTCGAACGCAAACCGCAGGAATGGCCTGTGGCGCGGAAGGATCGAAACATGGAAGTACGCGTCCTTCAGGTTGATCGCTGCGAACCAATCTTGGGGACGGATACACCTGAAGATGCATTTCTGCGTGAGCATCTTGAACGGGAGCCTGTGAAGGGCCCGGTTCAAGAAGTGCAGATCCAAGATAGGTCTCAACCCACCACCTTTCTTGGGTACAATAAAGTAAGGACTGTAAAACCCCGACCTCATATCGGCTGGAGGGACCGGCTCTATCGCGTCCTTCGCCAGTAGGACTGCGATCTCTGCATGCAAGACAGGGGCATCTGCTGCTTTCACTGACGTAAAGTGGACGCCCCTGAACTTGGGAGGGCGCCGGGCGAACTGAATCGCATAGCCGAGCCTGACGGTTCGAAGGAGCCATCGAGACGGGCTGGGTAGCTCTAGCCAGGCTCCCAGACACCGCGCAAGTGGCATCAACGGAACTACAGGCGTACCCGCAGTGGGGCAGCGTGAATGAACGCAGGGACCCGGCCCGGGCGTCGCTTTGCCGGTCCGAGGCGGGGTCTGGGCGTGTGTAACACTGACCTGCGTTTGAGCAAAGGGTGCATGGGTAGTCCGTTGGTTCATCCTCCCAATCCGCCAGCTGCTGCTCACTGGCGAGAGAGGAGGGTGAGTGTGATACGGCTCTGGATCGTCCACAACCCCCCGTCCCCTCAGGGGACCCAGAGAAAGAAGAAATTGCTCTTTGTCGAGAATTTGGGTACCACCGACCAATGTCATTGGTGGAAAAAGATTCTCCGGCCCTCCTCCGGGGGAGGGAGTGGTTCGTTCACCATCTTCCGAAGAGCAACTCCCTCCATCTCTGAGTCCCCCGTCTCAGGGCCTCTTGCTCTTTCACTTACCACCAGGTCTGGCGGGGGCCTAAACGGGTGGGGCGGCTGCCCTGCGACCAGCTCCACGGCGCATCTTTGCTGGAGGCTGCTGCGAACGAGCGGTGCTGAGGCGCTGCACCGGCGGCGAGGTGGAGGCAGGCAGCGCACGACGGGGCAGGATGTACATGATGGCACAGTCTGCTTTGGGAAGCGGCAGAATGATGGGCGAAGGTTCTCGACTGTGTCGCCGAAGAGGCCGGTCTGGGACATGGGGGCGTTTAAGAATCTTGTCTTGTCCGTCTCGTGCATGTCGGCCAGACACAGCCAGAGATGGCGCTCCTGGACCACCATAGTGGACATGGCACGACCCAGAGACCGCGCCGTAACCTTCGTCGCTCGTGGCGTGAGGTCCGTAGCGGTGCAGAGTTCTTTGAGGACTTCTGGGTCGTGACCACCATCGTGCAGGTCCCTCAGTGCCTTAGCCTGAAGAACCTGCAGTAACGCCAAAGCGTGTAAGGCGGACGCAGCTTCTCCACAGGCCGTATAAGCAGTGTCGATCAAGGCAGACGAGTGCCTACAGGCCCAGGAGGGAAGCAACGGTTTGCCCCGCCAAGTGGTATCGGCATTTGGACACAATTGCATCGCAAACGACCACTCCACCTGGGGGACTCCCGTGTACCCCCGCGCTGGACCCCCATCGAGGGTGGTGAGGGAGGATGAGCCACTGGGCCAGCTTTCTGGCAGTAAAAGGTGCCGTCCATGACCCAGCGATCTCATCATGCACCTCCGGGAAGAAAAGCACCGAGGCGGGGCACTGAGAACCAGCGCGAGCCACCCCGAGAAACCAATCGTTCAACCTTGAGGGTTCGGGACGCAGTGGAAGATTCCACTCGAGCCCGACACTCTCAGCGGCACGGGAAAGCATAGCAATCATTTCCGGGTCCGTCTCCGGCACTGCTGACTGCCCAGAGGGCGGCAACGCCGACGGATCTTCATCCCTAGAGAAATCCGGCTCACCCTCTGATGCTGCAACCGACATCCAGTCGTCGGGGGGAGCCTCGGAAGAAACAAGTGGTACCCCCCGGAAGAGTCCAGCCCGCTCTTCCTGAGAGCTCCACTGGTTTCAAAGTGCCGGCAGGCTTGGGCATCCCCAGAGGGGAATTCCTCACCGTGACCGTAAGACCAGTCCACCCACCACTAGAAAAAGGACGCCCCCGGCTGCCACCAGAAGGAACCCCAGATCTAGACAGTGGCATGGGCACTCCACCCCCTTGCAGGTAAAGGAGTCCGGTCCGCAACTCCGAGATGATCATACCAACGCAATGGGAGCATGAGCCATCCACGAAAAACAACCTCAGCATGCTTCATGCCCAGGCAAGAGAGGCAACGATCGTGACCATCACCCAGCACCAGGTAACGACCGCACCCAGAAACACACGGATGGTATGACATCTTTAAAAAAGACGCGTCTTTAAAAAGACGTTCCACCGTGAAGCTCTTTTAGATGGAAATTACTCTTTTAGTGTGCTGAAGCACAGAGGGGAGATGGCCGCCTGTAACACAAAAAGGGGGTAGTGCAGCCTGATGTGTGCAAACCACCCGACACGGGAAACCACCACCGCTGAAACGCCGTCCACCAACACGAAGAGCACGAAGGAGAGTGCGGACTGGTAGTTTTCTCACTACTTTAGGAAGGGCAGGAGCCGAACAGATAGAACCGCTCACGCTCCGAAGAGAAAAGCTGAATATGATGAGGCAGCTCTGACTACTAATACTCACGCTGTGATCAGAAGCAGTCCTGATGCAATAATCAACCATGGCATGTGCATGGCTCATTTAGTTTACCTCGACAGTAGATTGGTCCCTCTAAGCGAGATCACAATTCGTCGGTCACTGACGTGATGTCGAGAGTGACCGACTGAAAGGGAAATAGATTTCTAAATGTATACGGGCATGTGGGTATTTAAATATACATAATAATAAACACACACACACATATATATATATGTAAACAAAAACTTTTATTTTTGATGCGATTAATCACAATTAATCGATTTGACAGCCCTAATTTATAAATTTCTATAGTGGCAAAACCAGAAAGGTTCCTGATGTCAGTGATTCACTGGGACGATGTGAAAATTAACAAATCCATGTATAAATCTGAAATCTAAGCTTTTTAAAAGGAATATTCATGGTTCAAGATGAGTTCAGCTAAATCAAAAGAACATAATGTTGATTTCCACAAAAAACAACAACAACAACAAAAAAAAGTTGAAATACGCTTTAAGTGGAATTACATAATCCAATAAAGCATGTTATGGATATAATCGTGAACTCAAACCTATTTTAAAAAATAACTTTTTTTTTCCATTTTTGATCTGTTACACTTGGTGTGCATCACAATTCATAAAATATCTGTCACTACTTACATTTCATTACTTAAAAAAAAAGCAAAAAATCTAGGTTACTTACAATGGAGCCAATGGTAAAATACTCACTGTTTCAATATTAAAGCCACAAGACATAAACAAAGTCATGCATGTTAACATGATTTTTAGTTTGAAAAAAAAAATGCTTACTAAGTTACAGTGGTGGCCAAAATTATTAGAACACTAGTATTTTCACCAGCTCAAAAATGGGTTTAACACAGTATTCGATCTGTTGAATGTAGTGTGCAGTAGGAAAAGTTTTCCAAAACAGCCATTTGCCATTATAATTGTAATAACGAGTTTTGTTTGCACAAGGAGTCTGACAACAGCCAGTTTTTCACACAGAGATCTGATCTCATCATCATCCAGTCTGTCTGGAATGACATGAAGAAACAGAGCAAACTGAGACGGACTAAATCCAGAAGAACTGTGGCTAAATCTCCAAGATGCTTCAAGAAAATATTAGTGTTCTAATCATTTTGGCCACCACTGTACTTAGGTACACTTAATTTCACAAATTCATGGCAATATTACTCCATAAACCATGAAAGACTGTAAAATGAGTGCTTTTATAAAATTATTAGCTTCACATTTTTACTTTTAAATCCCAAAATTGGCCCCATTTTTCTCCTACTGTCTGCCTCACCATTACCTTGAATTTTACTTTTATTTATTTATTTTGTTCAGATGTCAAAAATTATTTTTGTGGTCACCATTAACATTCCACCGCAGGTTTATTGAGCATAATGTGTATTGAACCCAGAATATTCCTTAAATGATGTGTTGCCTTGTCTAGCAAAGAAAGCCTTTCGTTCCTGTTTCAGTGTGACTTATAGATCCTTAACAAACACTTTAGTTAAAGGGAAACCCAACCAACCCTTCTCTGGCTCTTCATAATCCTCCTCCTCCTCCTCCTCTCCAGTAGTCCCTGCAGTCTCGCCCTGCAGACGATAACCCAGCCTCCTGAAGAAAGCTTCTCCCACTTTGGATGGAAATGGCACATGGGCATAGACCCGCCGTATGTCACTCTGCTTTGTTTTGGACTCCAGTCCCTGCACCAGCAGTCTGCCCAGTCCCTCTCTGCGGTACCAACTCTGGACCACCAGCCTGCAGATCCTACATACACCGCCCCGACTCCAACCGTCTCTAGCCACGCATCCCATAATCTCCCCATCAGAGTCCGCCACCCACACCTCACCAGCAACCTTCGCCCTCTCCTTCAGCTCATCCTCATCCACCTGTTCTTTCTCATTCGTCTTGTCCTTCTCCTTTTCTTTGGGTTTTTTACGCCGCCTGGTTTTCTCCAGTTTGGCTCTGCCAGCGTGAGGATTGGGCAGATCTGGCTCTGTGTCTGCATGGTAACTGCTGCCCACGTAGTCCCAGTACGGCCTGCTGGAGCCCAAGATGCCCACCGACCGCGGTATGGTGAGTTTGAGGTAGATGATGAAGATGAAGACGGGAACGACCAAGGCCAAGATAAAAGAGTGCAGTACACAGCGGAGGATGGAGGAGAGGATGGCCAGCATGAGGAGAGCGAGAGGATGAGTCAGAAGGTAAAGAATCAGGCGGTTCTCCGTTCCCTCACATGCTTCCTGCAAACAAAGATAGAATGAGAGGAGGCCATAAAGGGAAAAAAAATCCTCAACAAACTTCTTCAATGTTGGCATGTATAATGTACCTCACTGACCTCTCCATGGTGTACCTCCTAATTATTTCTATCTGCCAAGTTCTTTGATATTGCTAGATAACATTATCTCCATGTATGGCATTTTTGCGGTGATAGTGGCCTGAAGCCTATATGTATATATATACAGTGGGTACGGAAAGTATTCAGACCCCCTTACATTTTTCACTCTTTGTTATATTGCAGCCATTTACTAAAATTTTTTTAAGTTATTTTTTTTTCCTCATTAAGGTACACACAGCACCCCATATTGACAGAAAAACACAGAATTGTTGACATTTTTGCAGATTTATTAAAAAAGAAAAACTGAAATATCACATGGTCCTAAGTATTCAGACCCTTTGCTGTGACACTCATATATTTAACTCAGGTGCTGTCCATTTCTTCTGATCATCCTTGAGATGGTTCTACACCTTCATTTGAGTCCAGCTGTGTTTGATTATACTGATTGGACTTGATTAGGAAAGCCACACACATGTCTATATAAGACCTTACAGCTCACAGTGCATGTCAGAGCAAAATGAGAATCATGAGGTCAAAGGAACTGCCTGAAGGGCGCAGAGACAGAATTGTGGCAAGGCACAGAGCTGGCCAAGGGTACAAAAAAATTTCTGCTGCACTTAAGGTTCCTAAGAGCACAGTGGCCTCCATAATCCTTAAATGGAAGACATTTGGGACGACCAGAACCCTTCCTAGAGCTGGCCGTCCGGCCAAACTGAGCTATCGGGGGAGAAGAGCCTTGGTGAGAGAGGTAAAGAAGAACCCAAAGAGCACTGTGGCGGAGCTCCAGAGATGCAGTCGGAAAGTTGTAGAAAGTCAACCATCACTGCAGCCTCCACCAGTCGGGGCTTTATGGCAGAGTGGCCCGATGGAAGCTTCTCCTTAGTGCAAGACACATGAAAGCCCGTATTGAGTTTGCTAAAAAACACCTGAAGGATTCCAAGATGGTGATAAATAAGATTATCTGGTCTGATGAGATCAAGATAGAACTTTCTGGCCTTAATTCTAAGCGGTTTATGTGTGGAGAAAACCAGGCACTGCTGTTCACCTGTCCAATACAGTCCCAACAGTTAATCATGGTGGTGGCAGCATCATGCTGTGTTTTTTTTTTTCAGCTGCAGGGACAGGACGAATGGTTGCAATCGAGGGAAAGATGAATGTGGCCAAGTACAGCGGATATCCTGGACGAAAACCTTCGCAAGAGTGCTCAGGACCTCAGACTGGGCAAAAGGTTTACCTTCCAACAAGACAATTACCTTAAGCACACAGCTAAAATAACGAAGGAGTGGCTTCACAACAACAACTCTGTGACTGTTCTTGAATGGCCAGCCAGAGCCCTGACTTAAACCCAATTGAGCATCTCTGGAAAGACCTAAAAATGGCTGTCCACCAACGTTACCATCCAACCTGACAGAACTGGAGCGGATCTGCAAGGAGGAATGGCAGAGGAGCCCCAAATCAGGTGTGAAAACTTGTTGCATCTTTCCCAAAAAGACTCATGGCAGTATTAGATCAAAAGGGTGCTTCTACTAACTACTGAGCAGAGGGTCTGAATACTTAGGACCATGTGATAATTTCAGTTTTTCTTTTTAATAAATCTGCAAAAATGTCAACAATTCGTTGTTTTTCTGTCAATATGGGGTGCTGGGGGTACATTAATGAGGAACTTTTTTTAAATGGTAATAGAGTATATTACATTTTAAAATACTCGTAATCAGATTACAGTTACTTTTTTATGGATTATATGATTACATACTATTCACACAATGGCAGTACATTTTTATAATTTATTGATTCTGGAAGTCTGAACAAAAATATATCAAACCTGGAAGACTTTGGGGGGGGTTTTGTGTGGTTTTTAACATTTTGTGGTTTTTTGTTGTTTTCTGTTAGTATGGTTTAATGAAGGGATTCCAAACGGTTGGTCACCCACATTAAAAATAAATATATTTGTTGATAATAGGCAGAGGTAGTTAATATTTCAATAATTAAACAAAACATTTCTTGATGTCAGTATGGTCACAAAACTTGGGGGAACAGCAGGGTAAACAAATACTAATGATATTTAAGTGTTCAAGGTATGTATGTTCAGTGTTTAAATGGCTTTTATTTTACCTTTATGATAGGATTACTTATTAGGTTATCACTATTTACTCTTCACTCTCTATAAATTCAATAATGTAATGTTTAATGCATTTTATGATGTTGTTGACATCAAAACATGGAATATATTTTCTTTTAGTGTTTCTCTTTGCTTTTTTTTTTTTAAAATCAAATGTACGTTTAAAACAAGTGTAATAAAAAAAAAGCAATCTAAATGAATCTAAAAAAGTAGCACGATACATACTAAAATGAGGAACTAGATACGTACTAACGAGTTTCACTAATGCTAAGCTGTAAGTTGACTAGACTTACATAGTAAGTAACTACACAGTCCTGGTGGGGTGTGTGTTTATAGTTCATGAGGGATATGATGTTGAATCGCACCTTGATGAGAGCCTTTACAGCATCAATGTCCTTCTCCTGCATCCTGCGCAGAAGTACATCACCAAAGTCCAATCTAACCATCTTACCTGAAAGAGACATTATCAAAAAAAAGGTTAAATAAAAAATATAAACATTTAATTAACATATGGAAACCTGAATTTACTCAATTAGATGTTTTAATTAGATTTTTATTTTTCACTGCAGAGAATGTAATTGCAAAAAACAGGAAATTCTCTGTGGAGTACATGCAAATAAGGACAAGTTTAACGTGATAGACTTGTGGTTTTATGTACGACTGCCTCATGAGCTTATTCAGAGGCGTCACGCCCATACAAAGTGCACCCTCAGATTTCTGAGCCAAGTGGATTTTGAATGCAGCCTCCAAAAGACAAAAAAAAAAAATAGCTGAATAATATTTTATACGATCACACCAGAGTGATTAGAACTTTCAGGCACATCATCAGCTGCTAAATTCAAACACGCGTTCGCTGGCTGGCGCTGAGCCAGAGACAGATGCATTTTTACAGCGCTGCATTATAACCAATCACACACGATGCTGTTGAGCTTATGAATGCAATGACCAATCAGAGACGTTCAGATGAGTCATCGCTGAAACGCGGTGTTTTATTCACTACTTTTCCAACGGGGGGGGGGGGGGATTGAAGTCTCTGTCTCTGGGAATATCTCATCAGAAACAACATAGTGCAGATGTTGTACGATGTAAGATATTCATTTCACAGTATAAACAGACTCAGTGATTTAAATGGGAGTTTTTGAGAGCGCCCGAACTCTGGCTAGACTGAAGTCATTGAAAATGTTCTTTGATAATGTAAATGTTCTTTGCTCTCTGTACAATGAAAGTGTTATAATTAGTAACTTACAATATTGTTATTAAATTCACATTAAATACAAAGTCAGTCGTATTAAAAAATATTTTATGGCATGACACCCATATCTGGTAAAATGTCGAGTTTTTATGTGTAGTTAATAGATTACACTATTACTTTGCCCATCACCCATTATAGATCAAATAACAATCTATAAAGGTGCACATATGTGAGAATCTAGATATTTCCTGATGGAAGTATTTCGAATAAAAAAAAATAAAAATAAATTAAACATAAGCCTATATCAGTTATACAGTCATATCGTGGCTGCTGTATGTCACATGACAAGCATGAGGACCGTGCCCCCTCAAAAATCATGAGTGCATGACGCCCCTGAGCTTATTATATTGCATTACATCTCAAACATTTATGAAAAAACAACTTGTGGCTTGTCTATGCCTTTCCGACTGAGCAGCGCTGTTCAAGAGGCATTTAACAGGTTTATAGTAGCATGCCATGCTGTACCGTTAGCTTGCTCCGTCATCACGCTTTTTTAATCCCTTATATGGTAAACACCGCCTTCTAAAACTCAATCTATGGCTGTAATATAAAGAGCATGCGTGAACTACTTACCCAAATATTTAGAGACGCCGTGAGTGCTTTAAAAGCAAGTTAATGCACTCTTCTTTAGTCGATGTTACTTGCCGTGTTTGAGGGACTTAAGGATTCAGCGTTGTCTTCCCGCATGGAATGTAATTTCAACCAATTCTCATCCGGGAATACGACACTACGCAAACTGCGTAGTCTAGATGCGCACATAGCGGTTTACTCTTTCACCGCTAGAGCGCATGCGTCTTGTATGAATTTAAGCATTATGGGTGCCTTTACACATGGACCCTGGACGACAAAACCAGTCAGAAGTCGCTTGGGTATATTTGTAGCAATAGCAAAAAAAACATCGTATGGGTCAAAATGATTGATTTTTCTTTTTTGCCAAAAATTATTAGGATATTAAGTAAAGATCATGTGCAATTAAGATAGTTTGTAAATTTCCTACCGTAAATATATAAAAACTTAATTTTTGATTAGTAATATGCATGGCTAAGAACTTCATTTGGACAACTTTAAAGGCGATTTTCTCAATATTTTTTTTGCACCCTCAGATTCCAGATTTTCAAATAGTTGTATCTCGGCCAAATATTGTCCTATCCTAACAAACCATACATCAATGGAAAGCTTATTTACTCAGCTTCAGATTCATAAATGATGTATAAATCTCAATTTCAAAAAATGTACCCTTATGTGATGACTGGTTTTGTGGTCCAGGGTCACATATGTGTGCGTTAAATCTATATTTTAAGAAAAAAGGTCTTGAATATAGCAGAGCTTATCTCTGTCTGTAAAATTATTTGCAGCAATTTCAAATGGAAGTATTAACTCTATCAAAGAAATCTTAACAAAAATGTACCTACATATGAAGTAAAATGAATATATTTTTAAGCTCTGAGAAATAAGTAAAAAAGCAAACACAAATACTGACATTCATATCTATTTTTATTGGTAATTGTCATCTAGTACCAATATTAAGAATGAAAACTGAGTAGACATATTTACAAAAGTTCACTTTGTACAGTCACTGTCAACATGACAGCATAGCTGAATATAGTTCATATTAGTTTATAAATTCTCTTTTCAGTGCACCCTGGTTGTGGAAGAGCACCAGGGATTTCCTTCATTTAGAAACCACTGCTTTTTGGCTGGGCTGTATTCGATGATTGTGGTTTGTGAAATAGCTCCCCGTAGGGGCCAGGTGAACAACTGTAACTACAAGCAATATGCTTTATCCCCACAAAGTGCAGTCTTGGGTGTGGGAGGACAACAGCTTAGGAAGAAGACACTGTGGTGTTCTAAGGATGTCTATGAGTGGAGCAAACAGGTCTAATGATTTATGTAAGATTCAACATAGGTCCTGTGTTGGTCCTATAGCTACAATGTTGTTCTCAGCTTCCTAATATCTAAAAACATTAATCACAGTCCAAAAGGAACACTTTAGAATAACAGAACCATTACTTGAAATTAATGTGGTAAACAAATGTGCCATTTTGCATTTGAAACAGTGTCATGAGGTGTGATTTGTGTTAAAGCCAGTCCGATTGACTATTATAGTGCTCCATTCTTAACCCTAAGTTCCAATCAGTTCCATCTCTGACGATGATATGCTCTCAGCCTCAACACGTTTTGACTCTTCTGACAGTACTTCCTCTCATGCATCATTACCTTGTTTTTCCTCAGTTCCTTCCGCTAAAGTATGTCCTACATCTGCTGCCTCTATTCCACCTTCTCTCAAACTGCTGGTGCTAACTTCAATTATAACAATGCCTTCTCCCCCCTCTAACTGGAAGATTCCCTCCATTTGCCCAGAGTTTGCCCCAACACCACCTTTAAAACTGCCCCTTGCCCCAGAACCACTGCCCTCACCTTCTATCAGTGCAATCATTTGAACACTGTCCCCTGGGCCCGTGCTTCCATCCATTTTTGTCTCATCATCGAGCTCAAATACCACATCCTGCCCTTCCAGAGGCACTAAGGCTTGACCCGGATGGCAAGAAAGGTTGAGATCCTCACCTGGGCCTCCTATGAAGCCTGAGTTTGGCTGAATGTCCTCCTCACTCTGAGGCTCTGTTTGGAAATGAAGCACAAAGGACTTTTCTACTTCAACACTTCCCTCAGCATCTGCAGTTCCGTGCCCCTCACTCTGTCTGGTCCACTCTTGGAGTAAGTTAAGAGAGACCATTTCTGTCTTCTCTTTTCCTGCATCTCCTTCGCATTCTCCCTCTGTCTGAAACCGGAGGACATATGACTTCTCTCCTCCCTCACTATTCCCTCCCTCTTCTTGCTGGCCCTCACCTTCAATTTGCAATACATAAGACCGCCCTGCATCATTCCCTCCCTTCACCTCCATCCCATCCCCCTGTCCTCCATTCTCCATTTCTTTCTTTAGGCACAGAACGAAGTGCTCCCTTGAGATTTCTTCGACAGCTTTCTCTTCGAGTGGAACACTCTCAGGATCACTGCTCAACATGGGGGAACTTTTTGTTAGAGTGGAGTTTGGCGTCACTGACATAATGCTAACTGCAGGAACCAAAGAGCTTCCAGGTACTTGGCTAATGCTGACAGGTGACACAGTCGGTGGATCATTAGCATTAAGCCGTGGGAACTCTGTCTTTGAAGAAGTGGCACTGGATATTGTGGTAGATGTGGAAGTTGCACCTGATAACATTAACTGTTTCTTAACTAGTGTGGTCTGAACTGTAGGGGGGGATTTTTGGGTAGCAGCTTTAGGCTTCCGTCCACGCCTGGTTCCTCCTTTCCGGGTACGACCGAGGCTGCCTAAAATGGGACGAGCAATCGTCGATGTGCTTTGAGGCTGGGCAGTAATGAGGGGAGCATTATTATTGGTCAAAATAAATCTCTGCTGTGTCTGAACTGGTTGAAATTGCTGGATTTGAGTTTGAGGTGCTGCCAGAACCTGGGACATTGCCGGAATGGTCTGCACCAAGGGGAGGGTCTGTGGTTCTGAAGGGGCGGGAAGAGTGTTTGTACTGGATGCTGTGGGAAACAGGATAAGACTAGGCTGGTTTCCATTGTTGGACTGGCACTGAAGCAGGAGGAAATTTTGTGTCTGTGGGGGTGGTGGTGGAGGAGGAGGGGCTGGCTGTGTTGGCGTGGGATTGGATAGTGGGATCAGTTGCAACCCTGAAGTCGTCTGGATCATAAAATAGTTCTGTGATGTGTTTGGAGGTATGTCCAGATTTGGGGGTGAAAGAATCAATGTGGAATTGCCATCAGTGGGAAACAAGGAGGTAAGCCCTCCAGGTACATTCAAGTTTAAATTTACCATTGCTGTCTCTGAATCCCCACTACCTTTAGCCACCTTTCCTGCTTCCGTCGTACATGCTACTGCACCCCCAGAACTGTGAGTTCTCAAGTGCCTCTGCAGGTAGGAGAGCATGACAAACTCTTTTCCGCAGTGTTGGCACTTGAAGTCCTTGCGCGAGGAGTGTGTGCGTAGGTGCAGCTGCAGATTGGATGAGTGGGTGAAGCTCTTGTGGCACTGGGAGCACTGAAAGGGCCTTTCTCCAGAGTGTGTCCGTTCGTGCTGTTTAAGGTTGGAGGTTTGAGAGAAAGCCTTACCACACACATCCACCCCATTGATGCACAAGCACGCTTTTCTCTCGCGGCATCCGGACCAGCTTATCATATTGATTTGTGAGCCCAGACTGGTTGCCCCCCCCTGTAAGGAACAGCGGGGTTCTTGAAAGACTTGCCCATTCTGACAGAAATAGGGCCGCTCACCGGTGTGCTGGCGAAATGGTACGGTAGGTGAGCTCCACTAAAGGTCAGTGGACAGTAGGGGCACTGAAAAGCCCGCACACCTGTGTGGACCTAGATGGGTTGAGAACAGTTTTCAAGATGTTTTTAGAGCTACTTTAGAAAAAATAACAAATATCCTTGCTTTCTTTGTATTTCATTTAACCCCCGTCCTTATAACTGTGTCCATAACTTTCATTAGAAATTCTGTTATATTTGAATTCTATCTCTTAACAGCCTAGCTACCCCTCTCTGCAAGGCCATTCTCCATGCATAAAAGCACCATAAAAGCATAATAAAAGTATTATTAGTGTAGTTGTTACAAATCATGTGTGCCATTGCGAGATACAAACTGAAATACAAGTCAATGGTAAGCTTTCCTTTAGTGTGTTGTTACCTGCTGTGACCAAATCAGAGCCAGTGAGCTGAACATATGAACTGGATCAACCCATAAATATTATTAAAAAACATAAAATACCAATAAAAAATTCTACCATTAAATTAATACATTACATCATTGATGAAATAATGCAATGAATCAGTTTTTTAATCCTGCTGTTATGCAAAAAGAAATCAAAACATGTCAATTTGACAAGAAGATCTATTTACCCTTTGGTGTATGGAGAGCAGTGAAGACCTTTTGAAGCTCTTGCCACACTCTGTGCATCGATACGGTCTCTCCCCAGTGTGGTCTCTCATGTGGTACCTAAGTCCTGATGAACCTTTGAATGACTTCCCACATTCAGAGCAGCGATATGGCCTCTCTGTAGGGAATGAAAACAGAAATTCAGCCGTGAGATGAATATGAGTTACACTGTGTGTGCAAATGTCTCATGTATCAAATGGGTGTTTATTATACCATGTAAGGTAATGTATGGTCTTGAAAATAAATAGCATAGTATAATAGGATAGTATAATAAATAAGAATAATGAAACTTTACAATCAGAGATGCCAGATTTGGAACAAACCAAACTAATCATTTTGCATCCACTGCAGACTCTTACCATTATTTGTGGCAGATGTCTTGCTGCCTCCACCTCTCCTAGCTCCCTTTCCTGATGCTTTGACAGATGGCTTTACAGTTCGTCTCTCTCCCTCCTCTGTAACAGCAATTAGACTGACATGGATCTCTCTCTCTCCATCTTCTCCATCTCTCTTTAAGGAGGGCAGGGGCAGTGAGAGAGAGGGGCAGACGATCTCTGCTTCTGCCTCTGCCTCAGCAAGCAGCCTCTGCTCAGGAGTGTGGGAGTGCTGGTGGTTAAGCAGAGAGGAGAGCAGAGGGAAGGAGCGATCACATGCCGAGCAGTTGAACTGAGAACGCGACTCGGATAGAGCAAGAGGATGGGCCTTAAAAAGAAAGAGACAATGAGAAATGGAGGTTTGGTTCTTAAAATTCTCTGTCCACCAGAACAGTTTCTTGGTCTCACCTGAGCCACATGTCTGGTCAGACCGTTGCTGGTTTTGAAACTCTTCCCACAGTAGACACATTCTGTTGTAGCTTGTGCAGTTGGCACACCGGTATCAGTGGGCATCTGATTCACAGACGCAGTAAAGGTCTGCAGAAGATCATACTGTGCCTGCCCCGACTCATTTCTAATGGCATCCAGACCAAGTAACTCTGCCGTCTGCCCACTATCTGCAACTGTGGTGGTTTCAACAACCTCTTCAAAGTCTGCCAACAATGGTGTAGCCCCCACCAGTGACACTCCACCTCCCTCAGCCTCTGTGCTATTTTCTGTAGCAACCCCTCCACCACCTGCTGGGGCAAGACTATCTAAATGTAGATTCTGATGCTCCTCAAGGTGACTCTGTGTTGAAAATGTCTCATTACAGCTGCCACAACTAAACAGCAAAACACCAGCACCTGTGTCATTCTTGCTCATGTGCATATGCTCTGAGCCTGTGACAGTGGAGGAAGTGGGTGTGAGCGTCAGCTGTGGCAGGATGTTCTGATTGGCTGTACCTGAGGTAGCAGGCGAAGACGTATTGTGAGACAGGAACACCTGTCCGACCCCTCCTTCCTGTCCACCAACGAGCCCAACCATTTCAGAAATACTCATCCCAACAGTGTTCAAGTCCTCCGTCAGCACCACCTCCATCTCTCGAGCTGCTGACCCTGAAGCAGCCCCTCCAGCCTTCCCAGCACTTTTCCCCTTTCCTTCTATGTGAGAGATGCGATGCAGCGCCAAGTTGGACGAATGCGTGAAGCTGCGCCCACAATCCCCACAGACATAAGGGCGTTCGCCTGTGTGTATGCGCATGTGCTGACGCAAATTAGTGGACTGACTGAAGGCTTTATTGCAGACGTCACAGACGTAAGGCTTGAAGCCCAGGTGTACATTCTTATGGCGACGCAGGCTGCTAGAGTTCTTGAAGGCTTTGGAGCAGCTGTCGCATGGGTACGGACATTCACCGGTGTGCTGGCGGAGGTGATACTGGTAGTGTGAGCTCCATTTGAAGGTCAAAGGGCAGTAGGAGCACTGGAAAGTGCGAAGGCCTGTATGTACACTCCGATGTATCTGGATAGATAAACCATTGTGATGATAGGAAAATAGAAAAAGAAGATTTTTTTTTTACTTAAAGAAATTACTACTTTTATTCAGTAAGCCCACACTGAATGGATCAAAAGCGACAATAAAGACTTTTACATTATTACAAATGTATACAATTTCAAATAAACACTGTTCTTTTGAACTTTCCATTAATCAAAGAATCCTAAAAGAAATGTATTACATATGATTATACATATGATAATTGATTCCTTAATTTTATTCTCACCTGTAGAAGAGAAGAGCGTTTGAATGCTTTACCACAGTCATCACACTTATACGGCTTCTCTCCAGAATGAGACCTTAAACAACATACAAACCAATTTTATTGAGGAACTTGTGGTGAACAGCAAGTAACAGAACAAAAACAGTCATCACGAAATCACATCTTCATACATTATACAATATTCAATGCTGTGTGACCCTGCATCTCGGTCCATATGTAGAATCAATTGACCGCTCACCTCTGGTGGTATAGTAGGGCAGATGAGCCCTTAAAGGCCTTAGGGCAAAGGTTACAGCGATATGGCCTCTCATTGTTATGGCTTCTCTGATGATGTGCCAATCTGGATGACCACTTAAAACTCTTGCCACAGTCCAAACACTGGAATGGATGCTCTGGGATTTGAGCCACCGTTGCAGGGGGTGTTGATGATGTCACCACGTCACCTGTGAGCCCAACTGTTCCTGACTCTTTGCCCTCTTCTTCTCCCTTCCCTCCATCCTCTACGGAGGGGAGGAGGGAAGGAAAGGGAGAGAGGGAGGAGGGCGTCTGAGAAGGTAAAAGTTCAGTTTGGACCACCAGAGTAGCAACAGTGTTAGCCATCACAACTGGTGTGAAAAAGTTGGGCTGTAGTGAAGGAATCTCAGTCGTTTTGTAGTTTTGCTCTAATTATGGCAGCCATGGCTTGTGTTCAGTAGAGTTTTGGCCAGTTTTCTCAGATTTCAGCCAGATAATCTTTTCTGAGGCAGAATGTCTTCTGTTGTCTTCTTCTTAGTTGGTAGAGCTGTAATAACACATTTAAACATTTTTATGATCCATGCAAATACAAATAAAAACCGTTTAAGATATAACAGTGATTGTCAACTGAAATTTCTTTTCAGATGTTGGGGACAGCAAACAATAAGATGCAACTAACATATAATCATGAATGTAAAGGATAAAAAATGTATAGGCATACTCCTATGAAAATGTGTTTAAAGGAACAGTTCACCCATGAATGAAAATTTGCTGAAAATTTACTCATCCTCAGGTCATCCCAGATGTAGATGAGTTTGTTTCTTCATTGGATCAGATTAGGAGAAATTTAGCATTACATCACTTATGAGAATGAGAATTCAAACAGCTGATAAAAACATCACAATAATACATAAGGAAACCACACGACTCCAGTCCATCAATTAATGTCTTGTGAAGCAAAAGCTGCATGTTTGTAAGAAACATATACATCAAGGCATTTTAAAAACTGGCCAAAATACCAGTTCATAATCCATAATAAAGCTTCCTCCAGTGAAAAAGTCCATCCCGTTATCATCTCACATCAAAACCTACCAACACATTTTTGTTAAGAACTATTTTGGACTGTTATCGCTTGTAAACAATGCTTGATCTGTGCATATTTCACACAAGGTAAATGAGAATATACATGGTTTGTACTGTACAAAATATTTTTTGTGCTATGAATTATTGCCTGCCATGGACATGAAGCCATTGAAATTCAA
This sequence comes from Sinocyclocheilus anophthalmus, assembly GCA_018155175.1. Lineage (NCBI taxonomy): Eukaryota > Metazoa > Chordata > Actinopteri > Cypriniformes > Cyprinidae > Sinocyclocheilus > Sinocyclocheilus anophthalmus. The sequence continues at coordinate 241,292 of JADLZN010001763.1, read as the reverse complement.
GTGACATTTAGAAACACTATAAAGACAAGCCTGCTGCTGACCATCAGTATCAAATCCTTAAACATAGTTCATGGTAATATTAATACATTTCAAGTATTATGATTTTTGTTTACTTTTGCACAATAAATAAATATGTATGTATGTATGTAACGTGTCACCACTTCTGAGTGCCAAAACTGTGACATAAAGCAAAAACAGCTGAGAACTGCTGACATATTGTAAATAAAAATATAGTTTATCCTGAATGTCTGAGACTACACTGTATGTAATCTGAGCCTGTAAATAAAGATACATTTTGAACAATACAAAATAAAGAAATGGTATGATGCAAGATTACTATATATAAGCTTCTGCACTATTTCTAGGTCACTAATCAAGCAAATGTGTGGCACTGATCATGTGAACTGCTTTGTACAGACAGTCAGATGTTCTTGTTCCAAGCTCTCTGAACCATGCAACAAAACTGTGGAGTGTCATTAAAGCACAAACTAAGACTAACCAAATACTAAAACATTCTGAGATTCATTTTCAACAATTCAACTTTTTATCCAAGATGTTATGCAAGTAATATGATTTGTGATCAAACAAAATATTACATTAGCTAACAGACTGTCCTTGAAATTAGAAAGCTTTTAAAAAAAGACCATGTTATTTTACAATAATTCTTTCCTCAAGCAATTCTGAAGATCCTCAATGTATCTTAATAGTAAACAGACCAAACCTTCCCCTTTAAACATCCTCCACCTCCTGCTTCACTCCCCCTCTATCTATCTGTGTGTTCCTGCCTTCTTGTCCCAGGGAAATGGAAAAAAAACCCTAACCACAAATTGGAGATAAAAGACTTCAAGTGGCCAAAGCGTACTCACCCCTCAGTTTCTAAACAAGTCGACAGTGGGTCGTTTTATCGGCTGTTTGTTGAATTATTTGCGCTGTCTCGAGCCGGCCTTCTCGAATCCATCCCAGCCTTGTCTTCGTTCCTCAAGCGTCACAATATTTGTCGGAATAAGTGCATTATTCTATGCATGTGTTATTCCCCTGGTTCATTGCTGAGAAATAACCGTTTTTGACGTAATGATATAAGGCCGAACTCCGCAGTGATCGTCCACACAACCTTAACAATAATCTAAAGCACAAACTAACCAGCAGTCGCGCGTCTGTAACCGCCTCTCAGTAAAGTCGTCGGCTATTGGTCCGCTCTCGTCCCCTGTTGGCTCGTCTCATTGGTCAAGAAAAAATACGGTGTCGAACTTTTTATTAAATTATGCATAAACTGTTGGTGGTTTTGTTTAAACCCCACACGGAATAAACCAATTAGCTTATTATGCAAATATCTCTTCTTCGATAAGTCTCAATGCAGCTTTATGGAAAAAGAAATGATCTTTTATGTAGCTGGGTTGGCTCTGCGCAAGGGCTTGTGGGTAATGTAGTTTAACTCCTGTCATCTCTTGCTAAGTACGTTTACTGCAGCTACCACAGTAAGAAAATATGCAGGCCTACTCAAAAGTAAAGAATAGTTTAAAGGTATATTCCTCATTTTTAATTGTAGCATTCATAATCATATAGTCTTTGCTTTTTGACAATGGACAATAACAACAAATGTGACAAAGTTTACATGGTAAATGCTTATGTCCTCGTTCAGTAGGCACACAGTTGATCACAGCCAGCTTTTGCATATTTAGTGCACAAACATGTAGCACCTTTCAGTCTATGTAGACACAGAAACAAACCTAAACAAGTCAAGTCAAGTCAAGTCACCTTTATTTATATAGCGCTTTTAACAATACAGATTGTGTTGTGGCTCATCTAGTTGTCCTGGTCTCCGCTGAAATTCAGTGCTGATCCACCATCTGGGCTGAATACGGACTGGATCTGGTGGCTACAGTGACCTCGGAATAAGAAAGAAACAGACTAATATTAGCGTAGATGCCATTCTTCTTATGATGTATCAAGTACATCGTGTGTTATTGGGAGTGTTCCCAGTTCCGGTTGACCTATCCTTAACAATCCTTTAACGGATTTGAGTAATAGAAATGTGTAAGTTATGTTATGTGTAAACCAGGTTAAAGAGAAGGGTCTTTAATCTAGATTTAAACTGAAAGAATGTGTTTGCCTCCTGAATAATGTTAGGTAGGTTATTCCAGAGCTTGGGCGCTAAATAGGAAAAGGATCTGCCGCAGTTGATTTTGATATTCTAGGTATTATCAAACGGCCAGAGTTTTGAGAATGCAGCGGACATGGAGGACTATAATGCAACAAGAGCTTGTTCAAGTACAGAGGTGCTAAACCATTCAGGGCTTTGTAAGTAATTAGCAGGATTTTAAAATCTATACGATGTTTAATTGGTAGCCAGTGCAGTGTTGACAGAACGGGCTAATATGGTCATACTTCCTGGGTCTAGTAAGAAAAGTGGTTTATGAAGTGTGTAGAACAACCACCCATAAAGCAGCCATCAATTGTTAGACAGTGTTTTAGGTTATTACATGCTGAGGTTTTTGGTCCGATAATTAACACCTCTGTTTTTTTCAGAATTTAGCAGTAAGAAATTACTCGTCATCCAGTTTTTTATATCGACTATGCATTGTGTTAGTTTTTCAAATGTTTTGCCTGGCCATGAAGAAATATAGAGCTGAGTGTAATCAGCATAACAGTGAAAGCTAACACAATGCTTACTGATTATATCTCCCAAGGGTAACATGCAAAGCGTGAAAAGTAACGGCCCTAGTACTGAGCCTTGAGGTACTCTATACTGCAACTTGTGATTGATATGATATCTCGTCATTTACTGCTACGAATTTATGATGGTCAGATAAGTAAGATTTGAACTATGCTAATGGACTTCCATTAATGCCAACAAAGTTTTCTAGTCTATTCAAAAGAATGTTGTGGTCGATAGTGTCAAACGCAGTGCTAAGATCCAGTAGTGCTAATAGAGAGATACAACCATGATCAGATGATACGAGCAGGTCATTTGTAACTGTAATGAGAGCAGTCTCAGTACTATGATACGGTCTAAATCCTGAGGAAATCCTCACAGATACCTTTTTCTCTAAGAAGGAATATAATTGAGGATACTATCTTTTCTAGTTTCTTGGACAGAAAAGGGAGATTTGAGATTAGTCTGTATTAACTAGATCTTTGGCGTAAGTTGTTGTTTTTTGATGAGAGGCTTAATAACAGCTAGTTTGAAGGTTTTTGGGACATATCCTAATGACATTGATTAATTAATAATATTCAGAAGAGGATCTATGACTTCTGGAAGCACCTCTTTTAGGTGCTTTGGAATAGGGTCTAGCATACAAGTTGTTGGTTTAGATTATTTAACAAGTTTATAAAATTCTTCCTCTTCTATAAAAACAGAGAGGATGGATTGGGGGGGGGGGGGGGGGGGGGGGGCGTAGTAATAAAAGTACAAAAACCTAACAGAAGTCTTGCTTCTGATTCACGAAAATAAATAATTTGAACAATTATTATAATTAATAATAACCGTAATAATAATAATCATATCAATAAATAGTAAATACTGTATCAAAATCCTAAAAAAGAGGGAGGGAAAGGAAAAATAATGTTGATATTGCAACACATTGATAGAGCACTGGACTTATATATTATAGAAAACAATATTATACGTATACACTCATTGTATATCAGTTTACATTCGGCAGCATGTATGTACAGCTTTACAGTACCACATTATCACAATACATAGTATTTTAAGGCTTAGGTTGTCTTTTTCTTATGTTGTTTGAAATAAGGTTTATCAAAATGTGTTCCTGAATCACAGAACTAACAATAAAAAACAATATAAACCCCAATATGCTGTGCAAAAAATAAAAACAACAAAAAAGAAAGACAGGCAAAGTTCAGTTCAGTGCAAGTCCTCTCTCATTCAACACTGACTTTACACTCCCAAAATGTTGCTACATCTAGTGGCAGAGTATTGTAGCCTAGGTAACAGTAAGAAAGAAATTTAATTGTATGAAAATACAATCAGTTTAATAAGAGACATGAAATGGAACCGTCATACATGTGGTTTTGTGTGTGGTACAGGAGAAGCTGATGAATAAAGGAAAATAAGAAAGAGAGTACATTTTACTTCTTGACTTGCAAATGAAAGAATGTTGACACGTTTATCAAGAAATCAAATAAATAATATCCTCAAATAAATAACTAGTCAATAAATAAATAAATACATAAATAACAAATAGTTCTGAAAAATTAATTTGTATAAAAAAAGAAAAGGCAAAGGAAGGTTTAAGGTTAAATGGAGCATCAGAAGCAGGATGTCAACTGTTATTTTCAGATCAGACTCCTTCACTGATCAGGCTTCAGACCGCAACAGAGATGGACTGGGACTACAAACAAATCAGTCTGGGACATACACAACCCACCACAGATAATCCACCCCCAAAGCATCACACATAGTATTCAGGGATTTTTTTAAATGTCCAATATGGTGTCAGATGGTTTAATCTGCCCCATTATATGACTCAATTTACCCCTTGGGACTGGACCACATTTTTTAAGAGGTCATAATTCTATAGCACTATATTTCAGTTGATCAAATCAGTCGTTGTCTTCCTGGTTCCATATGCAATATTTATAATTATGCATGCCTTAATTATGCACAGATTTACTCTCATTCTTATGATTTGGAAGTTCAAAGCAGTGGCAGTTGGAACGAGACTGAACAAGAGTAGGTTGTGAATGGGTACGAGAGAACAAGTTGAAATACTCAACTACCCTCCTGTTACTCAGATGTTTTGGCCTGACAATATCAAAACTATTATCCCATACGTTGACCCAACCCACTAGGAAAAGTCCCGGTGCTCCCTATGCCCAGTCCATCCCTGGACTGTAACAATGATCAAGTCCTGGCCATATTTGCTGTAGTGTAAAAAGGAAACAGTTTACTGCCCGATGATTTTTTGCATGATGCCTCTGAGGTTCCTCATGCTGGTAATCTGGATTTGAGGGTAAGGAACACTCGTGAGGCCCAGTCACAGAAGAGCCTGAACTGCTGCAGGAGTTCCTGAGAGGATTGAACCACCTCCCAGTGAAAAGCGGGATTAGGTGGGAGCGAGGGAGAGGGAACGGGGATCCGGGGAGCCTCAGCTCGGATAATCTGAAATAAATAAAAAAATCATAATCATGAATGCACTGATTATATTTCCATGTAACTATAAATTATCTCTGTACACATGCATCTAAGAGACTTAAATGAATGTATGTATTTTAATACAAATATATTATTATATACGTATTATAGAATATTTGAAATACATTGTATTATACACAACCATTCAAAAGGTTTGGGTTCAGTGAGATTTTTTAATGTTTTTGAGACTCTTATGCTCACCAGGGCTGCATTTATGTAAAAATCTGTAATATTGTGAAATGTTTTTACAATTTAAAACGACCGTTTTTAATATATATTAAAATGCAATTTATTCCTGTGATGGCAAAGCTGATTTTTTTAGCAGCCACTGAACCTTACTTCAATGACCCTTCAGAAATCATTATAATATGCTGATTTGGTGCACATGAAACATTTCTTATTATCAATGTTAAAACCAGTTGTGCTGCTTAATATTTTTTGGAAACCATGAGACCTTTATTGAATAGAACGTTGAACAGAACATTGAAAGAAAAAAAATAGCATTTTTGTAGCATTATATATGTCTTTGCGATCAGTTTTAAACATTTAAATGCATCCTTGCTGAATAAAAGTTAATTCTTAAAAAAAGAAAAAATGTCTATTCTGTAACATTCTATGTATTTAATACCTGTAATATTATATATTACACATATCTACAGTTTATAGGTTTCATAAACAATGGATAAGCCAATCTCGTAACAGTTGCACATATTGTTTGCTTAGAGATGTGTGTGTGTGTGGGCATGTACCTGACGCTGTAAGGAGTGTATGAGGCTCTTAATGTGGGAGATCATGTCTGTCAGCTTTGGTACTGAGCTGTGCTGCTGCTTGCGTGTTGTTCTGTTCAGCCACTCAAAATGGTGCTCAAAGGACTTTAGGTCCGCATAGAGCTGAGAAAGTGTAGGCTTGAACTGCAAGAGAGGAAAAGAAAAGAGCCAGAAACAAAATTATTTAGAGAATTCAGAACAAAATATCATGATAATGTCATGGCAAATAACTACATTGTACAAGTAAATAGACAGATGTACAGTTAAAGGGCCGTCCCATCGGCGGTGCAACCGATGGACCTGCTCTTAAGAGAGCTGGGACCCTGGGCGGCCCTGTACTGATAAATAGGTACATAATGAAAATAAATGAGAGCATAGAAGCCTATTTGTCCTCATACACACCTCCAGAGTGGTGAGGTCACTGACTCTGCTGCTGATCGCTGGAAGAGACTTGAACCTGTGGTGATCAATCTCTGTGGCAAACACTGGGTTTTTCTGAAAAGAAAGGACAAAAAGACAGAACAGGCATTAATCAAAAAGAAAAAAAGAAGCACGTTACACAACGTTACATTCTGAATGAAAATGTCATGACATTTTCTTCTGGTCACACCTAATTTCCAGATCCCCAACTCTGAACTCAACAATCAAAACAACAGAGTAACATTTGTCCCACAAGTGAAACGACTGGCTTTCACTAGCAGAACCACCGCAGAATTACAGGGAACAGCAGTCACCCAGAGTTCCCCGGGCTTTAACTTCTGAACCCAGACAATAAAAGTTCATGACCTGAAGCCACAGGATGTTTTCTAGAGGAAGAATAACAACATATGCAATGACTAAGGAGTTTGACGTGGAATAGACAACAGTGGGCTGCAGGGAAACTCCAGGGTCAGGACTAAAAAAGGTGCCATGACGTATGGGCCGGTCCATGCCTGGATGCACTGCCTTCACCTTGCACTAGAGGGAGACAGAAACGAACTCAGGTGTTTCTAAGGCATCTCAAGGGGGGCGAAGAGTGACCCTAATTTGCTCTCGCCGGTGTTTAGACAGTATCCGAAGTTCCTAATGTGGCTGCCACGTGAATGGAGTAGAGCCTGTTTACGAGTCATCCAAAGGGTTGTTTGTGAACACTAATGAGTGCTGATAATGTGACAGGTGTAATGCGCCCTTTGCGTCTTTGAAGCCCCATTAGAAGAGGAAAACATCATCATAGACCAATCAAAAGTCAACATGACGAACATAATAGCGTGCTGAATCCAGCTTTCCATCGCCACTCTTGCACTGTTTGGAATGATGTGCTTTTTTCCTTGATTTGTTGTTGTTTTTGTGTACTTCTGCTCCCTCAGCTGAATCCATCCATTTCTCTATCTAGGCTCTGTGGTGGCAGCCAAATGTTGACACACCCCATCCTATACCTCATCACTCTTTATCCAAGTGGCACTATCATCACACACAAACCTTGTCGAGCGTCTCTCATCCAGAGCGCTCTCTGATCTCTTTATCTCCTCGGTTGCTTGTCCCGTTTCCCCCCACCCTCTCGGTTTGGATCATGACCTCACTCGACTGATTCTTGTGCCCTCCCTCCTCCTGTCTTCCTGAATGCAAATACGGGAATGTGATAAATCGGAGTGATTTTTATCAGGACACTTTGCTGTGGAGACCGAAAGCTAAACAAGCAGCCCCACACCTACACAGACCACAACTATTTACAACATGCACACTCTCACCGGCACGCACACACGGTCATACAAACATCGCATGTATACACACTCTCACCACCTCACACAAGTAACAGTAACACATTCTGTACATACATCGCACACATCGGGTTTTATAGCTTTCTTGTGGGGACTTTCCGTCGACTCCCATTCTATTTTTCTTTCCTAGGCTTGACCCCTGCAAAGTGGAACTCCATGCAAGAAGAAAAGAAACCAAAATAAATGCTTCATGTCACTGAAAAACTAACAAAATGTTTTTCAAAGTGTGTCGGGCCCTTTTGTCACCAGTGGGGTCTTTGATAGGGTTCTCCGCTGTAACATCTGGTGCACATACACAAGGCGGCAGACGCAAAACACCCTTATATACAACACGCATGCACATAACCAAGTGTTATTATATCTAATTGAACCACAGGACTGAAAGAGGTGGCATCTGGCCTTGGATTTATAAGTGATGGAGTCAGATCAGGTGATTCACTGTTCTCAAAGGAAAATCTGTCTTGTTCGGGATGAGTAATTGTTTGAGTTAGCATAGCCTTGTACACATAATCTCAATGTCAACGGGAATCAAGAACCATGCATAAATATGACAAGTGACATCTTAAGGGGGAAGAAATGAGACCCAAAAATTGACATTTTGTCATCATTTACTCACTCTGTTTTCAGTGGAGCACACACACATGCAAATATATTTTGAATCGTTTCAAATGGTTTTGCCCTTATCTGTGTTTTAATTTAAATTTTATATTTTCAGTTTTCATTTTAATTTTAGTTTAATTTCTAGTCATTTTGTCATATTGATATGTTTGTTGTTTTTAAATATAATTATGTATTTTAATAAAAAATTATAAAACTTTTTTCCAGTTTTCAGTTTTATTTCAGTATCAGATTTTAGTACTTCAACTTAAACTGATTCAAGTTATTTGCCAAGGCAACATTTCAAAAATGTAATTTGTTGAATTTTTCAAGTTAATCTATTTTTTAAAGCTTTATTTTAGTTTGATTTTTAATAGTTTTAGTTAACAATGACACTGGCCTATGGGGTCCAAAACAACATTGGGCCCATTTACTTTCAATGTATAGGCAAAAAAACAAAAAAAGACACTTAAATATCTAATTTTGTGTTCTACAGAAGAAAAAAAGGCATGCAGGTTTGGAATGACATGAGGGTGAGTAGATGATGACAGCAACTCCAACTAAGGATCACAGCTCATACTACGCTATTAAGCAGTACATCTGTTAACACTTTCATTTACAGTGGAACTACATAGAAGACAGCACTGTACTTTTCACCTTTCAGTGCCAGGTGCTTCATTCGTGCTGGTAAGCAGGACCTACAAGTAACCATGGGAACACTGATCTGTTTATGTTTCCGAGGTATGGAAGGGAGGCCTCGGAGAGGTGAGGGGTGCACTGTGGGTTCAAGACCCTCAAAGTACAGATCTCCATCACATAGCAACCACAGAATCCCAAGTAAACCCCACAGCATTTCGCTCTCAGATGGTCTGAGCACTGGATACGAGCACAAGGCTCGTTCTGAGCCATGCAGATCGTGTTTACCCCCATCCCGTAGGTTCAGGCTCATTAGTTGCAAGTTTACGAATGTTACATTGTGAGCTTTGATGCAGTCTGGGATGTCGGCCCTGCTGTTGGGCCTGAATCCAGGGATCTGTGTTTTTTTAGTCAGATAGAGGCTACAGCCTTATCTGCTCTCACATGGACTCAAAGCTACGGCAATCTGCTATCTCAGCTCTAATATGAGCCAGCTGAATGAAAAGCCGATCAGCGGCGGTGTGTGCGAGCGAAAGCGCGTGAGATAAGCCAATTCCTGTCCACAAATCTTTGCAAGGAGCATTACTGTAGCCCAGCTGTTCAGAGGCTCAAGATCATGATCTGATCATCATCAGCATCTCTAAGTACAGTGTGAACTTCCTCTCCTGGTGTCACACCAGATCAACTCACCAGTAGATCCTGAGTCAGCTTCAGAAGGTGTCTGGTCTGATTGGTCAGCTTGTCAAAGTCAGTCTGGATCCGCCTGGGGTGGGCAGGGAAGGCAGATGCTAACAGATGAAGTTGAGCCAACAGCAGTGAGAGGAGCAGCGATGAGGAGGAGTCACCCAGCACTGCGGAGGAGAGCAAATCATTGATGCACAGCTACAAACAACACTCCTATGTTCGTCCCAAGGAGCCAGTGCCACTCTTACAACGGGACCGTGTTTCCACACGTCCACAAAGCATATCGAGAGTCTCAGCCAGAGGACACTTCTTTCATCTTTTTGGGAGAAGGAAATCACACGTTGCATCACACTAGAAGAAGAAGCGGTCCGCTGACGCTGCTGTGCGCCCTGAGCGAGTAACACTTGATGCATTATTACTGTCGACATGATAAATGCTTCTCTAATGAACTAACCGCGAGCGCCTCAAGCCGTTATCCTGTCAAACTAAATCTACCCATTATTACCACTTACAACCGTACAGGTTTCCATCAAAAAGTCCCGCATTTATAAATTACAATAAAGGTTTGTCCGTTTAAGAAATCAGTAGGGGTGCTTAATAGTTACGTAGGTTTATGTTAGGCGATATAAAACAAGGTAAACAGAGTGCTTTAATAAGTAACGGCGAGTTGATGGGTTACAGCAACAAGTGCCAATCGCTACACTGTGAACAGCAAATTAGTGTCGTCACTAATGTAGCCTACGTACAAAAAATAACAGAGCGAATATATAAACAATGTGACACTTACATTTCATATTTGTCCACGTCCTTGTTTTAAAAAGTAGATACGTTGCAAATAAATACACAGAGAAATAAATAAATAAACAAACAAACAAAAGCGTAGAAATTAATAAATAAGTGAAGCTCCAGATGTTGTCACGTGCTCCAAAGTTCGTCTCGCTCTCTCTCTCTCAGTATCCGCGCGAACGGCTCGCGACAGTAGGCTAGTTTAGAGGAAGAGCGTGAGGTGAGGAAGAAAATGAATGAATGACAGAAGTGCAGAATTAGCGAGAACAAGAAAAAAAGCCCTAACACTTGACTCTGTCCAGTCCCAATAGTTGTTTAGTTTTAACAAACGCGAGTGAGGATGGAAAGATACACGGCGAGGGTCAGAGAGGTTTTTGGAGGGAGAGACAGAAAGAGAGAGAGAAGGATGCGAGGGTAAGTCTAATTTTTCGCGAAGTGAAATGTTTAGGCTTGTTTAAAACTTCCTTTATAAAGACGGGGGTATGACACATATCCTGAGTCACCACTTCCTTCATAAAAACATAACACCCAAACACACACACACACACACTCGCGCTTCCCGCCCCTCGGCACTCTGTCTCTTTTTGCGATTTTTTGATAGAAAGAAAAAATACGTTTCTGTTGTTTTTATTTTTTCCACCTCTGGCACCAAAGAAATTAAATAGTATATTTTTTAAAAAAAACTTTTTAATTTTTCCACAATTTAATTTTTTTTTTTTTGTAATTTTAGAATTTTCATAAAAGAAAACAAATTTTTTAATTAATTTAATTAAAGAATTACACACTCCAAAAATTACCTAAAAAAAAATTACAAATCAAAAAAACAAACCATAAATAATTTAAATATTTAAAATTTTTTATTTAAACAAAATTATTTAGAAACAATTTTTTTAATATAAAAAAATCGACCACATATACAAAATTTTTTTCAACAAAAATAAAACAAAAATTTTATCAAATAGAATTTCTGTAGGTCTGTCTATCTCTCCTGCTATCTCTCTTCCTCTGCTCCATACCGCTACGCGATCTATACCAGTCAAATCGTCCATCTCTTTATCTTTTCATCTGCAGATCTCTTCCCCTCTCTCCCTCTATCACTGCAAAAGTTTAAAAAGCCCATTGTTTCATTTTATATCAGTCAATCTGAGTTTCATAACTCTCCCGTTCTGCCTTTCTCTCAGCCCCGTTATATTAGGAATAAATAAGCACTTTATTTGCATAATGTAATGTAAAGGGAGCAGTTGCAATGGGCATATTTACCATATTCAAACTTCGCTCCTGAGACAGCAGTCTGTTATTTCCACCCTATTTCCACTCTTTTCGTTCTCTGACGCTCCCCCTTCTTTCTCTCCAGGGTAAAGGAAAGAGTGAGAGAAGGAATAAAAGAGAAAGTTGGTGCATAGTAAGACCTGTAAGTGTTGCATAGTAACAGTTAGGGAACTTGCAGAACATTAGCACTAAGACTTCAAGAGCGAAAGAGAGAGAGACAGGCAGAGTTAGAGAGAGAGGGAGAGGGGGAAGGTTAATTTAGCATATACAGAAATCAGTGCATGGCACTGGAAATACGGAGTCACGTGCAAAAAAGCATAGCACAGTGTTGCAACAGAAGCAGAGAGGAGTTAGTTTCCAGACAGAGAGAGAAAGTATGGGTGAGGGGTTAATGCAACCTTAAATACACATGTTGCATTTATAGCTGACCTTTCCAGATTCACGAAAAGTGAAGAAAAACTCACTCAGGGGTGTAGGAACAACTTGAAACATGCGCAAAGGGTCGACAGTAAAGGTATGGGAATGATTATCTAACAAAAAGTGGGGGAACAGTGGAGCCGTGGCACAGGGGGTAATTCACAGGCACTGGGGTTTGAATCCAGCCTGCGTCATGCTCTGATCCTATTCACAGTCCGACATTTTATTGGCACTTTAGATGGGTCAGGGGTCAAATGAATGACAAATAAGAGTGTCCACAATAAGGAAAAACTACTTGAAAACCAAGTCCCAAGCTAGAATAAAAACATTGTTTTATATTCATGTTGTTTTTATATTGAAAAAATGTTCACCATTTGTCATAAAATTTTCATTTAATGACAAACATACAGTATATTTAAGTATATATAAGGTACTTTAAAAAAATAAATATTATGTTCTTGGGAATTCGTATATGACATTTCATGACTTTGTGTTATCATAAAAAGGTTAAATTATCTGATATTGTAAGAAACTCATTGAACTCAGTGACCCTGACACACGGTCACGAGGGTCTTCAGAGGTCCTTGCTATGATTTCCTGTTTTTCCTACTACATAACTTTGATTTGGCAAACATAAGTGTTTCAAATATTTAAATTTTTTTTTACAAAAACTGTTTCACTTCTTTATTCTAAGAAATAGTAATGAAAAATGATTATTCAAAACTACTTCAGATTTTCTTTTCAAGAATAAAATACTTTTTCTTCGTTATGATATTAGGACGATTGACTTATTTTTGTCATTGTTAAAATGAATTGTAGAGATCTATTAAACATTATACTGCATGTACATTGCAGTTTTAATGTATTTTTGAATACATTATAGATTATGACCCAACAAAAATGTGGGGGACTGAATGTGCACACACAGTTTTGATGGCTGAAACACCCTCACTCACTCTTATGCATGCAAAAAGCACTGTTCACACAAAACCGTTCTCAAAAACTCTCGTATACACACACACACACACACACACACACACACACAAGGGTGTGCGGAGGTAATGCGGTTGCACGGTCACATTCTGGTTTTGTTGGGTCAGCCATAAAGAAGAAAGGGGGGAGAGAGGAAGAGATGGAAGGAAGGTAAATGGATGAGTGTGCAGGAGCAATGGAGGGATGGAGGGAGATATTGACACACTCGCTCTTTTAATTTCCCACATCAAAGGCCTGTTTGAAGACACAGCTGGGAAAAGAATAAAAGAAAGAGTGAAGTTAGTCACTCACCGACTCTCTCTGCCTGCATGCCCTGATGGGGGTCTCTTGGGTGGTTGATGGTGAGTCTGTTTAAGTTCCTAATCCAAAGGGCGTATGTGTCTGATTATGTGTGTGGGTGTATTAGTGGGTTACCAATCAGCAGTGATTGCTCTGCTGTACGCGTGTGTATGTGAGTGTGTGGTCCTGACGTTCAGCCCGTCACATCGCCGATCGCTGAACGCACCGGAGGAAAGACTGGTAGTCTGAGCTGTCAGGTCACAAACCTCACAGACATTACACACAAACTCCTACACATTCGCACACACTCCTCGATCACAGGGGAAGTGAGGCACAGGTGGGGAGCAATAAGTGTCCAGACATCCTGGTACCTCATTACTGTAATATCCCCCATTATGAGACTCATACACACATTCATTATGTCCACATTCACATGCTGCCAGACCTCCCCTCCTCAAATACACATACACTGCAGCACGCAATAATACACACACTGTTTCATTGGCCAACATGCTCACAAACTCAGAAATGTTTTTTGTTGTCTTGTTTAATGGCTTCCTTTGATGTGTCAGCACCCTAGGCAAGAGGGCAGAAGCTTAATTGAAACAATTAAGGCACTATTGAATTTCAACAGGTGGTTAAAATGCTGAGTTTAAGAGCTACTGTTGAAAGGCTGCTTTTTTTTTCCTCGGGAATGGACAGCAGGCTTAGTGAGACTGATGGTTTAACTTAATTAAACTTAAAAGAATGAAACTTAAAAGGCAGAGAAAGAGTCTACTCCTTTCAGTTTCAGTTTACAAATAATGTTCAGGTAGTTTGTGAACAGTGCAAATTATTTTTTAAGGAATAGGAAAAGTACAACCAGGACATTCTGCTAAACATCTCTTTTTGTTTTCCACAAACAAAAGGAAGCTATATAAAATAATCTGTCATTTTTGTGTGAACTCAAAAATGACTGATTGTTTATGGCTTTCTTTTGTTTGTGGAAAACAAAAGGAGAAGTTTAGCAGAATGTCCTGGTTGTACTTTTCCATACAGTGAAAGTTAATTATATACTTTTTCATACAATGAAAGTGGGTTGTTTGCTTGTTTATTTCCTTCTAAACGCCATTCCAGCATCTGTGGCTATATTCATGGCGAGAACAGTTAACCCATACAAAAGTCAATCCATACACAAGTCTTGTTTTTACACACGTCTGGGGACAACTTAGGGTGCTTTCACACTAGCACTTTTGGTGTGCACCTGGGTTCGACTCACGTGGAAGAACATGCAAACTCCACACAGAAAGGCCTCCCGTCCCTGCCAGGGCTCGAACCAGGGACCTTCTTGCTGTGAGCCAACAGTGCTAACCACCAAGCCACTGTGCTGCCCCCCCAATGAAAGTGGGTAAAAAGTGCAAAGTTTAAGACTGAAAATTACTGAGAATATATAATAACAACACTAAGATAATGCAATAAACATGATAAATAACAGAAAATGTAACATTACATAAGAATGTACATTTATAACAAAAATAAGGAAAAAATTATTATTTAATGTCATGTAATATCATATGTGATGTGTTATGCATGGACTTCTGGGATGTATTTTTTCTGTGCTTATATATATAAGCACAGATTAACTGATCAAAAACATATGTTCAATGTAAGTCAATTTGGATAAAAGCATCATTCAAATTCATATATGTACGTAACATATATACTAATTTTAACTCAAGATCAATATTTTATATCTTCATCTGTACTCATTTGGTAACATTTGCTAACATTTTGCACTGCACTCATAATAATAATCACACTTTCATTTCCCAAGCCAAAACCTCACAGCAGTTCCAATCATTGGGTTTTAGTTACTTGTTTTTAATGCCAACTCGCAAGTACAACCATTATTGGTGGAAACATTTAGTTCTCCGATTGGAAAAATCCTTCAGAAATGCTGAACATTTGTTAACAACATGTGGGTGGGGATGATAGTTATTAGTTATTGGTCATTGTTATGGCAAATATTTCTACTGAGTCTAAACGGTAATAACACGATTTGATAAAAGTGCGGCTGTTTAAATCACTCCAGCAGTAAATAAATCAAACTTTGTTTCAATATTACTTGTTCTCCAATGTTTCAAAACAGCCTTTTAGGCCATATAATTATGATTATGTTACGTGCAGTACTGCATATCACAGCCTTAGTCATAAAATACACACACACACATACCAATATCAACAGTTGGCAGAGCAGCATATGATATTAAATACATGCAAAAGCATCTGATATTAAAAAAATTTCTTTACCATCTCACTAAACCCTCAATGGAATTTCACAATGGAAGAGGTGTTGAGAAAGAAAGATGAAAAAAGAGTGAGAGTGACTGCTGGAAGATTAATGTGTGCATGTGTGGGAGGATATATAAATACAGTGAAAAAAGAAAGATAATTCTTATGACAGGATGTTGATCATGTCCTTTGACCCTAACTGACTGCTCCCATTCTTTGTACTGCAGAGAAAAAAGAGGTGTGTCCTGACCAACTACGATCTGGCAAGACCCCTTCACTTTTCCCAACCCGTGTGCCCCTCTACAGACGTCAGAGAGCAAGTGAGTGTGTTAATGACCCTATTGGAAAAGCAAAAGGGGGAAGAGAGAGAAAGAATGACACACTGCAGGAAGATAATCATTGAGCAATAAAGTGACGTCTCAGAATCTGTCTCACAATGCTGCAGACACAACCCTTCAAGAGCAAACGTGCACAGGAAACCACACATAAACACTGCTGGATAACACCACTGCCAAATGATATTGGATCAATAAATGTGCTGTATATAAGCTAATAAGTACACCAGGGCTGCGTAAAAAATATAGATTTTTTGATTAATCTTCGTTTGATCTTGTTTCTTAAAATCCAAAGATTAATCTTTTCTGTGCAAGTGTTTCCTGTAGCACTTTTCAGCATTGCTGCACACCTTACTGCTAAATCTACAGACCCACTGCAAGGTCATATTTTAACAGAGTCTGAATTAAATATGAGATAAAAAAAAGGGTGTGTACATTTTTTCTGTTGAATTGTTCTTGCAGGCTGCATGCAGTCACATATACTGTAGAGTGACCAGTGCAGTCCTATTCAGATTTGAATGACTCTTATGAACTGGTTCTTACTGGTTCTTACTAGTGGATCAAAAACATACAGTGTCACCAATGTAAAATGATTCACAATTAAATGACTCCTATGAACTGGTTCTTGTTAGTGAATTTAAAAAAACGGCATCACCAGGGTAGTACATTTCACGATCAAATGAGTCCTATGAATTGGTTCTTGTTATTAAACACACACACACACACACACACACACACACACACACAGTTAGATTACAACTAAATTACTTAATAGAATTTATCTCTTCAAATCTGACGTACTGGAATGTCCAGATGTTATTTTATTTCCTTACACACTTACAAGCACTAGCTCAATCTGGTTACGAAAATTCTCCTAAACGGTAATAAGTAGTTGTAAATTACTCGCGGCAGTAGCTGTCTTCCGGTTCTTAGAGCTTGGCAGCAGTGTTCAGATGTTACCCTGACGCACACAAACACACACTCTGATGAAAGCTGCTTGCTGGAAGACATTAGGATGGTATAAGAGAGAATGAGTGTGCATTGTGGTCAGATCAGTAGGTGAAATGAAATACTTGAAATAATGAAATACTAATTAGCAATTCCATTTATTTACTGTAACACATACTATATTTGTAACATGCACTTGAACATTGACATATTTGAATGAGAAATAGGTCAAAGAGAGACCAAGAGAGAGGAAGAAAGTAGGAGAACAGAATGAAGATGGAGAACAACCCACGCAAAAAGGAACTTTTTACAGGGTGGGCAAGTCTTTCCACACTCACCCCCCCTTTCCTCACGTCTCATCTGTTCATCTCATGAGCGTGTTAACATTTTGCAGACTTCAGTTCAGTCTGTTAAAGCACACGTATACAAACACAAGAATGCTGACTGTCCCGCACATAGTCGGCTTAAACATTCTTTCCTCACCTGTCATTGTATGTGTCTTGTCTGTATCTCAAACCATCACTTCCCAGTCTGTCTCAAAAAACATTTTCTTGCTCGGAAAAAAAGTAAGCATTTACATAAGAAGCTAAATTTTGTAGAGAATAGGACTTATTTTCAAACAATATATCTTTTAGTTTTTAGGTTTTTTTCAGTTTACTTTTATTTATTTTTGAAGCATGAATGTAATAGAATTTGGAAAGGTTTAGTCTTAAAACAACAAGAAAAAAAAGTCCCAATACAGAAATAGGATGATCGGGGTAAATTTTTACTTATTTTGTCTTCTGATAAACATTTATTTTATGTAACTTCTGAAGGCAGTTCTAATGAAAAAATTATATTTACAAAATTCACACATCATCATCCTGTTCAAAAGTTTACACCCCCATCTCTCAATGCATTGTGTTGCCTAGGCCTAGGCGAAGAGCAGAGCCACAGTGAGGTATTTCTACTTTGTGTATATGAGTCAATAGCGTGACCCATTTGGTCCTCAGCGATGTAAGGGAGGGACTCGAAACAATCTACAGTCATCGTTGGAAAGGAGTACAAAATGCTGAAGATGCTGGAAAACCAAAGAATACAGGACCTGGAGGATTTTTCTGAAGAACAGTGAGCAGTTGAACTGCACCAGACAAACAAGGGGGATAATGAGACAACTATCAATAAACATAAAAATAAATTATAGATCATCATTAGTATTCAAAGGTATATTCTTTAAAAACAAGTCTTTATTCAAAGAGAGTTATGCCAAAACGAAATATTTTTTATCTGTAGGATACCCTGTGTGAGCTCCATCTCTTCAGACAGGTCCTCTAGTCGTACCACCTATCCCATCTTCTTATCTTGGCGGAAAAGCAGAGTAGGTGTTGCGAGGAGGGAGAGGGCTAACATAAACGGGGTGCGAAACATAACAAAAACAAGCGGATGGAACCAGGAGTGAAATATGTAAACAGGTCTGGTCACTAGCATGGTATGTCTCTCTCTCTCTCTCTGGGAAACTTCAGCAAGGGGGGAAAGGGCATGAAAAAGAATAGGGAATCTGCTGGGACAAAAGAAAAGAATACGAAGAAACGTGAAGATGCGTGAGTGTGGGGCTATGTGATTGTAGTGCGACGGAATGTTCTTGGAGCCTGTAACCCAAAAAAGACACCCAGGAGACATTGGGCATTCTCAATGTCTTTGTCAGGCTCGTCTGATAGCTCACAAGAGAGGAGCGTCACAAGCGGCCAAAGGCCAAACTCATCACCCTCCCCTTTACTGGAGACCTTCTGTTACACATGCACTGGACCCTCCCCTTACTGGACCCCCTTTTGCTCCTCTTGCGTCACAGAGGGCTAACTGGAGGGCTGTGTTTTCTGAGGGAGGAATCTCACTGCTCAAAAACAGAGGAAAGTAAAAGTAAAGATAAAGCAGGATGAGATACGATGGACGGCTGATGTCGGCTGACGGAGAGACAGTGGGAAGGCAAGAAAGGGTGAGAACGTATCGGCGAGAGGAGACAAAAGATCCTGGAATGCTCCTCCAACGTCATCGGTTTGTCCCACTGACTGGGGTTTCATCGTGACCCAGGGGATATGAAAGAGGGAAACCTTTTGAGGGCATTCTCATGCTCTCAGTCGTGCATGTGACTAATGCCAACCAACATCCGTACCTCTTGCAAAAATGTGTCATTTAGTCCCACACAGATTCGGCTCAAAGAACAAAGAATGCTAATCTCTACTTTCCAATAACTTCAGCATTTCGATTGTGCGTTAAGCAATGATCCTCCTTATGTCTTCCCATCTAAGAGAGTTCCATATGTGAAGTAGCCTATAATCACTTAATGTAATCCAAACTAGAGCAAATAATCAAAAAACAGCTCAGTTTTTAGTAAGCCGTTGTATCAGTATTTTAGGGAGGGATGGTTATCATTGTGAACCTCAGGAGACTATTAAACCTCTTTGACAGCTACCTCTTATGCCAGTCTTTTCATTGGCACCGTTATAGAGTCTTTGGTAGACTGGACTGTCAGCAGCTCATTGTTTGGTAACTCGTGTTTTGTCTTGCGAGCTGTAATCATGTGGAGTCTGATGCCACCCTGATGGTGGTTCTGGCTCTTTGCCTGTGCTGCCACAGATTTGCCTGTGGTTCTCATTGCCGAACATGGATGTGTGTTTCTCCACTAGCTCAGTGTTTTCATATTCGGTTCTTTTCTCACTCATCACTTACACTCTGGAGGTGCTGGTAGATCCAGCAAAGGCAACATCAAAGGACTGCCTACTCACCTGTCAATCAGTCAGACATTTAAGCTAAAACAATTAAGTATTTTATGGCTTAGGTGAGTCAAAAATGATCACAGGAAGCAAGAACTCCTGAAGTTCAGTTAATACAACTCAACTAAAATAACACAAATATTCATCTTTAATGTTTATCATGAGATGCATGTCAAAGGGATAGTTCATGGGAAAAAAATGAAAGAAAATTCTTTCATCAATTATTCACCCTCGTGTCATTCCAAACAAATAATGCTTTCTTTCTTCTGTGGAACACTAAAGAAGATATTTTGAAAAATTTATTTTTTGTCTGCAATGAGAGTCAGTGGGATCCAGTGTTGTTTTGGGCCCCACGGACTTACATTTTATGGACATTCTTCGAAATACTTGTAGTTCTCTGCAAACTGACACAATTGACCCTTCACAGGGAGTTTGATTGACAGGCAATCTGACCAATCATAATGCCGAATCTGCCATTTTTGTCCGACAAACAAACCAGACAGGAGACTAGATTAACTTTGGTGGACTTGAACTTGAAAAATGCAGTGTATTGACATCTTTCCACGGTTGAAACAAGATACCTTCTGATGTTCATTCATCCTTATTTCATGCTATAACCAGTAAAACGGAAGAGATTATCAGTTCACGTGCTGCTTGAACTGAGGCACTACAGCGATCTGTCATGACACATTAAATGACAAATCAAGATTTGAAAGCTGAGACTTTGTTTCATACTTAAAGGAGCCTGCTCTGTCTTGTCTGATGGCATGTTGTCAGTTTCCTCTTCGCTCATAGCAACTGTAACAAAGGAGGGCGGGTTTTGAGAAGGGTCTTTTGCTAAATTTAGGCTTTTATTCATACATAAACATTGATCAATGCACATTCATAGAAAATGGTAAACAGAGGATGAAATATGTGTGAGGATGAAATGGACTTTCAATGGGGGGAAAGAAATTTCTCAGGTTTTATTAAAAATATCTTAATTTGGGTTCAGAATGAAACTCTCATGGCATTCGGAATGATATGAGGGTCATAAATATATAACAGAATTTAATAGTTTGGGTGAACTATCCATTTAAAAGAGCCCTCTGGACTTAATAAGTGAATATACAAATAACTATTTCAGCTGGCCTTGAAAAACAACCTTATTACTTAAAGGTCGGTCTCATGTAACAGGAAGTCAGAGTTTACGGTACAAATGGTCAGTTTCACATTCCGAAGGTGAAACAATCCCACTCCATCTTACTCATTCCCTTTCCCTCTCTGTGTTTGTCAGTGTAACGTACTGTATGTCATAATGACCGTTCTATATTTATACATCTGTTTACATGGCCAATTAGCCTCCCACGGTCAAAAAGAACAATAAAGCACAACGTCCTCATCCTAAAAACTCTAATACCACCCACTCAGCGCCTCTCTATCTCTTGCTCGAGACGCTCCATTAAACCCCTTCATACACACACGCACTCCAGCACATTTCAGCGTCTTATCCCTGTAGGTATGAAAGGAATGTGAGGAATGGCAGAGTCATAGATAGAGGGAATTTCCCTGAAAGACAGCAGACATGTAAAAATGTATGAAGACACACAGACAGTGGGGAAAAGGGGGTGGATGAAGGAATGGAGGATTAGAGGAAGGGCAAAGGTGAGGAATACAGCAAAGAAGAAAAAAAGAGTCAAATCTTTGATGAAGAAAACAGACACTCAGCAGT
The DNA here is from genome assembly GCA_018155175.1 of Sinocyclocheilus anophthalmus. NCBI lineage: Eukaryota > Metazoa > Chordata > Actinopteri > Cypriniformes > Cyprinidae > Sinocyclocheilus > Sinocyclocheilus anophthalmus. The sequence continues at coordinate 219,937 of JADLZN010001763.1, read as the reverse complement.
ACAGTAGGGCAGCATAACTCAAACATTTGTGACTGGATCAGTCTCACCAACCTCAGCATGACTCAACCTGAATTAATCCTATCAGTGACGCTCCGTTTGTCTGTAACAAAGCTGCCGGTGATGTCAGATCAAAGTCTTTACCTGTAACAAATAATCCACTGGACTTTCACTGCAAATCACATTGAGCCTACAGGTGACTCCCGCATCGGTCACCCACCTTGACCTCAAGTTCACCTCAGACTTACACTGAGAGGCAGGTCAATGACAACACTTAGGTTATGGGGACCAATTCCACATTACTAGATGCCTATTACTACATATTGGTGTTATTGGTGTTTTATATTAGTGTAAAATTTGCCTACCCCGCCATTATCATATGTGTAGACCCTTTAAAATCAATACCTTACTATTAATAAGCAGCAAATTAGGAGTTTATTGAGGAAAAAAGTGTTAGTTAATAGTTAGTTAATATTGAGAATTCTATCTTAAAATAAAGTATGATCAAATAAATAAATAAATACATTTATAGTGAATTAATTTAAACTCAGTGACCTCAAAACTGTCGTGTGGTGTAACCACCAAATAAAGTAATAACATATATTCCTTACACCTTGAAAACATGTAAATGTAATTATTATTTTAAAAAACATTGTATAATATACTTATAAATGTAAAAAACTAGTTTTTGGTACAAATATAATTAAACTAATGAACTAATTCATAAATATTATGTTTTTGGGGAATAGCACCACCTAACTACAATCTGAATATTAATGTTCAAATTATCTGATATTTTAAAATACCTTTTGACCATGGGTATTGTCACGTTCGCTACTGTGAGGGAGCACAGAGCGAGGAACGAGGAGACATGGAGTACATCAACAAGGAGACTTTATTAATCCAACACACGATTTATCACGCCTGAGCCATGGCGGCAGCAAGGTAGTCAGGAGGGGCATGGCGGAAAACAGGAGGTTCGCGGACGGACCCATACTACACCACCCCCCACTCCGGGAACTGTGACCCTCCCGGGGCTTGATCTTGGGGACGGGAGCCCCTCTGAGCTGACATGGAAATGGGCCCTTCTGTGCTAGACTCGGGAACAGGAGCCCTCTGTGGGCTAAACTCGGGAACAGGAGCCCTCCTTGGGCTAAACTCGGGGGCTGGAACCCACACTGGAGTGGGCTCTGGGGCTGGAGCCGACACTGGAGGCCAATGCTGAACGTTGACGTATCTATTATGGGGTGACCTACCACGCGCTCGCCTTTTACTCCTCAGGTTTCTCTTTTGATTTGTGGTGAGGGAGGCAGTTGCTGTCAGCTGAGGGCTTTGATTCGGCGTCGCTGGTGGGCTTGGCATCGGCGTAGCCGGCGGGCTTGACATCGACCCGGCGGGCTTGACTTCAGAACGGCCGGCGGGCTGGAGAGTGCAACGGCTGGCAGGCTTGAGTGAGGAACAGCCGGTGGGCTTGGGAATGCCACGGCCGGTGGCAGGGTTCCAGATCGGGATCGGAGACTCTCCAAACACCGGATGACTGCCTCCTTCCAATCGAGGTAGGTGGTGTCTGGGAGCACCGTTGGCTGATGGTAGGTGATCCCGAGCCGGAACAGTGTCCCAAGGGTCTCTCCATTGAGGAAGCTGGCGAGGGCAAGCGGGTGAACATAGCGATGAACTTAGCTCGTTCCTCCATGTTTGCGGGGAGAAACGAACAGGAAAACAAAAGACTTTTAAAACAAAAACACAAACATGGGAGAAGGGGCGCTGCTTACTGTTTTGGTCCGGTATTTTGTCACGTTCTCTACTGTGAGGGAGCGAAGAACGAGGAGAGGTGGAGTACATCAACAAGGAGAATTTATCCAACACAAGGGAACCAGGAAAACACACGTAGCAGGAGAGGTTGACATATACAATACCGGACCAGAGTCTGACAGGTATTAAATAATTTGGTTGGTTCGGCAGACAAATATTTTTTCATTAATACTACTTTAACAAAACTGAAATAATAGTAAAAGATTATGCCAAACTACTTAAGTTTTTTCTTTTCAAGAATTTGGTTTTTATTTAATACGTTTTTTTTTTTTCTTCATTATGATATCAAAACAGTTGTATTACCCTAACATTTCTAACTTAATGCCCCTAAACATATCTGTATTCAAGTCATTGCATATGATTTAATATATTTTTTAATAAATTAATGGATCTGAACAAAAAAAAAAGAGTGTCAAATCATTGTCCCAGATTTTAATAAATTTACACAATATGGGTAAGAATGAACGCAAAAAAAAAAGGAATCAGATTACAGGACCGCCGGGGTTGATTTCCCCGTTTCCTAGCGTTACATCATCATTTGAACTGTGCCGGGCCTTAAGCAAGCACATGCCATATGCCTCCCACCCAGAACACACACAGTCTTGACAAAAGAGGCATCAGTCTCTCTATATTTGGGCCGAATGTGTATAGATCATTTTTGGGAGGAGTCTGGGAAAAGACAAAAACTGATTCGGAACAGCAGCTAGCTAAAGCCACCGTATGACTGCGGTCATCTGCATAAACGTAAGAAGTAATGAGTAAGAGAGAAAAAGAGACATAAATTGTCATACCCTCTTTAGGTAATGTCATATTGTTGAACAGAAACGGCTATGTCATCTCCTGTTAAGTCTGAAAGGATGAAAGCAAGAATGAAGGATCCCTAATGTTTTCTTTACCCTAGCAAGCTGTCATTTGGCTCAGTGTCAAACTCCGCCCACTGAATGATTTACAAATGGCACGCTGTAATTTACTTGAATGAGAATGCATCACTGGAGTTTAACAGGTGATGTCAGAGGGCTTTCCAAAATATCACACAGAGATGTTGACACATACACACCCAACTGCATGCTGCCATTCACAAAGAGTCCTATTGAAGGGATTTTGATAGATTATAAAACAATGCTATAAAACACAAGTACACACAAGCTTTTTATTTACAGCCACAAAGATGAAGTCTACTTGTAAATGTAAAGATTATCTCATCTCACATAAGAATTACTGTATGTACAGCACACCTGCTTTACTGCTTACAGGATCATTATGATTTCAAGTAGACTGAAAGAAAAGCATTGTGAAATGTTATGACCGTAATAAAGAAATTGTTTCCTCTACCATCGCGAGTGACAGGGAGTACTGCCAAGATGTTTCTTTGCCTCATTGTCATTAAAATTATTAAAATGTAATTTTTTTATCAATATTTTATCTTGTTTGACGGTACAAATATCTAAATATTCTTAAAAGCAAAATACATTTTACTTCAATAGCAAAACTGCATATGATATTAAGCCTACATTCTTGAATTAAGTAGAAGTTTTGGTCACACTTTATTTTAAGGTCCTATTCTCACTATTAACAAACCATTAACTACAACTACTACTACGACTACGAAAAACTACTATTAGTTATTAATGTAGTTGTTAAGTTTATGTATTGGGTAGGATTAGGGATATAGAATATGGTAATGTAGAATATGTGATTTATTAAAATACTAAATATGAGCCCAATATCTAAGAATTAGGAGGCTAATAAGCAAAGTAGTATGAGAATGGTCATATACGAAGTGATACCAAATTTTTCTTTGTATATCAGCAAAAAAATTCATATTCAGAGTCAGACGATCCTTCAGAAATCATTCTAATAGGATGATTTGGTCCTTATTATTATTAGTGATTGATCCTATGATTATGTTTAAAGGGGTCATATGATGCGATTTTAATTTTTCCTTTCTCTCTGGAGTGTTACAAGCTCTTGGTGCATAAAGAAATCTGTAAAGTTGCAAAGACTAAAGTCTCAAATCCAAAGAGATATTTTTTTTATAAAAGTTAAGAGTCAGCCACAATTACCTAAAACGGCTCATTCTAACACGCCATTCTACGTCACTGTGTGGGAACCCAAATGTCGCCCAAATGTTCACGCAAAGAAGGAAAGCTCACGTGGGTCCACCATACTCAGAATAGTGCTCTGCATTATCCATCCAAAGGGCCCACACATATGCATGGAACACACACCCACCCCGGGGCAGTGGCAGCCATTTTTGTGCTGCGGCACCCGGGGGGGATTGGTCCTTGCTCAGGGCACCCAGCTGGTATTGAAGGTGGGAGAGAGCCCACCTACAATCCCTGCCGGTTATGAGACTCGAACCCACAACCTTTGGTTACGAGTCCGACACGCTAACCATTAGGCCACGACTTCCCTGGAAGACATTGTTAAGCCCCACTGGATTGCAACAAATGCCTCGTTTATAAGGGTTTTAATGTTTTTGTCTCGTCGCACCAGCTGGACAGGGCATCACAATATGGTAAGGGGCGTAACATTTCAGTCACACGCTTAAGGAATTCGGCCAATCACAACGCACTAAATATCTGACCAATCACAGCACACCGCGCTTTTTCAGACCGATGAGCTTTGTAAAAAACGAGCTGTTTTAGAAAGGCCCGGGGCATAGAGAGAAAAATATTGTACAGTCTGTGGAAATTAAGTGTTTTTTTAACCTTAAAAACCTCATAAACATTCATTACACCATACTAACAAATGAATGTTCTCTTTAGCAACATCAGATGACCCCTTTAAACAGTTGTGTGGCTTAATATATTTGTGGAAACTGTGCATGCAACTTTTTTGAGGAGCATTTATTTGAAATAGAAATCTTTATAATCGAATTTAATGTGTTTACTGTCACTTTTGATCAATGTGATGCATTCTAAAATCTTATTGACCCCCAACTTTGAATGTATGTAGGTCCGATATAATATCAGAAAAAACAACAAGTCTTAATATCTCAGGATTTGAAATGCCGGTGCCAATGCCTGTCATCAAAATTATTGCTTATATAACCTCCCAGAAATGTCTAATATGATGTTGCTCACAGGCATATGCACCTAATTAGTAATAAACTTAATAGTAATTAATTTAACAGTGGCTACAACATCCATTTTTATTTTGCACCAGTTTCCCATGGGATGAAAACTGCTAAATTTGCAAATTGTTTTAGCTACCTTTCCATTTTTTTCAAAAATTGAATTTGCGACTTGGATGCACAGAGCGTCTGCCATAATCATCCTTGCTTTGGATTGGTCATGCCATTAAAGCTCACTGAACTGAATTGAAAACAGAGAGAGAGAGAGAGAGAGATTGAGAGAGAGAGAGAGAGTAGAGAGAGAGAGATGAGAGAGATGAGAGAGAGAGAGAGAGAGAGAGGAGAACAGTGAGAGAGGAGAGGTAGACGAGAGAGAGAGAGAGAGTAAGAGAGAAGCAGAAAGTGAGAGAGGCCCAGCGCTTGTTCTCAGACAGTGAGAGATGCCATGAACTTCAAACACAGTGAAGAGGTTAAGTACCTATTATGGGATTGTGGAGGCGTAATACGGGTTGATGGAGTAGACAAGGCCCAGAGATCCCCACACTCTCTAAAAAGAGAGAGTGAGAGAGAGAGAAAGAAAGAGAGCGAGAGCTCCCCTTCTGTCCCCTTTCTCCCCTCTCTGACACTAATATGGAAAAAAACATGTTTTGAGTGAATACGAATGCAAATATTATTCTTCCTGACTATTACCACTGCAAGCACCTCTGCGCGGGCAGCCAAAGCACTGGACAAAAAGGCCAAAGACTTTCTCAGCGCCTTCAAAGAGAGCCTACATAAAATAAACACCGCCATCAGATTACAGCCGCTAACATGGCTCAGTGTTAGGCCGAGGCTGGGCGCGCAACTAACTGGCAAGTGTGGGGTCCACTCAGTCAACACGATGACGCAGAATGGAACAAAAGCACGACAGAAAAAGCAGATCTGTCTGAACACAGCCCCAACCCGCAGCAGCGCTGACCCCTCCACCGCTGCCCAGACCCAGAGCAGAGGAGAGACGAGGGGATGAGAGGAGCGCGGAGGACAGATGAGGCAGGATGGCCAAAGGGCTTGAGCGGCGAGTCGGGGTGTGGTGTGCGTTTTGGACGAGACCCTTAAACCCGAGACCAGAGCGGAGACTCCAAGGGAAGGCAGACCTGAAAGAGAGCAAATATAAAACGGAGGGAGGGGCAAGGAAAGGTGGGGAGAGAAATGCAGAGCAAAGGTTAGGGTGGAGTGAGGGAAGCTAGATGAGAGATGTAGGGAGAGGTAAAAGAGACATCTGAGCGGGTGATGTTTAGACATCCAACGAGAGAGACAGACAAAGCGGGAGCGTCGCCGGTGGATAACCTCTTGGTATGACATCACAGGGCTCTTCTAATACGGTGGGCAGCGATGACATAATCCGCCTGGCAGCAGGAGAAAGTGAATCGTCCCAGAGGAGAGCCTGGGTGTTTCACTCGTCCCGTGTCTAACCCCAAACCTACACACAGTCTCTCTTTCCCATGCGCACACACACACACACTGGCTACAAACACGGTCCATTTCATGTTGCTCTATTACACATCAAGGATTCGCTTCTGTAAGAATGTAAATGAATACTGACACGTGTTCACTCCCTCTACACTCACAGATAGAAATACACACGCAAATATGCAAGGATAGATTTTCTCTCCCTCTCTCACACGCACGCACACACACACACACACACACACACACACACACACACACACACACACAACACACACACACACACTGACTTTCTCAGAGCAGGGTAGGAAACTCAGGGCAGCTCAACCTCACTGACCGCACCGGCTGCAGACACATCTACTGCGCACACACGTCTCCATTTATACTGTTCGCCATCTTTTGCTGTTAACATAATGAAGAGAATTTGTAATTAAAGACTAATTTTGTAAATAGATGTCTGGAACAAAGTGTGCAGCTCATTTTTAACCAAAACCAATAAATAATTGACGTCAGATATAAACAAAAAATGCATTAGACTGGTTATTGCAGATTTTAAAAACTGAAATGGTTTAAAAAAAATTTTTTTTAATCTTCTCTGATGACTTACTTTCAAATGTTATTCGGGAATCAACTGAAATGACAAAACTTTAAAACAAAGGTGCTTCAATATATCATTCCATGCTGCAAAATTAATAATACTTTCATCAATAAAATACTTGTACATTTAGGCATTTAGTCATGTGTAGTTAATAAATAGTCATCTACAACTATCAGGAAACCAGAGTTGTGCGCCATTCAAAATTGGAATTAAAATGCCTTTTAAACTCCATTTCAGTTCAATTGAATTTGTTGAATTTTTTATTGAATTTACAGGATGTAGAATTGAAATTTGAATTTAGGAAGTAAAATAAACATAAACGGGAATTCAAATAAATAAATGTAATTTAAACTAAAAATGCATAAAGGCCTTTTTGATAGATAGATAGATAGATAGATAGATAGATAGATAGATAGATAGATAAATGGATAGATATGTGTACCACTTTCCAGCAAATTATCTCTGGTCAGTGGTCACCAGCATACAGTAGCCTGGACCAGAACATCTAAAACCACTTTCTCAATGAGAATTTTTTGTTTAATTTCTGTTTTGTATATTCTATTTGGAGTATTTCAGGCGTAGGCCTATGTTTAGTTATCCTTGAATAAGAGATAAGATATTACTCTCAGAAGCTGAGGAGCAGCCGGTGGCCTGAAGGATCAGGTGATTTGGGTCGCAGCCTGGAAAGCCCCATGATGCTTCAGGAGGGCACTCATTGAGAAAGCAGATTAAAACTGTTGCAGACTGCTTGCGTCACAAAATGTAAATATATGCATATAAACCTCATCTATACTGAGCTGACGTGCCGTTCATGCTCAAAGACACAGTTCAGAAGAGCGAACACACATATCCCAACACATACAGAGACCCTCCCTTTCTCTCTTTCCTGACTCAGCGGTTTTGTAGGAAACCTGTGTTGCTTTGAAGAGGCGAGAATCTATCATTACTTGAGAGATGTAGAAAAAGAAAGCAAGCAGCTAGAATAAGTGCTCCATTGTCTACCCCGTCACCCCTCCTCCCCCTTCTGCCTTCGAAAAATAATTGTGTTGTCCTAATTACAGAGAGGAACTTCAACAGGTGCGGGGATCTGCACCTGGAGGAATGGGTGTACATCTATATGTGTGTGTGTATGGCCGTCCGTGTGAGCAATGCAGACACATTTTTAAGGACAGGGCAGACAGTGACACAGAAAGAGGATGGGGAGGCTGACTGTTCACACATCAACACTGGCATCACTGACCCATAGCTGTATGACCAGCATGCCTGAAAAACATCTTTACTGCTTTAACCCAAATAATAATCATCAATTATTCCATGATGAATGGATGACAAGTTCAAAACAGCCCCTGGACTGTCTCGCTCATAAACCACACAGATTTGCAAATCAGAAGTCGTATAGTAACCTAATTGATTAAATTTCCACCACAGAGAGGTTAAATCATGACTCATACAAATCTGCCACCGATTTGAGACGATGACATGGCGCGGATGATTGGGGTTTCGGACAAACGAGGGCTGCTGGTGCCGCTGGCTGGACGAATGAAAAATCCGGTGTGATGTAAACGGCTCTCACGGGATCGCATTCTTACCGTAAAAACGGCATAATGAAACAATTGACCGGAAAGGACGGAGATCTGGCTCGTTGTCAGGATACAACGCGGAAAAGACAACACGCTTTTACAATAAGTGTGGCTTAAAGGCTTGATATGACGTCAGTGAGCGTCTTGGGAGTTTTTTTTCATATCCTCAAAAACATGTAAATCTAAACAAACGAAGCAAGGACGGGCTTGACGCCACTTCCATTCATCGCTTCGTTTAGGTCAAGAACAGTAAGTGTGTCTTTTCGAACGTCACTGTGAGTGAGAAGGTTGTTTTATCAGGAATAAGAAACTCAACAGTAGCCCGTGAAATGTACTCCCTCCGTCATAACATAAGACATAGTACTGTCTACAATAAATATACACTTCAAACTACACTTAACCCTGGGTTAGGCAACGTTTCACACTTGTTAAGGGGTTTAGCACCACTTTCAACCCAGGGTTATGACATTAGCAGCAGCCCTTTAGCGGAATGGAGAAATGCAGTGCATGTTTTTCTATGTAATACGCTTTACTGACGTATAAAATGTTAATAAAAGAAGTTCAAATAAATAAATAAATGCTTTACATACATACATAACGTTTTTTAACTTGCCTCTCGCAGACAACTATAAACCGCGTCAGTGCTTACCTCATTAAATATTCCTACGATTTGTACAGTCACAGAAACTTTCACACACGGGAGTTCATATCTAGGAAATGTTAGACGTGTGTTAACGGATTGTTGAGTGAAGACAACGTACGTGTTTGTTTGTTTTAGTTGTTTGAGGCCAGAAGGGATTTACTCGGCGACCTTTTCAGACAAACAGGTTGCTGACCTCATAAATATGCAAATGATAATCCTGGGTTTACATGTCGAAAACCCAACTACCGTGGATTAATTACTAGCGCATGGTGAACATGAACTGTATGAATAGTATGAAACACCGGATAACCCTTAATTAGCCTATGTTTACCCAGGGTTTACCCAGGCGTCGAACTAGTAGGCCTATCTAAATGCTATATTACCTTTACAAATATTTACCATTGTAACCATAGGTTACGCCAAACACCATAGAAACACCACATAGTTATTACTGCAATAAAATAGTGTTAACTTTGGTATTAGGCTAGTTGTACCGTCATCAAATAAAGAATTTTAAAAGAAAATAAATAAATCCCAGATGTATGTAGGCCTATTATGGTTTTCGGTAGTAACAATAACTATAGTAACTGTGGTATTTAGGCGTAAACTAGTCATATGGTTGCACTGTTTTAATTGTAAGGGCACCTGCAAGTATCAGTATTTCCACTATAAACAGTTATGGTATAGGCTAGGCTATAATAAGTATTTATAAAAACCCTTCTAGAACACAATTTAAAATAATTGTCAGGATACTGATCCTCATTCATATAAGTCATGATAAGTGATATGAATTTTCAGTGGTGACCAGGTGGAGTCTCTCTCTAACTAATCGTCGAGTCCATTGCGATCATGCCACCCAGTGTTGATTAATAGAACAGCAGGTGGCCACCACTTTTCCCAACAGCTTCTCACTAAATGTATGAGAATCCATTAAAAAAAACCATGCCAGTAGGTTAAATGTAATTTTTATTTATTACAGACATGTGAAAAAATATTATCAATGCAACTGATTTATCTGATCATAAAAGCTTGAATTGTTTATTGTAGTGTCATATTTAGTAAGATTAACAGTGGGAAAAAAACCTACAGAACATTTGAATACTGTGTAAAATAACAGGCTGGCATTTATCATTGCAACCAGGCAATGAATCTCCTCTAGCATAAACCCTTCGGTTAACTAATGAAATTAATTATACATATTCATAATGAAGTCAGTGTATATCCATTAAAATCCAACAGATGTGCTTGACAGGCAAAAAAAAAAAAAAAATTTCATCTGATATGAACAGGCCTTTATGTACACTCTTAAAAACAAAGGTGCTTCAAAAGGTTCTTCAAGCGATGCTATAGAAGAACCATTTTTGGTTCCACAAAGAACCATTCAGTCAAAGGTTCTTTAAAGAACCATCTCTTTCTTACCTTTTTATAATCTGAAGAACCTTATTTCGCCACAAAGAACCTTTTGTGAAACAGAAAGGTTCTTCAGATGTTAAAGGTTCTTTATGGAACCATTTAGACTAAATGGTTCTTCTATGGCATCGTGAAGCACCTTTATTTTTAAGAGTGTAGCTTACTAGTGTCTAAAGACTGGTAGTTTCTCTATGTGAGAACTAGATCATGTTCATAATTTGACAACTGGAATGAATTCATGTTACAGTCTAGTCCGCTGATTAGCAGGAAGTTCATCCTGGTCGAGCCCCCACAGGAACGTTCGCAGGCGTGTCACTTCCTTCATTAGCTCAGGGCTTGGGATTGGCTGAGTCAGATCCAGGCGAGGTGTCTCGTTAGGCAGGATAAGAGGAGGATGGTCCAAGAAACTCTCAAAAATATCTTAAAATATGTGAATAAAGACAAAACATATATATTATGTATAAAATAAATATAATATTTAAATATAATGATTCCACAACAAGATCAACAGCGTTCCAGACACACGTAATCTCTTCAAAAACTTTCCATTCTCTCCTCTGTCCCCCTCCACCACCTCTATAACAGCTGATGATTTCACCACATTCTTCACAGAAAAAACTAGAACAATCAGTAGTCAATTCTCAACCCCACACACATAAGACTTCAAACCAACCACAACCACTGCTAAAACTCCCATCTTCTCCATCTGTCCCCTCACTGAGACAGAAGTATCAAAACTTCTGCTCTCCAGCCATCCTACAACATGCCCTCTAGACCCAATCCCCTCACACCTCCAAGCAATCTCTCCTACACTTTTACCAACACTCACACAATACATCTCTTCTCACAGGCACCTTCCCCACTGCATTAAAGCAGGCTCGGATAACCCCACTGCTCAAAAAAACCTACATTAAACACTTCACTTATAGATGGCTACAGACCTGTCTCTCTCCTTCCATTCATAATGAAAACCCTTGAATGAGTTGTTTTCAACCAGGTATCATTGTTCCTTTCAGAGAACAACAAACTGGACACTAACCAGTCAGGTTTCAGGATTGGCCATTCAACTGAGACTGCGCTACGGTCAGTCACAGAAGCCTTGCGGATTGCAAAAGCCGATTCCAAATCATCAGTCCTTATTCTTCTGGATCTCTCTGCTGCTTTTGACACTGTCAATCAACAGATCCTCCTGTCTGCCCTCTCTTCAACGGGCATCACAGGGATTCCACTTAGCTGGCTTCAATCCTATCTCACTGGTAGGTCTTTCAGGGTGTCTTGGGGAGGTATCCAAAGCACATCAACTGGTCACTGGGGTTCCTCAGGGATCAGTTATTGGACCCCTCCTCTTCTCCATATACACTACATCACTGGGTCCCATCATACAGGCACATGGATTCTCCTACCATTGCTATGCTGATGACACACGGCTTTATCTTTCATTTCAACCAGATGATCCAAAGGTAGCTGCACGGATCTCAGGCTGCCAGGCAGACATCTCGGCATGGATGAAAGAAAATCACCTACAGCTCAACCTGGCAAAGAATGAGCTCCTTGTCTTCCCTGCCACTCCAAATATACAGCATGATTTCACTATCCAGCTAAGTTCTTTTACAATTACCCCATCAACTTCGGTCAAAAATCTTGGTGTAACCTTTGATGACCAACTGACCTTCAAAGACCACATTAAAAAGACCGCTCGATCTTGCAGGTTTGCAATGCACAACATCAGAAAGATCAGGCCCATTCTAACGGAGCATGCTGCACAACTTATTGTCCAGGCCCTTGTCATCTCTAGGATGGACTACTGCAATGCTCTACTGGCTGGACTCCCATCAAGCACAATAAAACCTCTACAAATGATTCAGAATGCAGCGGCACGACTGGTCTTCAACGAGCCCAAAAGAGCCATGTTACACCTCTCTTCATCTCCTCGCACTGGCTACCGGTTGCGGCCCGAAACAAGTTCAAGACATTGATGCTTGCATAAAGAACAGCCACAGGCTCAGCACCCGCCTACGTCCACTCACTACTACGAATTTACATCCCCTGCAGAAGTCTGAGATCCGCTAGTGAGCAAAGTCTCGTGGTACCATCACAGAGAGGCACAAAACATTCTCGTTCACCGTTCCTGGCTCATGGAATGATCTTCCCACCCCTATCCGAAATGCTGAATCCCTGACAATTTCAAGCGACAGCTGAAAACTCATCTCTTTCGAAGATACTTGACTTCATCATAAAAAAAAAATAAAAATAAAAAATTCTCTCTTTATTTACTCCTTCTCTTTCTACCTTGTACTTATTTGAACAATGTCTAAAAACTTGGTATTACAACCACTTCTTTTGTCTGTTTGCCTCTTTAAGAAGAATCGCTTTATGTATCCCCCAAGTGTAAGTCGCTTTGGATAAGAGCGTCTGCTAAATGACTAAATGTAATGTAAATGTAAATGTAAATGTAATATATTAAAAGTATATACACTACAGTTTGGGGTCGGTAAGATTTGTGCAATGGTCTTTTATGCTTACTGTGACTGTATTTATTTGATTAAAAATACCATAAAAACTATAATATTGTAATATTCAACTGCAATTTAATTTTAATATATTTTAAAACGTAATATATTTCTGTTATGTCCAAGCTGAATTAGTCTTAGTGTCACATGATCCTTCAGAAATCATTCTAATATCCTGATTTGTCAACCCTTAATATTATCAATGTTGAAAACAGTTGTGCTGCTTAGGCGTAATATTTTTGTGAAAACCTTTTTGTTGATCTTTTGATGAATAAAAATGGAAAAGGACAGCATTTTTCTGAAACATAAGTTTTGTAACATGCCCTTTTTTTTACTACAGTCTTGCTAAAAAGATGTACAGACCCCACAACTTCTGAACAGTAGTGTATATTATATAAGTAGATATAAAATAGTTTGACATTAGTATATACAGTAAGAATGTGTTAATTTATTTAGGTTGTTACTCACCACCTCCAAGTTCGGTACCAAGAGGCGGAGCCCATGAAGACGGTGGGGCTCTGGTTGGTCCAAGCTTATAATGAGTGAGAAGGTGGTTAAGCTGGGAAGGACTTAGCAAGGGATGTTCTTCCTGTAAACTTGACCAGGATGACTGAGGAACAGAGTGATAATTCATTGTCATGTGACTGAGTTAGGGATGTGAAAAGTATTGCTTTACATATTCAGTGCATGTGGTCAGTTTGTTCTCAAACTCTCACCTGAATAAGGCGGGTCTTAGGTATGCACAGGAAGTTGACCGTAACCGATAGCTTCTTTAGAAACTCTGACGCAATATCTCCAAGGCCTGCTCCTTGTAGCCAGTCTAAGACCAGGTCCAGATTTGTTCGAATTTGAACCGCACGTGACCAAGAGAATAGAGAATCTGTAAAAGATGGAACAAACAAATAATTTTCAACCTCACACTTGCATTTGTGCTGGTCGTCCATCGCCATCATATCCTGCTCAAGTCAACTGCTGTCACCGCTGCCCAAAACCATGCGCAAACACAACTGTGTTTATGAAAGACAGTAAATTCTCACCTCTCTCCAAGAGTGTGTTGAGCAGAGACGTGTTTGTGAAGAAGAAGAGGTAGCCAAATGTTTGGGAGGTTAGCGGTGGAGAGAGGCAAGCGTCTCGTGAAAGCTGCAGAGAGCAGCGATACACTTCCACCAGTCCAGCGACGGTGGGCGGCAAAGTGGAGACGTCTTCTTCCTCATCTCCTTCCCCTTCATTACCAGCTCTGTCCTTTGGTCCTGCTTTTCCTTTCTTCTTCTCCTCACTGGAGAATGGGTTAGTGTCTAACAGTGCTGGGAGCAAAGAGTATAACGTCTGAAAGAGAGAGGAAAGTGAGTTATAAGTAAATCAAATGCTTTATATAAATGTGCCATCCAAGCACCACTGATGCACATTCTCTAACCTTGGTCAGATGGTAAACACACTGCTGAAAGGTGTGCATAATGACATCATCCAGCTGTGCCAGCGCCTCAGAACAGGTGTCCATATCAGCTGAGAGCACTGGGTCACCCAGGGCTACAGGTTATGATGAGACAAATCATAAAGAAACACGTGGATCCTTCATTTAATGCTTAAGCTCAAAATGTCAGTAAAATCACATGGAGGAGTTGCAGATGAACATAAATCATCCCAAGTGACCTGGTAATTATTAACGTTAATAATTTATAAGAACTGCAATCAGTTTCAATATATTAGTTGACAATAAAATGTGTTATTTTAATCTCATCTTTGAAAGAATAACAGCTACTGTTGGCTGATATCATGTGATGAGTACATTTTGGCATTTGGCAACATTTTGACTGTTTATTTCATGAACTGTTTATGTTTGAGTTTTATGAGCCATAAGTCTGTAGGCTGAATATATCCTCATTGTAATTCTATTCCAAGTTGAGGCCTATTTCGCAGTGCATAATTCTTGCTTAGACTAACAAGTTTACTAAAAAGAACAAGATGGCATAAAAAGAGAAAACTGATTTAGTCTAACAAAAGACATAACACGTCTACAACCGAAGATACGGCCCGTTCTGCAACACAAGTATTTTTTTGTTTTGAGAAAACATGCTGTAATTGCCGATCTCTCACTAACCTTCAAATTCCCATTCTTTTTCCATGGCTTCAACTTTGACCTGAAAGAAGTTGAGGAGCTCCGTGGCATTGGACATCCAGAACATTAGAGGTCGAAGGTCAGAGGAGAGCTTCTGCATGCTCGGTGGAGGAAGTTCAACATCAGCCTCTGCTGAGCTGAACACACATCAAAAAACATAAAACCTCAGCATAGTGCACAAAATCCACACATATGTACAAATGTATACATACATTTGTTTAAATGATTGCTAGATATATATAAACACATGATCAGAATTGTTGGTACCCTTGGTAAATATGATCAAAGAAGGCTGTGAAAATAAATCTGCATTGTTAATCCTTTTGATCTTTTATTTAAAAAAGTCACAAAAATCTAACCTTTCATTGGAGAATAAGAATTTAAAATGGGGGGAAATATCATTATGAAATAAATGTTTTTTCTCAAATACATGTTGGACACAATTACTGGCATCCCTAGAAATTCTTATGAGTAAAATATATCTGAAATATATTCCCATTCATATTCACAATTTTGAGCACACCTGGGTGATTATGAACATGAAATTATCCAGCCATGGCTTCCTGTTTCACAGGAAATAAATAGGTGGGAAAACAAAGGCCAAATTCCCTTAAGCATCCATCACAATGAGAAAAAACAAAGAATATATTGGCTTCTGAAAGAATATATTCTGATGTGCAGCAACAGTTAATTGAGCTTCACAAATTAGAAAGTGACTTTAAGAAAAGAGCTAGAGCAGTGAAAATTCCCATTTCCACCATCAGGGCAATAATTAAGAATTTCCAATCAACAGAAAATGATATGAATCTGCCTGGAAGAGGACGTGTCTATATCGTCCTAATGCACGGTGAATTGCAGAAACTAGTTGAGTCTCAGGGTCAGAAAACCTTTTTAAAAAATCAAACAGCACCTACACCACGTGTTGTTTGGGAGGGTTTCAAGAAAAAAATCAAGAAAAGAAAATACTTTCACCAAAAACAATCTCCAGCATATTCAGTTGTCAGACACGACTGGAACTTCAAATGGGACTGGCTTCTATGGTCAGATGTAACTAAAAAATTAGCTTTTTAGCAACAAACACTCAAGATGGGTTTGATGCACACAGGGATAAAAAGTACCCCATGTGTACAATGAAATATACTGCTGTATTTTTTATGTTGTGGACCTATATTTCTGCCGGAGGTCCTCAACATCTTTTTCAGATAGATGACATAATGGATTCTATAAAATACCAACGGATAAAAAATTAAAAAGTGACTGTCCATGCTAGAAATCTTATAATGGGCCATGTTTGGATCTTCAAACCGGACAATAGTCCAAAAACAAACCTTAAAATCAACACAAAAATGTGTCACTGAGCACAAAACGAAGTTTCTGCCATGGCCATTCCAGTTCCCTCACCTGACCTGAACCTTATAGAAAATGAGTGTGGTGAACTGAAGAGGAGAAGCATCATCATGGAGCTGGGAATCTGAAGGGTCTGGAGTGATTCTGGATGAAGGAATTGTCTCTGGTCTTTTGTCAGGTGCTCTCTAACCTCATCAGACATTATAGGAGAAAACTCAGAGCTGTCATTATGGCAAATGGAGGTTTCAAAAGTATTTTAAATAAAAGGGTAACGTTAATTGTGTCCAATGTGTATTAGAGAAAAGCATTTATTTCATAATGAGTTTTCCCCCCATTTTAAATTCTTATTCGCCAATGAAAGGTTAGATTTTTGTGATCTTTAAAAATAAAAGATCAAAAGGATTAACAATGCAGATTTATTTACATAGCCTTCTTTGATCATATTTACCAAGGGTACCAACAATTCTGATCATGTGTATATGTATATACAGGTGCATCTCAATAAATTAGAAGTCGTGGAAAAGTTCATTTAGTTCAGTAATTCAACTCAAATTGTGAAAATCGTGTATTAATAAATCAATGCACACAGACTGAAGTAGTTTTTTGGTAAGTCTTTGGTTCTTTTAATTGTGAGATTTTGGCTCACCATTAACAAAAACCCACCAATTCACTATCTCAACAATTAGAATACTTCATAAGACCAATAAAAAATTTTTTTTTGTGAATTGCTGGCCTTCTGGAAAGTACGTTAATTTACTGTACATGTACTCAATAATTAGTAGGGGCAGCGTTTGCAGGAAATTTTTTTTTAAACCTGCTCAGTGCGGCGTGGCATGGAGGACAATCAGCCTGTGGCAGGATCAGGTGTAACTGGGAAGCCCCAGGTGGCTTTGAAGCGGACTTCAGGGTCATAGCATTGTGGGTCGGGGTCTCTCCTCTTCCTCTGACAATACCCCAAGTCAGGCGAGTTTGCAGGGCAATCAAGCACAGTAACACCATGGTCAATGAACCAGCTTTTGGTACCTTTGGCAGTGTGGGCAGGTGCCAAGTCCTACTGAAAAATGAAATCAGCATCTCCATAAAGCGTGTCAGCAGAAGGAAGCATGAAGTGCAAAATTTCTGTAGATGGCTGCGTGGACTTCAGAACACACAGGGACCAAACACCAGCAGATGACATGGCAGCCCAAATCATCAATGACTGTGGAAACTTCACACTGGACTTCAAGCAACATGTTTTCTGTGCCTCTCCACTCTTCCTCCAGTCTCTGGGTCCTTGATTTCCAAATGAAATGCTAAATTGACTTTCATCTGAAAAGAGGACTTTGGTCCACTGTGTTTTCTGAAGTTCACAGTCAATGCAGCCATCTACCAGGAAATTTTAGGGTACTTCATGCTTCCTTCTGCTGACAAGCTTTATGGAGATTCTGATTTCATTTTCCAGCAGGATTTTGCCCACACTGCCAAAAGCACCAAAAGGTGGTTCAATGACCATGGTGTTACTGTGCATGATTGGCCTGCAAACTCGCCTGACCTGAACCACATAGAGAATCTATGGGGTATTATCAAGAGGAAGATGAGAAACAAGAGACCAAAAATGCAGATGACCTGAAGGCCGCTATCAAAGCAACTTGGGCTTCCATACACTGAGCAGTGCCACAGGCTGATTGTCTCATGCCACGCCGCACTGATGCAGTAATTCATGCCAAAGGAGGCCCAACCAAGTAATGAGTACATGTACAGTAATTAACATACTTTCCAGAAGGCCAACAATGCACTAAAAATGTTTTTTTTATTGGTATTATGAAGTATTCTAATTAGTTGACATAGTGAATTGGTGGGTTTTTGTTAAAATCATCACAATTAAAAGAACCAAAAACCTAAACTACTTCAGTCTGTGTGCATAGAATGTATTTAATACACAAGTTTCACAATTTAAGTTGAATTACTGAAACAACTGAACTTTTCACGGACAATTCTAATGTATTGAGATGCACCTCTGTATATATTATATATATTAGATGCTAAGATTGATTACACACACACACACACACACATACGATAGATAGATATTATACAAACACTCACACACACAACATATATTACTATATATACAATGTTTACTGTGCATCAGTAGTAGAAGCATGGCGTTGAGCAGTGCAAAGGTTGTGGGTTCAATTCCCAGGGAACACACATACTGATAAAAAAGTATAGCTCGGAAGGCACTGTAAGTCACTGTTGGATTAAACAGCGACTGCTAACTGCATTAAAGAAATAAATATATTATAATAATTTATATTAAAAAATCACATTTAAATGAATTAAATATATAATATACAATACAAATGACTATTTCTATATAGTAAGCTATTATATAATTACATGAAGTTGTTATATAATTCTATAATTTCTTTAAATAGAAAGTATATTCTAGCATGCATGCATGCATGCACAGGCATTTCACAGTAAAGGATTATTTAAAGAATGGCAAAACACAAGTTCAATGCTGGGTAAGGTGAGAGGAATTTGCTGTTTACAGGCCTGTCACTGAGCAACAATGTTTGAACAGTGTATACAGATCTAGTACAGCATGGAGAGGTAGTGCAGGTTCTTACTTTTGTGTTGGATGTTTGTCACCGAACTCTTTAATTTTGTCCTGAAAGATGAATAATGGAACAGACAGGGAGAGAGAGAGAGAGATTAAAGCAGACTCGGATGAATGCATGGGCGGGAGTGTTTGGCTGATGTGTCCGGACAATGACAGCACATTTTCCAAACGGGTGGAAATGACATCAGTCAACCTCTGTTTACAAACTACGGTGAAATTCCAGTGAAAGCCCATCTGTGTCTGCAGCTGTGGCTCCTCAACCACAGCTTCACAGTGCAGAGAGAGAGTCCATTTTAAAACCCTCTCAGATAAACTATTAGTGTGTGTTGTGTGTTTTAACCATTAGTCCAGGTTTATCTCTGCAGTGGTTTGACAAAACACCAAAGTGAGCAGAAAAGTGTCAAGAACAGTGACAGCCTGTTCAAATCATTTCATGTTCATTATCACATTTGCACTCCAATAGCCATCTCAGTGCTGTTATATAACAGCCCAAACTGGTACTTTACTTAACTCCTAATAAAGGTTGTGGTTTTACACTTCATGATTTCATGATGTTTCATATCATCCAGACCAGCGGTTTCCAAACTATTCTGCCCCATTAGTAAGACTCAAGCAACTCTTCATCAACACATATCAAATCAAATCCCTTTATTATCACACCAAACCAGACACGAGATCCTTTTACCTCATATTATGGATATAATTTAGCATGATCATTATTAATATTATTAAAAGAACTATTATTACAATAACTCACTTACACACAAATCAAAAAATGTACTGTAGGTGAAAAAGACCCAGAAGTATTTGTCATAATTGCTTAGTTTGGTATTGGTGTGATTGGCAGACATTTGATGGGATGAAAATCACAAAACATAAATACTTAAGCCCTTTAATTAATAAAAAGTGCAAGATTAATGTTTTTAATTATTAAAATAATATTTATTAGTAAAAACATACATTTTAATAGTTATCAAAATAAATTGTAATTCTGTTTTAGATTTAAAAAAGTTCAATCACATATGCATAGCCTTGGTTAGGAATCACTGCACTAGACTTACTCACCCAAACAATTCCTTTGATCTGATTGGCTGCCTTTAAAAGTAGCTGAGGTAATAATGCAGGATCCAGATGTTTAGAGGTGTAGTCAATCATGAGCGACAGAAGATAGGCAGGTGCTAAAGCCCCGCCCCCTGAATCTGGGCTGGAGTTCTTCGAAATAATTTCCTGAAATTTAAGTAGCAGTAGTAACCGACTTGTATAAATAGCTATTATGAAGCCATGGCAAAATTGAAAGTACAGCAGTATTTGATACACCACAATTTACCAGTGATAATATTTTTCCTAAATGAAGTTTCATTGCAGCACTCACTAAGTATGCCATATTATAAACATTTACACTGAAATGTTGGCTGAGTTGCTGTCTGATTTTTAAATCACCCCATCCTCCCCGTCAGAACTCTGTATTCACATGCACTGCCGTTTGTTTATGACAGATATATCAGAAGGAGTATTCGATTGTATCAGTGTTTACCTGCAGCAGGGCATCCGCATGTTTGGCCTGGAATCTCAGCAGTGATTCTGTGGACCCCAGATACTGCCTGAGCATTTCCTGTCTATCTGTCATGCCGCCAGGGCCGTAGGAAGTTGACATGTCACCTTGCCATGGTGGCGGTAAGGCCAAGGGCGGAGCGGGGGTCACACGGGGGTCACGGTAAAGGAAAAGGAAGTGGCTGCCAAGACCCAACAAGTCTCCGGGCTTTAGGACTGATTCCCTATAAAGTGGGGCTCCGTTAAGAGTGACAGGTCCTCCTCTGAATGGCCGCGCCAAGGCTGAAGAAGAATAAGAACCAGAAGTAGAATTGCAAACAGTGTTGGACAGGCTACTGTAGCTGGCTGAGCTAGCATCCACTCTACAGAAAAAATAGCTACGCTAAACTTTAAGGTGAAAATGTGGTTGCACACTAGAAGCTACATGGCAAATGTAGCTTGCTATATTTACAATACTGTTTTTAACAAATATGATGCAATATCAGCAAGTATAAATAAATAACATGAATAAATATAACTGTACAAAGGTACTACAATATACTGTACTTCAGCAAAACCACAGTACAACCATGGTACATAGCCAAAATAAATAAAATACACAGAGTATTCAAGTGCTTTTGTGTACTGGTAATGTTTTGTTTCGTAAATGTATATACCTGAATTCATTCACAAACATGTGCAAGTGTGACCTTCATTGCTGCTATCTAGGTTTTGCATGTTTTGTTGTTAGTAGTGACCTTTTTGCTGTCTGTGTTATGCTGACTATGCACTTCATGACTTTCAAAGTCATCTGATTGCTGTTGTTTTCACACTACACATCTGTCTGTTGTCACCGATATAATTTCCAGTCAAAACAAATTGCACACTGCAGCACTTGGATCGCAAGTCTAGATGTTTTACCAGCTAAATATCTCTCAGGCATCAACAACACATTGCCACTTCTCTCAGACGGAGTCTTTGAAAATTACATATAGCGATTGGCACTGACATGAACTAGAACAGATTTGCCTCAGATTTTGAACTAACTGTTGGCAAGCAGAAAATGTAAAGTTCTAGTAATCCTGAAGACCATGATTAGCTTTGTTCAGGTGTGTTTGATTAGAGTTGGAGCAAAATTCTTCAAGACAGTGGACCTCGAGGACCAAAAGTTGAGATCCCCTGGTCTAGCGTGACTGTTGCTTGAATTATGAACCGATTCATACCATTTTGCTAATTCCTTTGATAATTAATTGGAAGGAACGGATTCAATAGATTCTTTCGAGTCTCTTTCAAATGTGATTCTCAGAAGAATTACTTGATCACTGAAATATCGTCAGAAGATCACAGAATTTGTCAGTGCTCTTTAATCAATAGTACTGAGATATTTAGGTAAACTTCCCAACACTGATTGCAGTATTACCGTTTTTCCACATCAGTACTTTCTGTTCCTGTTTTATCGTGAATATTTGAAATCCTTGGTGCCGCATTATTGAATGTGAATGTGAAAATCAAAAGCAGAGCCCATTTGCAACAACAATCCCCTTAAGTTTTGTTTTGTGTTGTGGAATTTTATTCATTAGTTTTATCTGACTTATGTTGGTTTGGTGTCAGGGTACCTTGACCTCGTGGTTGCTCTGGGACAGCTGTGTCTCTTCTGATCAGGAGGTGTCGGGCAAGCAGGTCAGGCGCTGAGAGGTAAGTGTCCACTTTTAGAGGCCTCTTCCCCTTCCTCTCTCTCTCCCTGTCCATCTCACGCTCACGGAACGTTGGCTTCCGCCCAAAAACATGTGTGTGACCCGCCATTATGTACAACACAAAGTCCTAAACAAATAATAAACAAGAGAATGAGAGGATGAAAAGAACGGCGAAGGCAGAGAGTGGAAAAAAGCTGTTATGATCTTCATTATGGTCTTTACTCCAATCTGTGCAATCTCATTTCTTAAGTTGCAGAAATACAGCGGCGATAAGGAATGAAGAGTGTTACAGTTTTCAACAATGTGTGCTTGTGTGAGGTCATTGTGCAGAGATGAAGATGTAGACACAGCATGCTTGTGTTGGTATTGTCCGGCCCGCGTGTGTATATAGAGCTTCTGTGTGGCTGTTTTGTGCAGCGTGTTCAATGGCCATTCCACTCAAAGGTATGAAAGCGGTGATGGTATGTTGTGATTAGAGGAATACAGGTATTATGTCATGGCATGGCTGTAAGATAAGTGAGATGATGCATGTCTAGCCTTGCTCTGGTCATAGCCTTGCAGTAACAGGAAGTAAGGCCGATCTGTCGGTGGAAGGATCAGACTCTGCGACATCACTTCCAGGTCACAGGTGTTTCTGTCGTCTTCTGCTGCCCGAGTGCGTCTGTCTGTCTCACCTCCACCACTTCTTGACCCAGTGACCTGACAAAGCAGAGACGGATAGTACTGTGAATGGATTGCATGCATTTACTGTATAATGGCAAAAACATGTATTAAATTGACTTATGTTGTTTCATTTAATATTAGGGGTTTAATTTAGGGATATTTTAGGGACATGTAGTAGGGATATATATTATAGGGCTTAACAATAAGGATGTGAGAGAGTTCAAGAGCCAGTTGACAGAAATGTCATTTGACCTATTGAGCTAGTGCTATATATTTAAAAAGATTTCCTCTGCATGTCAGTTTTTTAAAATTATTAGCTTGGTAAAATAAACACAGATGATTTTTTGTTGAAATTGTAATCATTTTTTCATGTAAGTCATGGAAGCAACAGTTGCTATCTTGTGTTTTGTTTTTATTGTTATTATTTAGCTATTTCGTTTTTTGTGTAAAAGTTGTATAGTAAATAATATTTTTAAATAATTAGAAATAAATGTTAAATATTTAAAGAAGTGAATATTTAAATATGATCAATATTGCACATTTTAAATACTTCTAAATATAATGCTAAAAGTTAGTACATTTATAACATATTTTTTTTTTTTTTTTATTTATGTGTCATCTGCTTTCATGTTTACGCACGGTAAATATCTAGCTGGCTCACCATGGCTTTATCAAAATTGTAATAATGCCTTGTTAATGATAGTCTTAGAAGCTTCAGTAAGAATACGTTTTTAAAAAGTTTATAAAAAATCTGTAAATTTGTGACAATTAGTCAATTTTTTTATAACTTCAAAATAAACATTAAATACTAAATGTTAATATTCAAATATCATAAATATTATACTGTACATTGAAGTACTTCTAAAAACGATATAATGATTTTAGAAATAATTTTTTATTTTTAAGTAGTATAATTTAACAAGTGAATATATTGGAAGGGCAAATAGAAATCTGAACTACTAGCTCAAACCGGGCAAGCAAGAACAATTTTGGGCCCTGTGTTATAAATTCGAATTCACATTATTGAGGTTGTGACGTATTTTAAAGTTGGCATGTTTTTTTTACCTCTCCTCCTTTAGTTGCTATCATGCTCACTATGTCCTTTCTATCCTGTCCATTTGGGGCATTGTCAGAATGCCGAGGGTCATTGCTAGCGTTGCCCTGACGACGTCTTAGACTCAGGTTCATATCACTAATACTCCTCCTCAGTTCTGTGTTCCGCCCTCGATGACCTCGTTCTTCTTCTGGCCCGCCCCCAGAGGACATGCGGCTCCGCCTCCAACGGACTCCTGTTACCACAATGGTGTTTTCCCACAAATGAATTGTCACACTGGTTAATACACTTGTAAAATGTCTTACAGTTAAATATGACAATGTTCCAACCTTGATAGCTCTCTCCATCCCTCTCTCTCTCTTTTTCCTTCTCTTTCTCCTCCCTCTCATATTCATCAATGCGCTGGATCTCAAACCGTCGTTCGAAATCATCCTTTGGCCTCCACATATCCACTAGCTGTAAGGGGCATTCCCAGGATGCCACGCTCCTTCGGCACTCTGTTTGCCATTTAATGGCTCCATCTGGCTGCTGAATGGGCTTTCCAATGACATCACATAACAGGAAGTCCTCGGGGGAATATTTCTGGAGAGCTGACCAGGTGAACAGGAAGTTGGGACATTCAGAAGGGAATGATACAATGAGCGGGTATAGCCTAATTTCCTACATCTAATCTGTGATGTCTCCACTCAGAATGCACATTTGATTATTTGCAGATTGCTTTTGAAGTTTTATTTTTCATACATAACAAGATAATGGATGGATGAACCAAGTATGCAGGCCAATATGAAGCTTCCATCATTATTTACTTACCTTCATGTCATTCCAAATGTGCATGTACTGTATTTCTGAAGAATCTTATCTTGGTTCTTTCACAACAACCATTCAAACCACAAAAGTGATTCATACAGATCATGTGCTTTATTCCAAGCCTACTGAGGCCATAACATTTTTGTGAGGAACAGAATGAAATATATACTACCGATCAAAAGATTAAAATTAGTACCATTTTGTAGAAGAAATTAATACTTTTATTCAGCAAGGATGCTTAAATTTATCTAAAGTGACAGTAAAAATGTTTACATTGTTAAAAGATTTCTATTTCAAATAAATGCTTTTGAACTTTATATTAATCAAAGAATCAGGTTTTCACAAAATTATTAAGCATCACAACTGTTTTTATTGATAATATTGATGATGATGATAATTAATAATAATGATAACAAAAAAGAATTCTTGAGCATCAAATCAGCATATTATAATGATTTCTAAAGGATCATGTGACACTGACTGAAGTCGGGAGTAATGACTGCTGAAATTCAGCTTTGCCATCACAAGAATAAATTACATTTTAAAATATATTAAAATGTAAAGTTATTATAAATTGTAAAATTATTGCACAATCTTTGGGTTGTTTTACTGTATGTTTAATTAAATAAATGCAGCCATAGTGAGCATAAGACTTTTTTTCTTTTTTTGGTGGACTATTGCTTTAAATTATATCTTTATGGTGCTTTTGTGCATTTTTGATTTTTGACAGCTGTGGCCACGGAGTAACTGATGCATAATTTTTACAAAATACAGACTAACTAGACTGGTTCCCCATTACAGGGAAAGAAATACCTGTGTCTTCACTCTCGTTCTCTCTTTCTCTCTCAGTATAGCGGGTGATGACCTGCTGAATGAGCTGGCGGGCAGTGGAGTGCATGTTTGCCAGCAGGCTCCGATAGTTAGCTCCGCTGGACAGGGCATCTCCATAGATCTTGACCAGCCCAGGGGCATTAGAGGAAGCGGGAGGCAGGTAGTGATGTGATGAAGGGGTGGCAGAATGCGCCCATATTTCCCTCTCACGTTCTCCAATGGCACGGTCTCTGTCGCTGTTGGACCGGCCTCTCAGGAAAAGGTGAGACAGCCGCTTGGCCCGGGACTGCTGATTGGCAGGGCGAGGGCGGAGGAAGGCTGGAGAAGGGGATGGAGAGGGTGGGGCAAGAGAAGCGGTGGAGTGAGAGAGGGAGGAAGGGACTGATGATGGGGCCTCGTGAAGGGAAGCAGCATCTGAGCTGGTTGTGGACCTGATTAAACGAAAGCAACAGGAAGGAGGTGATATACAATTCATACATTGTATACCACATATTAATCTGAAGTTTGTACAGTAAAGCAGCCATGTTGATGTCATGCATGCAAATCTTTCCATAATCTGCCCCCATTACTTGGAAAGAGAAATGTTCTTAGTAAACTGTTAGACCAATGACATTCAAGTTTGTTTGTCCATATCGATTAATTTATATAATAAAAATAATAAAATGAACAGTGCAATTCATAATACAATGACATGAATAGCTATAATATTCTATAATGATAAAGTTCAGAATAATTCATTTTAATTTTTTTAATTAAACCTAAAAAAAATTGTCAGGGTGGTACAACTTTACTGATATCATAATGAAGAAAAATAATGAAATTAATAGTAGTAGCAGAAGTAGTGATTTAGTATAAAAAAAACTTGGTGCAACCAACATACAAGCAAGCACCCACATGAAAAAATAAATTACAGAATAAATGAATAATATTGTCGTTATAATCGCTGTTATTTTGAGTCTGCAAGGGTCAGATTTTTACTTTTAATTATTTTTACTTATTGACCTTATTGATCTTGATTGTTTGTCAAGGTCAATAAGTCTCTTAAAATATCAGATAATTTGCCTTTTTTGCCTTTGCAAAAGGTCAGGCAAGGTTAGTTCAAGTTGTAAAATGTCATACAAAATGTCATAAATATATTTTTAACCTTGCTAAATTGATTTAAAAAACCTTTTTAAAGGAAATGGTGAAGGAATGGTGAATGTTTACACACGTGTATTCAAAGGTAAATGGAAAATGTGGTGTTAGATTCTCCTTGATGGTTACACCACATGACACTTTTGAAGTCATTAAACTGAAACGTTTGTTGAAAATGTTATAAAAGTTTTTCCAAATGAAACCAACATGTATACATTTCTAAAAACTTGGCGCATGTTTTAAACTTTTCTTTATCTTGGACACTTTTATTTGTCATTGATCCAGAGAGTAAGAGAAAGTTCAGAACACTGACTTGACTGATGCTGCACTGGGCCAGCGAGCTCCCAGCTTGGCGAAGTGTTTCCGTGGAGAATTTATCCACAAGCCCACTGGGAAATGGAGCTTCCTAAATCGGGGACTGCCAGACTCCTCCATCTGAGGGAGTAAGAGAGAGGGAGGTGAGGTGAGGACTGGACGGGAGTGTGGAGAATGGAAAGATAAAATGACAAAAATAAATTGAGAAAGGAAGGACCAGGGGGAAGTAGGAAAAAGCAAGAAAGGGAAATGTCTTAACTTTCAGAGAAAGATAGATGCAGAGAAACACCAGAAGACCACTGACACAATATATCAATATTAGGCATCAAGCAAGACTTTAAAATTTAAAAACATTTCATTTTCTAGATACGTGTTGTTATTGAGATTTATTCCTCTCCAAAATCAGATTTCGGCAGTGAATGACGTTCAGTAGACAAATGGCAGGAAAAGCTAGCGTCTCGTTGAATAATCAGGACGTGCAGTGTCATACGTTCTTCGTCATCTAAGAGCCTATGAGTAATGGAGCATTAACGCAGTTAGCAGGGATTGCCACAAAGTTGACAGGGCAGGCGGTGAATAGTTATGGCTCTGAGAAAAGGATTTATTTCACATTCATGTCTACATGTCTAATGAAAACCAGAGGTTTGGCACTGTTGCTCCTGAGCTAAGCAAACTCGCGGAAGTCAAGTAAGAGTCAAGTGGCTTCGCCAAGAGGCCATGACGAGGATATCAACCAACATGAAACTATCACTGCTGAGGATAAGCCATGCAGCCAAACCACATTCTATGAATATCATCCTTGTTGTACTTTGATTAAAAGCGCTGAACATCGCCTATATAATAACATACGTTTTTTTTTGTCCTCCACCCTGACTGTGGACTTCACCTCCATGTATCCTCACAGACAGATGGGAAAACCCCTGAAAAGACCCCCTAAGTGTCATATGTTCCTCAAAAGTGAAGTTGACCTTTATTATATTGTCTCTTTGACCATAATTGATTTCATCACATTCTGCAGAGTAAATGGTGGATGTAGAAAAACCAAG
The DNA here is from genome assembly GCA_018155175.1 of Sinocyclocheilus anophthalmus. NCBI lineage: Eukaryota > Metazoa > Chordata > Actinopteri > Cypriniformes > Cyprinidae > Sinocyclocheilus > Sinocyclocheilus anophthalmus. The sequence goes on along the minus strand of JADLZN010001763.1, from coordinate 191,723 downwards.
AAACAAAATTTACTTCTGGTTGGGAAAGGTATTCAGTATATGCTGACTACAGCTCCAAATCAGTCATTTTGCATCAGTAAAATGGCTTTTCTCACCATCAGATGATCTTAATGTGACTTACCCACTGTGACGGGCTTCCTCTTTATATCGGGATAAATCTTCGGAATGGCTGTTGTTGTTGTTTGTGAAGTGTATTATAAAAATATAAAAATAAAAACCAGTGGAGGTTGGTTCTGTGTCTCCTTATTCCAGAATAATTAGGTTTAAATAGTCCATTTTCTGCATGAGGCCTTGCTTTGCTTTACCGGATTTTGTCCTTTCAACCAGTTTTTTAGCATGTCTTTTTCATTTTCGATGTACAAGAAGGGTCCTCAAGTCCTTATTCTTGCTTTCTATTTCTCTCTCGTTTCTTTCTCCCCTTTTCTGCGTCTATAGATAGAGAAGCAGGCCCATTGTTCTAAATGACAGAATTTCCTTCCTCCCCAATGGACAACACCTATATCCTGAAAAAGAGACAGAGAGAGAGAATATGAAGTATACGCATAAAGCCAAGTCAATGACACTGCTGTACATACGTACAAAGAGCAAGACGAAAAATGTTATAAGCACTAGTCAGGATGTCCATTATGTTCATTCAAAATCAAAACAGAGCCGGAAACTGTCTGACAGTTGGAGAACTCAATAGACTCAAGTCAGGACAGACGCCATATTGAATTTGACAGGATTAAATATAGTGCTACCCTGACTAATGTCTATAGAAACAAGCCTCAGGAAATATATATGAATGAATGGAAACAGTATATGTTTATTACCCAAGGGACAAGCGCAAGACTAATTAACACTTGCCTCAGCATGTTTTATCCAACACTTGTTTTCTTTGTGTGTGTTGTAGGGCTTTTGAAAAAAAGGAAACAGGAAACCTGGGACAGGATGTCAAAGACAGAGAGGCACCTGTAACCTTTGACCTTGTCAACAACAGAATGGTGTGTCAGGAAAGAAGAACCCTGTGTATATCCATACATGTGAATGTGTCTATATCTATATCCTATTTGTATATGTACAAGACTAAGAAAGGCATATACTAAAGACTACTAAGATACATGTTTTCTTGTTTAAAACATAAATCTGACTAAATTTAATTAGATTTATGCATTAAACAAGAAACTAGAACTGCTTAATATAACTATAACAAAATAAATATATTTTACTTTTGCTTCTCATTTAGCTATAACTGATATTTTCACTGGAAAACGGCACAAAAATACTAATTAAATGTATGGTATTTTGCATTGTAAAGCCAACATGCAGTCCTACATATATATACACACACACACTCACATGCACCATGTCAGACCAAAAAGCAAAGCCAAAAGCTCTGTGAGCAGTTGGTCTCTCAGACAGGAAGCATTGACAGCAGGCTGTGAAGGCTCCTGTGCGTCATTCAGACTTGTCCCTCCATGTTTGTTTTTAGCCTGTAAGTGAAAGCTCTCCCTGGCTTCTGGTCAGAGGAACATGTTTGGAATGAAGTGTGCATACAGTAGTGCACTCTTTCTTTGGTAAAAAGTTCTTACTGTACATCTCTCACACCTCAACTCTAGAGGAATGAAGGTGGTTTGGTAGCCAGCAGTGCCCTACAAAGGCAGAGGAAAGTAACTACACTCTGTTGAATTAGGCCTATTGCTTTCTACAGAGTCCAAAAGTGCTCTATATGATTAAAATGAATATTTAATTATTTGCTTGCTTGCTTGTGGCTAAAACTGCATAAATATCAGAATATGTAAAAAAACAAACAAAAAGAAAAGAAAAGAAAAAATTATGCTGCTTCTGTCACGAGTCCGGTCCATGAACTTCCAATTTCATTGACTCTCGCACTACACACTGTTGCACATCACCCGACTACATTTCCATATGCATTGGCATGATTGCACTCGCAGGATTTGGCACCCAGCCTGTTTCAATGCACTCCCTCACTATTTAACACTCACTCTGATCCCTTCCCTCTGCCCGGTATGTCTAGCGTTATCCACTCTCCGAGCGATACTACTCCCTACAGAGCCCTAGGTCGGATTTCTAGCCCTACACTATTTGCTGCCTTGTCGGGGTCGCCTTCGGTGTTGATCTCGAGTATTGTCTAGCGTTTATCGCTCCCCTAGCGATAGCTACACTACAGAGCCCTCAGTCGTGCCTTAGCCTTAGCCTAGTTTTGCCTAGCCTTGTCTGTCTCCTTCGGTTTTGATCTTCGCCTGTTTTCCTGGACCGCTCCCTTTAGCCTTGCCCCTGTGACTCTGTCTGCCTATCGTCGCCCCACGCTAGCCCTAGGACTGTTCTTGTGTCTTGCCCACCATATTCCTGTTTGCCACTGTTTGACCCTGCCTGTCTTATGACCATGTCTCCGTTTTCTCCAAATAAAGCTTTGCATATGGATCCGCACGTCTCACGTCTCGTCAGCCCCGTTACAGATTCATTGCACACATGAAACATGAATAAATTAAAGCACACAATAAATAAAAATTATACAGAAATAAATTAATACCCTGCTTCAGACAGTGGATTCATTAATAAAAGAAACATACCTACTCTATGACAATATATCTTATTATGCTATATTGTGCTTCACAGTGCTTTTTATCGGTAAACGTCAATTTTATTATTTTCTTTTTCTTTTTACAATTTTTATTTGTTCATGAATTTTTTCCTGAAGGATTTCTATTGTATTTTATTTTATATTGTATATTGCGATTATTGATTTATTAATATTACTGACACGTTTTTTATTATTGTTTTATATTACTATTATATTATTTTATTTCCTTCATATTACATCTAAAGATTAGAAGAAACACTGGAGGAACATGAATGCTACTTATGAAGTGTGTAAATAAATATACTCGTAGTATTATTTTAGTCTTGAATAATTTGTAACTGTACTTGGTATGGACATGTCATGTGATTTTCTTATTGCTTTTCCGAATTTATGTTTTTGCCCTTGTACGTTCGTTGTTCTAAAGTTTGGATTAAAAAGTATTATTTTAATCTCGTAAGCCCCGCCTTCACTCATCCTCATGCTCATATTTATTATGTCTATGCTCATGCCCCCCTACACACTTTGACTTCCCATAATTCAGTGCGCTCAAGTCTTTCGAGAGGACGTTACGATAAGGGCACAGCAAGAGGTAGGCCTCAGTGTTTATTTGTTGAATCTAGCTTGTTGTGAAATTGCTGAATCTCGTGCGATGTTTCTTGAAACCCTTTAGCTTTGGTCTTTTGCTAAATTCACGGAATAGCAACGGACGTTCCAGAGGAATGGTTCATTTGAGTTAGTTAGCCAGCTAGCAAACTGACTAACTTACTTAAACCGGTTATATCAAGGTTACGTTACTAAAGTGAATATGTCTGCTGGTTTGGACGTATAATAAGCATATTTTACGTGTTTACAAGTTCACTTCAATTTACCTCGTTGAAAGTTGAACTCGTTTAAAATATATCAAGTAAGTTTAACATCACTACAGTCGTCCTGTGACTGGCGTTAGTTTAAACTGTTACTGAGTGAAATGTCACTCGCAGTCTTCTGCTTTATTGCACTGTTAAACTACGACATTTGAGCAGCTAAAGTCCGTTTGTGTGCTTTAAGTATTTAGTCAATGTTGTGAATGTTTACTGCATTTCACACAGACCCATTATCTTTGACTGAAGATGGCTGATGTTATTGACGACAAGATCAAGAACTACAGAACGGCTCCATTCGATTCCCGTTTTCCAAACACTAACCAGACAAGAAACTGTTTCCAGAATTACCTTGGTATGTACAGTAAAAATGATTATATGACCCTTATTTGTACCCAAAATTATTAGATTAATAAAAACATTGTGCCACAATTGCTTTGTATTATTTATGAAAGGGACAAGTGTGCTTTACATACAGGCTTGTACACCGTTATAATGAATATGAGACTTCACAAAGTGCATTTCAACCATGATTATTAATAGTATGCTGATCTCACAGATAGATTTTTGGAGCAACCAAGACTCGTTTTGTTGAAGGTCACATCAGTGGAGAAGCAGGGTTGTCTGTAGTAAATCTCCAGTTCCTGTGTCTCTGCTTGTAGTCTAGTGCAGTGGTTCTCAAACTGGGGGACGCGTACCCTTGGGGGTACGTGAGATGACGGTGAGGGGTACGCAAACAAAATTCTGAGTTTTGGCATTCATTTAATACCCCAACTTAAATCAACATTAAAACCGAACGTATTTCTGACAAGCAAAATGCCTCTTCTAATGTAAAACCAGGAAAATGGGGGTCCCGTAAACGGTCAGATACATGATATCCAATCAGCTTACCTCATTTTTTGCTGTCAAAACTGACTGCATCCACACAAGCAGCTGCATGTGATAGGATGCCAGCTGAATATGCTGCTTTAGCAAATCGCGCTGCTGTTCAATGTATCTTTAAAGTAGATCTTCACTTAATAGCATGAAGAGAAAATATTGACACACTCTGTGCGTGTTATTGTTTTCATGTTTAAGATGCGAGCAAGAATGCAAATTTCCCTGAATATCCAAACGATGGCAAATGGGCCATTAATTTTTACAACAGGTCAACAAAAAAGGTAATATTAAGTGAACATTTTACGTTTTAAATGTAGCCTACATTTTGAACAGAATATTGTCATGTTTGTTCTATTTTGCAACGAAATAATAGTTCCAACGAAATCCGTATCATCTGGTGTGCGTCTCCAAGCAACATACAGCGGTGAATGAATCTGCAGCTTTGAAAGATTTGGAGAGTCAGTGATTAATAACCCATTCATAACTACAGCATTTTTCTTCGTTACTGAATGAATGAATGAATGAATGAATGACTTGCCGCCACCTGTTGGCTGTTTTATTTTTAAATCTACGAGTATCACTTCAATTTGCCATCATTTATTGCTTTATTTATTATATTATTAATACACTTAATGAAATGTTAAGAATATGACATAAAACATGACATACAATTAATAAGGATAGAAAATATTTGCCTCTTATAAAGGTAAAAATGCACCTGTAAATCAATTTAAGGGGGCAAATATTGTCCTTTAATAGAAAAGGTGTGACTGCGGTCTAAGTGGAAGAGAGGGGGTACGCAGAAGAATGTTAAATGCCCCAGGGGGTTCGCCGCTGTAAAAAGTTTGAGAACCACTGGTCTAGTGCAACAAACCCCTGAAGTTCTGAGCTAGAATTGATCTGTATGACTTGATTAAATTGCATTATGAATTGAATAACTCATTATAGATGTCCGGGTTGGAGACTGTATACTATTTCTGCCTGATTTCAGTGTGCATTACTTACTGCTGGGTTTTTCCTCTCAGACTTCCACAGGTGTAATAAGGCTTTGTCAAGCAAAGGGCAGGACACTTCTCCCTGCGATTGGTATCAGAGAGTCTACAAGAGCCTGTGTCCAATGAGCTGGGTGAGTCTGTTCTGCCGAAAACCTAAGTAATAGATCCTTTGAGTAAACATGAGATTCAAGATTGACCCCCCCCCATGACATTGTGAACAGCACAAGCCGCATGGAATCAGATCTTTTAATTTATGATTTTGGCCACTTTATTATGTGGTCCTAAATCAGATACAGGACTGATGTTTTACAGTGCAACATCACTCTACATCGACATTTGTCACAATTCTGTGCTGCTGGGAGTGACTCCAAATATTTTACTGACCTGTAGTTCTTTGGTCACTCAGTCAATATAAAAAGCAAAGCTTGAAGGAAAACTACACACACACACAACTTTGTTTTCTTTCTCCTCATTCTCGCTGGTTTCTGTGGCACATAGATTTTAGAAATACATAAAATGCTGATTTCAGTGGCCTGCGTGTTTGTATGACAGGGTGCTATGTGCTGTGGTGTTTGTTCTTTTGCACTAGGGCTGTGCGATTAATCGAAACCGAATCGAAATCCCGATTTGAGACGTTGCGATTTCCTAATCCCCTCCGCGTTTTTTTTTTTAATAGCACGATTTTCCACACCCCCAGCCCGCCCGCAGTATGCTATCGCGAACCAATCAGAATGCAGCGGACCTAAAAATGAGCCCGAGAACATGAACATACCGGGCAGGAGACAAACGTAAGGCCTGTTTCACACATACTCCGTCTGCAGTGCGTTGCGTTTTTTTTACGCACCCATGTTAATGGATCAGAGCGTTCACACTGCATGCGATTGCGGTCCGGCAGTGCGCTCCAGGAGCGGTGCGTCTGCAGCAGTCATGCTGCGATCGTTTCCACACGGAGTCCATTTCTGCTGTGCTGCACATGCTGAATTAAAGTGACAGCGCATTAGTCACGGTAAAAATGTACATGGATTGACAAGGAAATTTGGTAATTGCACCATAAATGCATATAATTAAAGTCTACTGTTTTACAGTCAACACATGGCTTTTTGGCTAGATTTAAAACAAGGAAAAGTGCACTTTTAGATAAACAAGGTAATAATAGATGCCACTTGTGGTGGTAATATTTGAGTTTAAACGTGAATGTCTATGAAAGATTGTATTAAAGTACTGTGATAAGAGAATCACAATGCTGAAAAAGCATTTTCAGAAACAACGTTTGGATTTGAAATCAAAATAATTGATAAATGTTTTGTTTGTGGTTAACAGCCGCGGATCAGGAGGGGACTGCAAACGCGTCCTATGCGAATGAGTCCGTGCTGCTTCTGCACTGCATACACATACTGTATACGCACTACAGACGGAGTACATGTGAACTTGGCGCAACAAATCTAGTTCAACATCTGAGGCAATGCCACAAAGAGCTCTATGACCAATGCATGGCAAAAAAAAATCCCTGGACACGGGATTTTTTTTCTGCCATATATGTCTATTCTAGAGACATTTTGTTACATCTTTACTTGGTGATTATTTTGCCTTATGTCTGTTCTAGAGACATGTTACAGCTTTTTGATAAAGCTCTAATTGGTTTTCTTTTGGAAATATGTTTCAAATTCACACTGAATGCATTAATGACTGTAAAGCATGTCTGTGTAAAATTGAAATTGCAAAATTGATCAAAGAAATCGCAATTTTTTTTGTCCATTTTCCACATGCGGGTCATTTCAGGAGTGTGACCAGTTTACACTCAAATTTGATATTGGCCATGTTAGGGAAAAAAAGGAAATCAGAATTGAGGTTTGCACTGAGAACGCAGCCTTAGATGCTTTCTAGAATAAATATCTCTGAGACATAAAAAAATCATTAGCGAACGTTTGCCTGTCTATAATTGGAATCTTTATTCTTTATCTGAACTGTCATCCTCAGATCTTCGCTCTAGATTTGGCTTTATTCTGAAAATAAGTTCAAGTTAATTTTCTTTGTCACCTTCAGATTCGAACAGTTTTGCAAACAAAGATGAAGGTAGTGCCAAGAAGTCTTCCACAACAGGATGTAATATTTTTGCTTTCATCTTGCAAACTGTCAAGTGTGACTATGACGTATTTAAAGACTCTACAAATAAGGTATTACAGTGTATGTGCGGTTGATGGGATTGATGTAAGAATGTCCAGACTCGTGTACGTTGTTGGCCATGATTGCTAATACTGTTACTGGAACCCTGTCCTTGGTTTGTTCATCACAGGTATCGTCCTTCTGAATTTGAGTACCACTTTGAACTTTTCAGTATTTGCAATCAAACCAAAATAAACTGGTTAAAAACCACACAGACTCTTCTTTATATCAGGTATCGGACAGTTTTGCCAGCGGGGTTCTCTGTTACTGACCATCATGGTGTCATGATCCCTATTCAAAACTTATAGCTAAGCAACTGTTAAAAAAAAATTATTAAAGCTAAAATTAATTTTCTTCTATCAAAGTATAATTGCTATTTCCCTTCAGCAAGAGACAAGCAATCATTGTGAAAATGGATGAAATGTGAAGGTCTGCTGGAAGTTGTTTGATTATACAATGTGTCTTTGTTTTTCCTTCCTTCAGGTGGAGAAATGGAATGGGCAGATTGAGGATGGAAGCTTCCCCGGAAAGATCTAAATGGTTGCTGTTAATTTCAATTCAAGAGCTCCCAACCTTTTGTAGAGTACCTCATAATGTTATCCCAATATGATGTTGTCTTAGTTATTGGTTTGCCTGCTGGAGGATGAAGGGTCATTCAGAGTGGGCTTTGGAAACCTTCAGTATTTTGAAGTCCTACATTAGCATTTATCTTTGTCACTCTACATCCTACTGTTGCAATTTACAAAATAAAAATGCACAATTTCATCTAAATTGTTTTGTATTTGTTTTACTAAAGGTGAAGAGTTTTTGGTTTTTTTGGTCGTCTTAGTGGAAACAAATTACGGTTTATACAGTCTTTCTAAATCCTTCATTAACCACAAAGTTCAACCGAGTCGCTTAGTGGCTTTTTGAGGTGTGGAGTTGAATAATATCTGCTATATCTGAGAGGTTTAAAAAAAAATGTGTCAGTTATTTGTATGCGATGGTCAAAAACCAGGGTAAACGCTGCTGCTTGCCCTATTTAATTAACACTAGTCTGAAGATACTGGATTTAGCCATATAGTGCTCAAGCAATGATGCAGAGGCTGATTTACTTTGAACAGACAGCATGAATTTACATGAAATCCGTGATTAAGGAATTAGACTGTTCTGCAAGTCGTTACCCAGCATTCTTTAAACGGCTCTGTTTAATCCTAATTGACCATTGTGCTTTTCAAACAGCAGATGGCGGTAAAGTAGAACAAGTTAGTCCCTCAATGTGACGGCAACAGTTACTAATACAGTTAAGATGTAGCAATTGCAGTGACTGTACTGATTGCAGTACCTAGAAATTCCTCTCCTTCTATATATTTCTAATATTTGACGCAAAACAGATTAGGTTATCCAGCAGATGCTCTGCAGTGCCAAATGTCTTACTCAAGGACACGCAGGAACTGCAGCAATCAAGATGTAAACTTATTAACTAAATTGTATAATTTACTCACCCTCGTGTTGTTCCATACCTGTTTGAATTTCTTATGTTGAACACAAAAAGATATTTTGAAGAATACTGGTAACCGAACAGTTGCTGGTAGACTTTGACTTTCAAGTTCAATGTCAAGTATGGACAAAAAAATCTTTAAAAATCAATGGCTACAAATATCATCTTTTGTGTTCAACAGAAGAAAGAAATTGGGATGTTTGGAACGACTTGAGGGTGAGTAAATGATGACAGGATTTTCATTTTTGGGTGAATTATGCCTTTAGGTATTAATGTTCACAATGCAGTGATCTTTATGATGGTTGATTTGGTCACCCGATAACATGTGACCAGGCTTAACATTTATCACTGAAGTGCCAAACAAAAACATGGGGAAAAGTGCATTTCCACAGAAATTATTCATTAGTAATTAAGTGCATGGTTGAGCGCTGAATGGAATGTAAGCTGAATTTTTGCAGATTTTTTTTTTCTTTTCAGAAGTGAGTTCACAAATTCACAGAATTATATTCTTGTAGGAAGTGATGAGGTGTTAAACTTGTATAACAATTCTGAAAGGAACTTGACATGAGAGCATACAGTAAGTCTAGTCATACTGGGAGATAATCTCATATGCGAGCATGTGTGTATGATGGATAACTTTTCTGCCCTTTTTTGTTTGTGTGATACTGTAGGTTTTCATTTAAACAAGATGCTTCAAATGTTCCAAACTGCTTCACTTTAGTTGTATGCTTAATTATATACTTCATATGGTGTTATAATGCTCTGTTAATAACTTCAATGCATGTTTAAAGGGGTCATATGATGCGATTTAAATTTTTCCTTTCTCTTTGGAGTGTTACAAGCTCTTGGTGCATAAAGAAGATCTGTAAAGTTGCAAAGACTAAAGTCTCAAATCCAAAGAGATATTCTTAATAAAAGTTGAGTCAACCACGCCTACCTAAAACGGCTCGTTCTAACACACCCCCACATGTCTACATCAATATGTGGGAAGATTTGCATAATACCGCCCAAATGTTCACGCAAAGAAAGAAGGTGTAACTTTGATTCTCCCTGTAGTATTGTTGCCACCGCCGCCATCGTTGTGAAAGCGAAACTACTTTTTCTGGTCTTCCAAAAGAGGACGATATCCACTTTCGTCATGCCTGGAGCTGATCCGTGTTGGTTGCTGAGGAAATACTACAATTTTGTGCTGTGGATCGCCGGATCGGCTTTTCACCGTGGACGAAGCGTAGTCCAACCCGGGTTCGTCACATGTGGTTGCCGCAGCCCTCCGAAACAATTTCCGCCAGCCTTTCCTCACTCTAGGGCCGCCTGTGGTTGATTCGTGTGTTTTGTTGTGAAAGCGAAACTACTTTTTTTTGGTCTTCCAAAAGAGGACACGACTATAAATCAATCAGTGGTTAAGTTGTATTTACAACACTGTGCCAGAACACTTCAACCCAAATATCCAAATGTGTGCAGCACATTTTATGGAGCACTGTTTACTGATCCTGGTAGAGTAGACTACAATGTGGCTGTTCGACTTCAGGAATTTGCCACTGACGATTCGAACGTGAGTTTTGAGCAGTGTAGTGTAGTGCTTGTTGTTTGTCGTTTCTCCGCTCACAAATGCAGACATGGTTTTATGTTTAACGCGGCGTGATGCAACGCAACGCGTAAAAATACAGTATAAGTAATTATGTTATCTGTAATTATGTCCCCACTGGATGCAAGAAATGCTTTGTTTGTAATGGGTTTTAATGTTTTTGTCTCGTCGCGTGACACATCACAGTAGGGGGGGGGGGGGGGGGGGGGGGGGGGGGGGGGGTATGGTAAGGGGGTAACTTTCCGTCACACCTTGAGTAGTCAGCCATCCAACGCACTGGATACTGGCCAATCAGCAACAACCTCGCTTTCAGAGCCCGCTGAGCTTTCAGACCGCGTTCAAAAGTGCGGGTCAAGAGGAGAAACAATAATGTACAGTAGGCCTATGTGGAAAATAATTTGTTTTTTTAACCTTAAAACCCATTCATTACACCAATCCACCACTATTTAGTTTAAGCAACTCACAATATTTCCCCTTCAAATATGCTATCCACATTTTCATTTGTAGCCTACAAGTCTGTCCATGTCAAACTTTTCTTTCATGTCAGTGACAGATTTACTACATAACTGAAGCCCAGTGTTGCCAATTTAGCTACTTTGTAGCTAGATTCAGCGACTTCCCCGCCCCTTTTGAGACTTCTTTCAAACGTTTAGGGACAAATATAGCAACTGCTTGGACAAACCTTATCTAAGTTCTCATCTTGCCCACTGATCTACGTTCATCTTTATATAGATCAGTGAATTTGCCATTGTGATGTCATCTAGTGACATTTAGCTACCAGTTTTAGCAACAATCAATTGAAAGCAGTTAACACTGCTGAAGCATATAGGAGCTTGAGAGGCTGAGATGCTGTGGGATAATGGGAAATGGATACCCTTCACATGTGTCTATTTTAAGTAATTAAAAGCAGACTCCCAGAGAATTTGTTTTAAAAGGTTCAGAGTTTAGTTTATACTAAAAGAAAAAAGACCGCAGTGGCAGGATGCTATCAATAGCTGATCTCATCTCAAAATGTGTTTCCTTTGCAAGTTCCTGTTTGTCTGTCCTAAAAACACAGACAACTGTAGTGTTCCGTGTTTTTGTGTATTGTTATATACATTATTACTTTGTTTTTAGTGTAATAATACACTTTTTAGGTCATTATCTACACTGGCAGAAACCAAACGCAAATCGATTATTAGCCTACTTTGTAACTTTATGTTATGATTAATAAGTGCATCCAACGTGATAGAAATTAATTTGTATGCCCTTTTAGCCCAGTTCAATGAACAAACGAAAGCTAAGGAGCATAGGCAACGAAACGTTTGTTATCACTAGATCACACACTTGTATGAAGTGCCAGCAAACCCCGCAAATTGTCCGGTCTCGGAAGAGAGGACTACTTGTTTACAAACAACAAAAAGATGGCATTCTCTCACAGAAGCACTCACGTGACAACAATAACTGGCTTATTGTGTCACACAGCAACTTTTGGCAAGTTTAAATCTTGGTGGGATGCTGCGCCAGAGGAAAAGAGGCGCGATTCACCGGAGCCGTGTGAGACACTTTTTTATGGATGGTCACTTTTTATTTAACTTCTTTTGGAATGAAGCAATGCAACACATCCGCTGACTGCAATGATAGAGCTTGAAAGATCAAAGACATTTTTTTATATAACTCAGACTGGATTCGTCTACAAGAAGAAAGTCATATACACCTAGGATGCCTCGGGGGTGAGTAAAATGCAGCATAATTTTCATTTTTGGGTGAACTAACCCTTTAATTTATCTAAGGCCTAGTGCTGGCTAAGCTAAGCCTGTCTGTGAAACCAGGCCCTTAATATGTTTGTAATATGTGTAATATATAATATTACTGTAGAATAATATTCTCTCTAACAAGGTGTAATATATTTTAATTTTAGATAAAACAAGACAAGCTAATCAATGATTTTTGCTTTAACCCTGAATTCTTCAAATTCTGTCAGTTTCTAAGGCTTCCTTGCAGGTTTTCCCCTCTTTGACTTAGAATGTTGACATGAACAGTTCTAAATGTTGAACAGCTGTGTGTTTTCTGTCAATCTTTCAGGTAATTTATTACTCTACCAAGATCTTCAGATATGCAGGTATCACTGAGGCAGTCTATGCCACCATTGGAGTGGGTCCAGTCAACACTCTCTTCACTGTCATCTCTGTAAGTTTACACAGCTGAGCTAAAATACAAAAATCTTATTTGCAACTTTTATGCCCTTATGTCTTTTAAATACTTTTATGATGGCGTACTAAAAGGACTGTGTTTTGATTCTTCCACTGCTTTGCTCAACAGCTCTTCCTGGTGGAGAGGGCAGGAAGAAGAACACTTCATATGGTCGGACTAGCTGGAATGACTGTTTGTGCTCTGCTCGTGATTATTTCTCTTGAACTTCTTGTGAGTTTGGGACTTATTGCATATAATTAAATAGCACTAAATGATAAACCACTAAAATCTTCAGAATTAATTGTCATGGATTTAACTATAGTTTATTTAAATGAAAAATAAAGTGATAAAATTTTTTGCCTTTTCTGATCTTAAGAACCCTACAGGAGCAAAAGCAGGAAGTGGTGCTAATACAACTGCCATCCCCGAATCTGTATCTGCAGGGGTCAGTGTGTGATCTTACTGATGAATGCCAACTTACATCTGTGTTGGAAGTTAGATTAGGCTAACATTTCTCTATTTCTCTCTCCAAATGGTTCAATTTCCATATACGGCTAGCAGGGAACTTCAGCAATCAGCGTTCTGGCCATTCTGGCAGTGTTCGGGTTTGTGGCCAGTTTTGAGATGGGACCGGGACCAATCCCATGGTTCATAGTGACTGAGTTATTCGCTCAAGGTCCACGCCCGGCAGCCATCGCTGTGGCGGGATGCTGCAACTGGACCGCCAGCTTTCTTGTCGGACTGCTTTTCCCAAAACTATTGGTGAGAACCTTGTCAATGAATTCATCAGTATCACATTTGTCAAGGATACAAGAACTAAACACATTATATTGTGATCTTGCTTACTTTTCAGGACCTGTGTCAAGCATATGTCTTTATCATATTCCTCGTCCTCCTTATCATCTTCTTCGTGTTTACCTACTTCCGCGTTCCCGAGACCAAAGGCCGAACGTTTGAGGACATTGCCAGTGGGTTTTCCAATACCGCAGGCTCCAATGCTGCCACCTACACGTCCCCAGAGGGTGCCATCGCAATGCCAGTATCCCCATCATCAGAGAAGTTTCAGATGACTGAAATGGCTTGTCAGGAAACAAGCTGAGCAAACCTATAGAAAAAACCCTGTAACCCACACAAGATTGACACCTTAAATGAACAGATGCAGCTAAATAATGGGCATTATTATAAAGAAATAGCTTGGCACATTTATCAAGTAGATCAGTGAGATCAAGCACATCAGTGTTTTCACAAATAAATCACAATTTTACACTGCAAGTGTAACAGATAGCAGCTATTAATATAATCACATTTCTGTGGTCAAATCACTGCTTTTTATTATTATTATTATTGAGGTAGCTTCAAAAACATGAAAGGGTTTAAAAATGTCTGAAAAGTTTGTAAACCACTGACGTAGAGGTACTAAACAGTGTTATGGCACTGATTTGCAGTTATAAAGCAATTATGAGCAAACAAGTGTTTATTACATGTGGTTGCAGATGTGTATTTTTAGTTAGATGTATTTTTTAAATAACTGATGTGTGAGATTTCTACTGAGCACTATGCACTTGTACATAATCATGTGGAATATCAAACTGATTACTATGACTTATTTAAATAGTTGGTTAGCAAATTTCCCATATTGCCCTAAGACTTGTATGAAGTTTTGTGTATTTTTCCGACTTTAGAGCCCCCTGCAGTATTTTTCCGACTTTGGAAAAGTCAGTTAAATGAGTGAAATTCACCATGGTAATTGAAGTGGATAGTTGTACACGTGCATTTGTTGCTCTTGTAAAGCAGTCCGGCCTTTTTGCGGTATTTCGTACCTTACTTCTGGAACAGATGTTTGGTAGGAAGTGTGGTGAATAAAAAGAAGCCTTATGAGAAGTCAGTGTACCATCAGAATGATTTTGAAACTGATATTTCAAGGTAAAAAATAATTACATGCAGTTGCTTTAAAGCAGATTGAATTCTCGCTAACCAGACTCGCTGAATGCTTTTAAAACTGCTGCCTGACTCCTGTTTGCTGTTATGGCTATTCAGGCCATAAGCATCTGGCGTTTTTGTAATTTTAATGTTTAAATTAGGTTTTAAATCCTAGATTTTTAGTATGTTTTTGGGGGTCCCGTACAGGTCCAGTTATTTCAGCATGTGTTGCTGTTTATGTATATGATACTGGTTGTAAAAGTCCTGGTGAAGGTATGAATTATCAGTGTTTAAATGGTGTTCATCACTTAAGTATTTCTCGTGATGATTGTCACTGAACATGACTGAATGAACTGATACAGGATCATATGAAAGTTAATCATGATATCCACTCAAAACAAGCACACAGTTTAATAGCCCTATTTGAGGTTTTTAATATGCTTTTGGTTTTTGGGGTAGTTTGGACTGTACACTGTAAAAGTTTTGCTTTACTGTGTATATATATTTTTGTTTGTTTACATTTATTACTGTATTTTGCTGCACTAGTCTGACTGGATGATTGAGATGCTTTTTGGAGTTTTATCAAGTACGCATCAATGATCTTTTCCTTTTTTATTTTTTTGTGAATGTGTATTTTATATATATCTATATATGTTGTTATATTTATAGCTTTTAGCGTTTTATTTCCAATTTCTTATGTTTGTACTTTTTTTAATTATTATTTTTTTTTCTTTAAACACAAAGTCCTAAATGTGTATGCAATACCATAAGCACTTGAAAGCATATTTATTTTGTGAGATTGACAAGATTAAAACATTCCCATTGCACATGATTTGATCTGACATGTGTTTGTGACTGTTCGCATCACAAGAATTCTGTATATATTTGTGTGCATACATATGTGTCATGACAGGTCTGTTCCTTCCCATGACATGTTGCATCATATCATAAAAGTCATATACCCAAATATATTTCTTTACTTGTAAGCCACAATAATGGGATATAGTTTACTGTAATCTAATAATAGCGTTTGGTTTATATTCCACTGTGATTTACTTATGCACTTGAATTAATTGTTTTTTTTATATTTTGTTTTTTCTCACTGCTGATATATTGTACATTTCCAGTATGACATAAGATTATTTATTTTATTTTGGTCCAAATTCACTAAATCCAATTCACTACTTCACCTGCTAATCCAGTCTGGTAAATGAATTGATCTTCCTGTCTTTGAACTCGCCTCGAGCTTTGGCTTGACCACCATTAGGACTACAGAATTTGATGAAATATAGGTAAAACAAGTAAAAACAGATTAAAAAATAAGTAAATTATAGTAAAGGAGGAGATAGCGTCGAAGAGTGTCAGTGGAAGAATTGTCAGAGATGTAGACGGCGTCTTTTACGCTTGTTTGATGATTGACAGGTTTGAGTGATCAGGCTCCTCACAAACAAATGTATAACTACTGAAACAACAGGATATCAAGTCTCTTTACTGCTGTCTTCAAGTCACTCCATCAGGAGGCGCTGTTTTCAAAGAGATAATTGTACAAAACTGTTGTCTTCAGGAGTACAGCAGCCTCTAAATGAATGTCTATATTGGATAATATCTCTCTCTCTCTTTTGTGTGGTGTAGTGTGGTGTGTAGTGTGTGTGTGTGTGTGTGTGTGTGTAAAATGAGAGATGACTCAGCCCAGAAGGAAATTTCAAATATGTTTTTATTTTCCAGGAAAAAAGAAGCAATTGAAAGAAGAGGGAAAAGAAAACACACAGGCATTTTTCCAAGCTCCTTTTACTGAATGATGCATATTTCCAATCTGGCTCTCTGTGCCCTATCAGCATGCCAAACCAGAGCCTTCACCAAATGTGACTGTGAGAGCGTCTGTCTCCTGCGTGTCTAGACACTTTTTCTGCGAACAAGCCGAACTTGTTTTAGGCTTTCCATCACGGTGAGTGGCTAAAGTCAGTTTACCGGTCCCTTCATCTCTCTCTCTCTCTCTCTCTCTCGCTCTCTCTCTCTCAGTTTATCTTTCATTCAGTCTCTCTCTCTCTCTCTCTCTCTCTCGCTCTCTCTGTCTCCTCATTCTTGCTCAAGGATTCCAGTCATATCATCCTTCAACATAAATACTCCTCCGGCTCCTACAACACCTCTCTTTCTCTCCTCTCTTTAATCTGAGATAAAAACGAGCAGACAGACTCCTCTTCCCTTCTCTCTGCCTCTCTCTCTCTCTTTCTCTCTCTCTCCTCCTGTGTCCCTCTCCCGTGTTCTTCCTCTCTGGACTTCTCCTGTGTGTTGCTCTGATGGAAATGTGGAGGATCTTTCTGTATGTCTCTCTTGTGGTCCAGCACAGTTCAGCTGAAGAAGGTATGAAACTTCCCTTGCTCCCCCTGTTGCTCTCAGCTGTCCCGTTTTGAGGGGTTATCGGGGTCTCTTGCTGTCCGGTCCGGTTTGGAGTGTGTGTCAACATGTGTAGGAGTCTCTGAATGAGTTTGTAGGTCTGTTTGCGGTTATAACAGTTCACTTTCATTTACATCTGCATGTGTTTGTGTCAGTCTGAGGCTGATGATCTGAGTGGACTCTTGTACTGTATATTGAGTGGCAGTTTATGAGTTGTTACTGTGAATTGAAGAGCTCTCTGTGGACCCTGCCAAGCTGCGTTTATGCTTAACAAAAGGGTGCAGAATAGAGCCAGCGGAGGGGTGAATAATTTGTGTAACCTTTGTCTCTCTCAGACCCATGCAACCCCCCCTTCCCAACTCTCTGCCCCCTTTTTTTCTGATATTATAACTATTATAATGGCCTTCCTCCTCCCCACAGACCATTCAGCCCTCTGACAATACAGACACCCCACTCACTTCACTGTACATCTCTGTGTCCTTTCATCTGCACTTTTTCTTTCTCTCGGTCTCATTTCTCTATTGGCTAAATGGTGTTTTCAGTCAGTGCATTGCAGACATGAGCAGTTTAAATAGATGGATTGATGAAGTTGGCATCTCATAGTGAGCTCTTGTGAAAAAGCTCTCAGTGACTCATTTTGTGTGTGTGTGTGTGTGTGTGTGTGTGAGGTATCTGAATGCCAGAGTCTGTTAAGAACATGTTGTCTCACAGAAGCTTGTATGTGCTACTGTTTTTTTCAAACTTATCTGAATCGGTTATTGTGCTTTGCATTTTTCCCACAAAGCACATGTTTATGCGCATGAATGGTAAACAGTGTATGTAACTATTTGCAATTTAAAAAGTGGATCAAATCTGATCTAAAAATAAGGGCCACTGCTAATATTCACAAGGTCCTGGGATGATGTTTTTATGGATGAGCCCTTTTACTCCAAGGCTACTTCAGTCAAGTTGATTCTATCATATTAAATACAATTTTCGCTTGCGTAATGACTGTTACCAATTGTTGTTAACAATTCAAGTGAAATTTCAAAGAACGTTTCAAAGAAGAGAACATTTTTAAAGCATGATTACTATTCGTACAATATTGCCAATGCATCACACGCAACAAAAGCAGTGACAAAAAAAGAAATACTACAGCTACTTATACTAATATAGTTTTAATAATGTAATAATTTTAAAATAAAAAATAGGTGCCCAATAAATAGGATACATCAATATCTCCAGCAAAGATCTTAAATTGATAAAAAGGGTTAGTAAGGACTTTTACATGTGGAAAATGCTCAAAAAATGTCTATTAAAAAAATGCTGTTCTTTAACTTTCTGTTCATCAAAAATCCTAAAAAAAAAGTATTTCCACACAAAATTAGCATCACAACTGTTTTCACTGTTGATAATAATAAGTAGTGTTTCTTAAGCAGCAAAATCGCATAGTTAGAAATCATTCTGAAGGATCAATTCAGCTTTGGATCATGAAAATTAGCTTTACCACACAGGAATAAATTAATAATGTTTTAAATGGAATATTAAAATAAAAACTATTTTGAAATTGGGTATTTACATTTGTTAATAATATGACTGTTTTTACAGACTTGTTGAATAAATTAATGTAGCATTGTTGACCAAGATATTTCTTTCAGAAATGCATTAAAAAAATCTTACTGACCCCAAATGGTTCTGTAAATACAATAAACAAACAGGCATCAATCAATCAGTCAATAGATATTCAACAAAACGTGACAACATTTTTAGAGTGTGAAATCCCAGTGTTTTTTTTGGAGTAATCAGTGTCTTGCATATCTTAGAGAGCTTGCCCATACACAGAACAGCTAGTTCTTTTAAGACATAGAAATAGATATTAAAAAAAAAGACAAGGACCAGTCCAAGTGTTTTGTGTCCATATTGCAATAATACTATATTAACCACTGCGACACATCAGTCCCATAAGACAGACTCATACCTCTAATGATTCTAGTTCGTTCCCTCAGAGCCATAACTCTAAACTAATTCAGCAAACCCCATTACCTGCTCTCCTATAGCAAAATACTATACCTTTCATCACATTTAACTAGTCCACAGCCATTCCCTCAGGCCTATAACTCTAAACTAATGCAGTTGTACCTGCCCTCCAGGAGCAAATGCCTGTACCCTGCCTTCATCACCTTTAATTAGATCAGCAGCCATTCACATAGAGGCTGCCTGTCTATTCACATAGCGTGCCGTACCTTCAAGATCTCTGGAAGGCGTTTTTAGGTCTGCTAGTGAAAGTGCCCTCTTTGACCACATCAGACACTCTAACCATATTTAGAGTATATTATTTTGCTGGTCATGTGATCTCAGAATGGTGGCCCCACATAAGGTGACCTGCTCCATGTGAAATAAAACAGCTTTTATAAGGCTGTCTTCATCTCATGCGAATGTACATGATTTTAAATATATTTTTCCAAAACAATAAAGAAAACAACTTTTATCCAGCAAAGATGCATGAAATTGATATAAAAGTTACCCCAAAAATTCTATTTTGAATAACGGTTTTTTTGAATGCTTTACTTTCTATTAATCAAAAATTCTGAAAAAATGTATCAGGGTTTCCACAGACTTTTTAAGCAGTACAACTGTTTTCAACTTTGACGATAATAATAAGACAATTTCTTGAGCAGCAAATCAGCAGATGGCAGAATGGCTGCTTAAAATCATCACAGGAATAAATTACATTTTAATATATGTTCAAATAAAAAAAACATTTTTATTTTAAGTTGTAATAATATTTCATAATATTGCTGGTTTTGCGGTATTTTTGGCCAAATAAACGCATGCTTTGTAAGCAGAAGAGAAACATTAAAAATCTTACCAACCCTAAACGTTTGAGCGGTAAATTACAAAAGATCATTATTTTTTTTATTGGTATTGTTGTTTTGTTTTCAAGTAAAATGTTCTCAAAACAAGGCATTTAAGCATATTCTAAGATATATGCTTAGCCATATCTGTTGAAGCAAGCGGAAAATGTACTATATTTGATTTATACCTAAAAACATAAGATTCTTTGGTAACACTTTATTTAAAGCCTTTATGTATAATGCATTATAAAATG
This sequence comes from Sinocyclocheilus anophthalmus, assembly GCA_018155175.1. Lineage (NCBI taxonomy): Eukaryota > Metazoa > Chordata > Actinopteri > Cypriniformes > Cyprinidae > Sinocyclocheilus > Sinocyclocheilus anophthalmus. Next base: position 171,603 of record JADLZN010001763.1, on the reverse strand, counting down.
TTATTAAAGGGTATAAGGCATTATAATTATTCATAATGTGCGTTGTAATGCATTATATCTAGTCGTAAGTAATTATAACCAAATTTAAATTTCATAGTGTAACAATGAATTGATGAGTGTTATAATGTATTAACTGTGGTTATAATTATTCATGTGATTGTAAAATGCATTATAATGTGCATTACAAGGAACAATTAATGCATTAAAACTACTTTTATAATGCATTATACATTAATGCTCCTGCTGCAATCTTGTCAGTCTGGACGGAAGACAACACCATAAGGTCAGTCCCTGAGGTCAGGTTATAAAAATGACTGTGCTCTCCTTTAGTGGTAATCAGCCTCCACTTGAATCTTCAGGGGTGTTGTGTTGAAAAGGAGTGTGTGTGTGAGCAGACAGTGCTGAGTGGAGAATGCACACAGCAGGGTGTTCCTCGCTGAGAGAAACAGAATGGTTTAAAAGCCTCACATTCTGGTAAAAGCAGCTTTTACACCCACGCCCATGTAAAAGAGGGAGCTGTGAAGGAGGTGAGGAGGATGGAGAGGTGCAATGAGAGAGGAGAAGAGCACAGTTTCATGTCATGTCTCACACAGGGCCACGAAAAGGTCCCTCAGGCGGCACAGCTTGGGCTTCGCTGGACTGTTTCCCCACATTGCAAGCTCTGTTTCATGTCCACTTCTTCTCAGGATGGATATATGTGTGTCTCCTCGTGAGGTCTCCCGCTGTCAGTATATTGAGTCACGCAGCTCAGCTCTAAAACCAGTTCATTTCTAGTGTTTCCATATAAAGCGCATTATCTTAGAACCTGGCAGAACACAAATGTCTAGTCTATGCCGCAAAATTGCGGTCTTAAACATTCGCCCCATGGCAGTGCATGAATGCACAAGGATCACGTAAGAAGCCTTTTGTACTTCAGAGAGAAGAGCGGAGAAGTCAGCCCGCTAAGAGCAAAGATGGCAGAACATCCCGAGCTGCTTATTACTTATAATACTGTATAACCGTTCGGCCTCCATCGCTGCAAGGGAAGATTTTTAGGACACTGCATGAAATGCGTGTTGTGCTCAACTCGACTAACGTGGCTAAATAAAGGCAGGATACAAAAGTGAAAAGAAAAAAACACTTTACGCTTCCCTGGCGAGCTGGTGTGTGCACAGGTCAAGCCATTGATGAGATCAAGCAGAAAAATACAGCGCGCCTCCAGGGCCAACTGAGAGCCGTCCAGGTCCAAAGCTGCAGGCTACAGGAGGAGAAGGGTGCTGCCAGCGCTGGTGAGTCATAAGCAGTGTTTTGTGGAGAGAGACAGACCATAGAAAAGCTTCAATTCAAGCTAAACCCAAAATGAGGAGTTCTGATAACATTCACTGACATGCGTTAGCTTAAATCTGGAATTGTGCTAATCCCTGTCTCGCTCTTGCCATCGCTCTCTGTGGTTTGGTGGTAATGAAGGAGTGACTGTGTGTGTGTGTGTCCTGGGGTGACTGTCTGTACATAGAGACATCTGGAGCAAATTAAAGAGAAGCTGCCAAAGTTACACACGGCATGTAAACACATACTGCAACCAAAGGAAAACTTTGGTGCATTGTCGCATTGATCCAGTCACACCCATTTGGGTTCATTGAGTGTGCTGAATTTATGTATTTTTCATGTTGAAGTACATGTGTTTGATCTAGCAAGTGTGTAGCGAAGTGTTCTTCAACTATTAGCACTTAGAAATTACTCTCTTAAATAAAGACACTAGTTTATTTAATTTGTCTTCATTTCTCAGCAGTGGACATAGACACATCACAGGAGGATTCTGACCATTTAGAATCATTTATATAATAACAAATTTCCAAAACTCAAGGGCTCTTCACAATCAATCAGATTAATACAGAGAGCGCCCCAACCCCCCCAAACAATCCAATGCACTTTCCTCCTTATCAAATGTGTTATTCATTTTGTAGAGAAATTAATGGTGATGGAAATCTAATATGAAGCATACATGTATCCCAGCAGGATTTTGTCATTGTATAATAATAGTAATATTTTATATGGCAAATTTCCCAAGCTTAAATGCACATCCAAGCTTTAATTAACAATCAATCATATTAATACAGAGAGCAAACAAATAAATAAATACATATATAAATAAAAATTTCACCCCTAAGCAATATAATTCAAATAGAGGAAATAGTGGTGGAAATGGCATATATGAAGCAAATACAGTATATTGCACATACGTGCATCTCAGAAGGATGTCTAATATAAAAAATCAGAATAATAATTTTATATGGCAAATTTCAAACAGCATAAGACGACTTTGCCAGAATCAGATATTAATACAGAGAGCAAATAAATAACAAATTATACACTACACTACCGTTCAAAAGTTTGAGATAAGAAAGATTTTTGTTTTTAATGAAGTCTCTTATGCTCATCAAAGTTGCATTTATTTGATTAAAAATACTGAAGAAAAAAAACAGTAAAAATGTAAAATATTATTACAATTAAAAATAACTTAATTGTATACTTTAAAACATAATTTATTACTGTGATCAAAGTGATTTTACGCATCATACTCAGTCTCAGTGTCACAGCTCCTTCAGAAATCATCTAAATATGTGATTTATTTCAATATTGGAAACAGTTTTTGCAAGGCTTAAATTGTAGAAACTGTGATACTTTTTTTCAGGATTCTCTGAAGAATTAACAGAGTGAAAAAGACTGCATTTATTTAAAAAATATTTTTTTTGTAATAATATACACTATACCAATCAAATGTTTGGGGTCAGTAACTTCTTTTCTGTTTTTGAAAGAAAGTATATTTTTTTCAGCATTTTATTTTTTTTATTAAAAAAATAATAATGGTAAAGACTTATATTGTTAGAAAATATTTCTATTTTGTAATATTTTTTCTGTATTTTTGATCAAATAAACGCATCTTTGATGAGCAGAAAAAACATCTTTAAATTTTTTTAAAAATCTTACTGATCCCGAACTTTTGAACAGCAGTGTACTTTATACACCTTACAAGCACTACACCACCCTCCCCCCCCCCCCCCCCCATTTTGGTGAGGTAATGACATTTTTAAAAATTTTACATTAAAAAGGCCACCTCCTCTGTCTTGCTTAGGCTAATTTCATAGCCAGCTTTTTATGTATCCAAAATTAAATAATTTTTAAATGAATAAATCAATAAATGTGTTTTTACACATTTCATTTACAGTCTGATTGGAAATGGCACACAATAAAAATTATTGTTCACAAGTTGAAGTGATATTTACCTAGATTTTTCTTTGTTTTCTTTACACTTTAATGGTCTGATTTTTCATCTCAAACCTGACCTTCACTGACACTGTCATCTTCTTGTTTGTCATGGTGGAAATTACACCACAACCTTCATGTGACCTGAGGTGAAATCTGTTTATTTAAATAAAAATCAGCCATAAAATCACCTGTAGTTGAAGAAATGAGTATTGCTGTGTATATTTGAACAACGAGTGTATTTTGCTTGCATTTGATCACACCTTCGAGAGTTCAAGTTTAGCCGTATGTGTGCGTATGCGTGTGAGAGGCTATTCTAGAAAAGTGTTGGAATATAACACTCACACTTCACTACTACAGGAGGATTAACATCAGGCTACAGTTGTCTTGAGCGAGACTGACTAATCAAGCATGAACTGGCACAGCGCGTTAACACATCTGAGAACCAAGAAAGCCAAATACACACATACTCTCTCCCTATAAAGGACAGAAAGCATTACCCTTTCATAAGTATGCGCATATACCAGAGTGAGAGCACTCAAGTGAACAACTCACAGAGGCACACCACTGCTAATGCAGGACACCCACACATCATATTAATACACAGCCCAGAAAGGCAAGAATAATAAAGGACAAACTACAGATTATATATTATATGTCTGCCTGCTGAACACCATGGTAGTATAGACTGGCATTGTCACATTTTTTGCAATAATTAATATTACTTATGGTGGCTTTATTTTTTAAGTCAATTTCTGTTTAGACACAATTATTAAAGTCTTTGCAACTGTATTTTCTTTTCTTTTAACACAGGCTGACACACTTGTCACACTATATGCGGTAGGTTGTCACAAAGGCAACCATCAAACCAGCTAAAATAAAACATAGGCCTGTGTAATAAGAAATAAGACAAGCAACAATGTAACAGGTAAAAAAGTTAATATTGAACAACTTGCAATTTAGATGCAATAACTGCCAATTACTTTGTCTATTTTTGATCTGCAAATGAAAATAATTCCAAACTTTGTCAAAGCAGAGTCAAACATTGTGCATCTTGGAGCAAAACACAGTAGCTGTGTTTCATTCCCCAACTAATCAGTGTTTTTGAACAAATCGGTTGAGTGAATTATTTAATGACTCACTCATAAAGGCAGTCATTTGTTTCATTCCTGAACGAATCAGTGTTTTCAAACAAATTGGTTGAGTGAACGATTCAACAACTCACTCATAATAACAGTCACTTGTTTAGTTCCTGAACGAATCAGTGTGTTCAAACAAATCGATTGAGTGAACGATTCAACAACTCACTCATAATAACAGTCACTTGTTTAGTTCCTGAACGAATCAGTGTTTTCAAACAAATTGGTTGAGTGAACGATTCAACAACTCACTCATAATAACAGTCACTTGTTTAGTTCCTGAACGAATCAGTGTGTTCAAACAAATCGATTGAGTGATCAATTCAATGACTCACTCATAAAGACAGTCACTTTTCTTGAATGAATCTTTGAATGAAGCGAATGAAGACTCAGACAAGAGACACTTGTATAACATAACAGAAACAGGAATAACAGAAAAAGTGAAAACCCCCATTACTAATGCAAATTGGGGTAATGGAAAATGAAAGAAAAATTTTATTTTCTTTGGCAAATATAAATTGTAATTAAGAAATTGCATAAAATCCATTCATATGAAACACGTGACAACTTGCCCCAATATCAGATTTCTTTTTTTAAAAATCAACTTGCCCAAAGAACACAGTTTAATCAATTATATAGTCAATTCTTGTATAAATGTATGCACAAAAAAAAATTATTTAAAAACTAAATATATATATTATATATATAATTTGATAATTTAGTTTGGAAGACAGAATTAACAAAAATTAATTTTATGGATTTTTACTTTGAACTAGGTCTTTGAAACCAACATACCAAACCACTGCTAGAGAAAATATGTATTTGTTTAATTGGCCTCAAAACCTGAGACAAAAGCACTGTGAGAACTTCTCCATATGACAACCTGCCAGCTCTCCTCTATAGGTCAAAAATCACTGCTTCATCTTATCTCTTTACCCTCTTACATGCACCGTCTGTTACTCTGCTTCCGTCTCTATCTGCGTGTCTTTCTTTCAGTGCTCCTGTGTCACAGCTTTTTAAACAAACATTGTCTCTCTCTCCCTCTCTCTCACATCAATAATGTAACTAAATGTATCTCTGTGTTTAAGCCCTGACAGGGCCCTTCTGTCACTTTCCTGTTTAATAATAAACACAAAAAGAGAGGGACAGAGAGACAGAGTGAAGGGGACAGCGTGTGTGCAACACAGGAATGAGAATGATATGCCAGGGGAGTGCATTACTCTAGCACTTACTTACTTGGTTTGGCCCACACAGCAGTTTTTGCTTCCATCAGTGTGCAAACAGCCCTATCTCTCTGGATCACAATGGACCCACTGAGTGCACTTCATACATGTCCACGCTCAGGGTTACGGCCTACCTGTGAATCTATTTAGGGTTTGGGTCATACACTTTTAATTACAGTTAGTGAACTTAGAACAAGTCATGTAGGGGAAACCCTGGATAAATCCATGTTAAACTGACATTAACACAGATTAGTAAGTAACAAACTAAAACAGAGCAAAGTTAATCTTGTTGACTCCACCGTAAAACGAAATCAACTATATGTCTTTTTCAATATATTTCATCATGTCATAGTGCGAAATGTCTGTTACCTAAAAATAAACAATGTAAGGTAAAAAAGTTAATATTGAACAATTTAAATTTTAGATGCAATACCGCCAATTACTTTATTTTGCTCTGCCAATGAAAATAGTTCCAAACCATGTCAAGGCTGAGTCAACCATTGTGCATCTTGGAGCAAAATGCAGTAGCTGTGTTTCATTCCCGAATAAATCAGTGTTTTTGAACAAATTGGTTGAGTGAATGAATTTACTTACTCATAAAGACACTTGTTTAATTCCTGAACAAATCAGTGTTTTCAAACAAATCAGTTGAGTGAATGATTCATTGACTCACTCGTAAAGACAGTCACTTGTTTCATTTCTGAATGAATCAGTTTTCTTGAATGAATCTTTGAATGAATCAGATGAAGACTCACTCAAAGTGTCACTTGCTTCCACCGACTGGAATAACAGAAAAAGTGAAAATCCCCATCACTATTGCAAATTTGAGGACTGGAAATATTCTTTGGCAAATATAAATTGGAATAAAGAAGTTGCATAAAATCCATTCATATGAAACAATGTGACATATGAAAATCAACTTGCCGAAAGAACACAGTTTAAACAATTTTTTATAAATTATATAGACAACCTTTGAATAAATGTATGCAAAAATTATGATTTAGAAATTTAGTTTGGAGGACATATTTAACAAAAAAAAAAAGTAAGGTAAAAAATGTTTGCACTTGTCTGAATATGATTAGAAGAAATATGGTAGTTCGTTCATCAGTTTTCCCCTGTCACACTTATGGACTGTTTGTTGTGTTTTCTCCCTCTGTGCCCATATTTGGTCTTGTTCCTGTTCTCATTTTCTCATTATTAGTTGATCCTCATCACCTGTTTGTCCCTCGTTATCTGCCTTATTTATAGTCCTCTTTCTGTTCAGTTGACGGTCGGTTATTGTTTAGTGTCACATGTGTTTGTTTAAACTGGAGTATTTACCTTTCGTGTATCTTGTGGATTCTAATTAAAAGCATTTATTTATTGGATTACCTTCATCTTCCTTGCCTTCCTTGGATCAACGTGACATCCCCAAAGTGTATTAAACAGAATGTCTAAAAAGCTTTTTTTAGACAGGCAATATTTCTGACACACTTACTGAATTTGACCTAGGGCGTAAGCCAAGATGTCCAGGACAATCCTGTAAAGAAAAATAATGTGCCCCTCGTAATATTGGAAAAAACTCAATTTAACTAGATCAGCATTTTATTTTATTTATTCATCAAATGGAAAGTCAATGCTTATTGTTAGCTGTAAAACTTTTTACATGCTACACAAACTGTCCTGAAGTGTGGCGGTGTAAAGATTAATTTGTCACAATGCAGGATCATTGATTTGTGAATTCAAACCATTGATATAAAAGTGGCAAAGCAGTTACAAGAAATTTTGACCTTTTATATCATATGTTTTCCTGTATTCATATGAAATTTTAACCTAAATTCATGATGAAAAAAAGCTCATGTTCATGTGAATTTGTCAACTACTCATCTGAGAATAAATGTTGTCAGTGAAGTGACAAGATTTGCTGTCACTCTTCTTGCCGCAGAGCAGAGTCATTGTCAGAGCTGGTGAAGGGGGAGCTGTCACGAATCCTGTCCATGGACTTCCATTCAATCACCACCAGAGGTCACCCTTCCATTCCATTGACTCTCGCACTACACAAACTGTTGCACTTCACCCGGACTACAGTTCCCATCATCCATTGCACTGATTACACACACACAGTTGATTGCACACAGCACTGATTGCACTCAGCTGCCATCAATCACACCTTCCCTATTTATACACTCACTCTGATCCTCGTCAAGCTGCCGAGTATTGTTTAGCGCTTATCGCTCATCATGTGATAGCTAAGTTACAGAGCCATTTCAGAGTGTTGTCTTGTTCCTAGTTCTAGTCTAGTTTGGTTTCCTGATCTCCTGCCTGTCATGGATTCTTCTATTGCCTACCTCTCTGGACATTGTTCGCTGATCTCAGACCCACGCTAGCTTTTGGATTACTCTTCGTCTTGCCCTCATATACCTGTTTGCCATTGTCTGAACCTTGCCTGTTTTATGACCACGTCTCTGTCTAAAAAGCTTGCACATGGATCCGCACGCCTCTCGTCTAGTCGGCTCCGTAACAGGAGCATTGTAGGTTTGTGGTATAGCCTTCACTTGGGCATATAAAAATTTTGTCTCAGACCCTGTGAATTTCTGCAACAGCCCTGACCCAGAATCATCCCTCTGTTCATTCCACACTAACAGATGGAGAGGCCATCTGTAAATGACAATTTGGAGTTTTTGGAGACGTTTTTGGATAATTTTTTTCCACTTTACATCTGCTAATAATATAAATAAAGTTTTAATACCTTTAGAAGCCAAAGTTATATTGGACCCTGATGTGAATATTTGACACATATGTAGAACTGCCCATAAAAAATTCACATTCGCTTGCATAAACAAATAACAAATCGAGATGCTTATAAGATATTTCAAGGTAGACTGTGTAGTCCATACGCACCTGGCTTACAAAGGCACATATAAGAGAATGTGAATTATTATAAATCATTTTGTGTATAATGAGGTCAAAAGAATGAAGTCCCTGCAGAGACCGTTAAATACTGTGTGTGTGTGTGTGTGTGTGTGTGTTGTACTTGTACAGCTGTCTTTGTGAGGGCCGGTTTGAGTTTTAGACCATCGGAATGAGGACAGACTTGTAAATTGTGGACATTTTGGCCAGTCCTCACTTTCTGAGAACCCTTTAAAGGCCTGTTTGAGGGTCAAGACTTGGTTTTAGGGGTCAGGTTATAATTGGGTAAAGGGTAGGTTTAGGGTAAGGGTTTGGGTAAAGCACTTAGTTCTGATGGGTAGGTTTAGGGTAAGGAGCTAGAGATTGCATTGTATCAATGAATGTCCTCACAAAGATAGCTATACAGAGATATAAGTCTGTGTTCAGGTCTTTGTGAGAAAGACTTGTGCATCCATGCACTTCTATGTAAGATCTTCAGGGCATGGATTGACATTGGACATCAAATGGTGATCCAAAACAGTCCAAATTGTTTACCATATAAAAATGACAAAAACTGTAATTAAGATCATATATTAAAATGTATTCATGTAAAGCATTTGGCCAACAGTATCCCTAACATTATTAGCATGGCTGAGTAGAACATTTGACAGTTTTGTAAACACACAAACAGCAGAAGCTTACCAAACATGCTGTATAGAACAAACACTGGGACAAATATTGTAGCCTATTAGTCTATAAATTTGAATTAGCCTATTAAATTCGCTATTAAAATTGAATAAAAAAAAAACAATAGTATTATATACGTATATTATATAATATATTATATTATAAGATCTGGTATTTGAACATGACGGCAGCAATAAAAGATAAGCTACTAAGATTTGTTATGATTGAAAGAAGTAGAAGCCTATTATTGCTCACTAAGGCTGCATTATTTGGTCTCAAAAATTTTGTTAAAACTAGAAAATTTATTTATATTTTCATTACTATTGTATTACATTTGATTACATTATCCTGTGAAGTGGCCAGTATTCCAGCCAGGCTTGTAACATGATCCTTCAGAAAATCATTCTAGTCCGGCTCACACTGTGCGATTTTGGCCATGATTTGGTCGTCTGTGACAAGTTTTGAAAATCCTAAAATATTCCTATAATCCTAGGCTAAAATCTGTAGTCTTTCATCGTTAGTTTGACATGTTCACCGACAGCCGATTAATGGCTGTTGCGATCAAATTTTACCTCAGACGAAATTCTGGCAGTGTCAGAAGATTTGGCACACAGTCCTGCAATGTGACTTCTCCTACGACAAACATCAAACTGTCTCCAATTTTCAAGATAAGCCATGATCAGATTAATGCTAGATATTTCTTTCTATCCGACCATACAGTCTGGCATCCCGGCCATGCTCACGGAATTCATAGATGATTTGTTGCATTGGCTATACATAAACACTGGTTGTGACAACTGTTTTTGTGGGTGTGTAGTGCTGCTTACATATTCTTCTTAAATAAAAGGTATGCTGCCATTTCATATAATTTTCATGATAGCCAACATGCAACGTGCAATGCAGCTACGCAGTAATGAATGTTCGTATGGTGATAATGTAAAACTCCGGACAAGTTTTCTTGCGCACACCCGTTTTTAACACGTCTTGACTGTTGTACAGTTTGACATTAATGACAACTGAGATCCTACAGTGTGACATGATCATCATGTTCGTACAGTCTGACAAGCAACAATCGTAAAGGACTATTAAAAATCGCAGTGTGAGCCCGGCTTAATTTGCTGATTTGGTGCTCAAACCCAAAGTTCTGTCATGAAACTCTAGATGGCGCAGTCCAATAGGTCAAACTCAATCTGACATAATGGCATCATCACATGGCGCAGCTGATTGGTTCTTTTTGTATCAGCAGCCAATGAGCTTGCTGCTCAACATTCAAATACATGACTAGTGCTTGCTATAGCAGTTGCAGCATGCTTCAGAAACCCTTCACCTTCCCCAGCTCCACCTGTATAGATCTGCTACGGGGTGATCAGGTATGCTATATATGGGGGTTATTTCATACATGTTATATGTGCAGCAGTATGTTGTGGATGTATTGGCAGTAGCAAAGTCTCAGTACTTGCTCTGCCACAGCAGCAGCAGCGTAGCAGATCTATTCTGCCAAGACCAAACACATTAACATTGTCATGTACAGTACCATGCCAATCTTTCCGAGAGTTGTCATGATAGAACTAACATTTATTATTTTTATCAATGGTGAAAACAGTTGTGCTGTTCAATATTTTTGTGAAAACCGATATACATAAAAAATTTACTGGGCTAAAACTTTTGAATAATATGCTCCCTCCCTTTTAAAGGTTGGTCATTTTATGTTGCTATCCCAACTATGCATGATTATATGGAAGATTGCATTACATAATTTTCATTAAGTGTTGTTTTTCCCCCTGCTGTGATGAAAGAACTTTACAAGAATGCCATGACAGTCGTTACACTAATTGCAGAAGCATTCATACTTAATAGTAATTCGTTAACACTACTCGACTGACCAGTTACAAACACCAGACTTAATCAGTTAAAAAAATGTAATGTTTCTGCAGCATTAATTAAATGTGTTTGAAAGGATGCATGAAATGCCTGAGAGCAGCATGTTCACTGCTTATCCGCTAAGTGATAAAGAGTCACTAAAACTATACAAATTCCTAATCATACATTTTATAGTACTGCTTTTAGGAAAATAGCATTTAGGACATTCTATAATTTCTAATCTCCTAAACAAAATTACATTTACTTTAGCGAAAGAATCCAAAATAATTAACATAATTATCATGAAACATTTTTGACATTAATGTTCAACACATTAACATGCCAGTTCATAGACATAGTTTGAATGGCAATTACATTTGTCTCCAGTCTGGATTTATTCTATGTATATGCTCGACAGTCTCACTGTCCCTGTACTAATGTTTAATATTAAGAAATACATATAATCCCTTAAAAGCATAACATTGCCAAACACACTGTTGTAGAAGTGCCCTCTTTTCATGTTCGCTGTCTACAGAAGGAAAAAACACTAAAGCTCTCCCAAATCCCAACCCTGCACGCTCCAAGGCATCGCTGTTTTCAGGAGGAAGAGAAGCAATGGATAAGAACCAAATGGAGAGAGACAGACAGGGAAATGATAGATTGGCGGAGAGATTTGCGGGGTCCCATCTGTGAACATAATCTAAAAAAATCTGTTTATGTGCTAGCAAGAGAGAGATGGAGGGGTGGATTTAGTGTAAGCCACAGAATAATATCAGTTGTGTGGTTTTAAGGGCAAATAGAGGAGGGAGGGGGAAGCTGAAATTAAAAACACTCTCGTCCTCAGTATATGTGCCAGCTGTGTGTGTGTTTGTGTGAGGTTTAGGCCTTCTGTGAATGTGCTTTATATTACTGCACTTGTTTTGTGTTTGCTAAGTTTGGTTTGATCAATTTAAGAGACTTAAGGTTCTTTACATGAGGGCTTGGCCCATTTCACGCTCCCCCAGAGGAGCCAGAGCTCAACCTCCCCTCATCTGGAAAAATATGTGCTATTAAATAAACATGAAACATTTCAGAAATAATTCATTTGTAAACAGTACGATGGATTGCCGATAAGAATTCACTGGCTTCTTTTCACTCTCTCGCTCTCTCTGTTGGTGATAAACAGTTCATTAGATGAATGTCAGGGAAAACATGATATGATGGGAAAGGACAGCTTAGCTGCCCGATTCTGGTCATATCAACCTTTATTGTAAAGAACATTTTGACATAAGTTCTGCCTGTGGCACATTTTTCATATGGGATGTTGACAGGCGCATTCCAGTGTTGTGCACATTTTAACAACGCATTCCTGGTGACACTCTTGTATTTTCTTGCTGACACACAGTAGAGTAGCAAAGTCTGAGACGCTAGTGAAATGCTTCTTTTTTCATTAAAAAATATGTTTTCTGATTTTAACAAATTATATTTTAAGCATCAACAATTATATTGGAATGAAGAGCTGAATGGGAAATTGTGATTTATGAAGTATTTGGTATGTTGCTGTTTTAATGGCATCAGGATTCGAGTGATGTTCTACTGATGATAAAACCTGATGATCATGCTATCAACAAAAAGCAACGTTTTACAATTTTATTTTGAAAGGAAGTTGGTACCACTTAATGACAAACATCCAATCATGAACTGAACAAAGACATTGTATTTTGTTTAAGCATTTTGTGGGTTAAATAGTGACAAAATATCCATTAATTGGAGTAAAAAAGTCTATTCAGAACAAACTAGATTGTTCATTTAGGAGTGTATGAACTCAGCAAGGCCGAATAAGTGAGAACATTGTCATGCAAAATCAGGCCCTCACTTGAAGATTTTAGTATGACAACGATCCAATCAGTTCCTGATGTATAAAATCAAGTTCTGCCGCACAAAAGCCACTTCACTCAGATAACACAAAAATGACAAAAAATCTCATCACATAGGCTACATGGTTCATGATTATATTTTCAGTTCAAAATGATTACATTTGAATAAAAAGTTGAGTAGTTTGTGTCACTGTATATTACTGTTGCTCATGTAACATTTCTATCGTAAAAACAGTTGTCAAATATTAATTTACATTTAACATTAATCCACTGAAGGCGACGGCAGGGGGAGGCTGAATTAAAAACACTCTCTTCTCAGTATATGTGCCAGCTGTGTGTGTGTTTGTGTGAGGTGTAGGCCTTCTGTGAACATGCTTTATATGACTGTGCTTGTTTTGTGTTTGCTTAGTTAGGTTTGTTCAGTTTAAGGGACTTTGGGTTTTTTACACGAGGGCTTGGCCCATTTCATTCCATTTACATGTAACATTAATCCACTGAAGGCTAGCAGAGTAGATAACCCATGTGCAGTTTATTAAAAAATTGTAAATGTGATACAAAATAAACAGAACTAAACCCTAACAAAAAAAAATGAGACTTGAACAACTTGACCCAACTTTGTAACAGCAGGTTACAAAGGAAAAATACATAACATGGCAACATGAGGGCCTAAATGCATGGACATGGGGAAACACGTGACAGCAACACCCAATTACAGAATGGAACTTATAAACATGAACTGATAATAAGGTAACATGACAGTAAGCCATTAGGTGTGTTTAACTTGATGCGGAGCTACGCAGACCGATCAGTATCGGACCTGAAGCAGTGCATGCTGGTTAGAAATTTTGTCCGACTTTGAGACAAAGCCTACGCCACGTCACTGCGACGTATGCCATCAAAGTACCGTGAGAGTGATTCAAGAGCAGCCAGCTGACTCATTCTGCGCAGCTTCTTCAGAGCAGCCACAAGCTCTGATGATGACACAGCCGCTTCACGATTGGCCAGATTCATAGATGACAACAGTCACGTGTATGACATCTTCAGTTCCGCTAATACTCACAAATACCTACTTTTAGAACAGCAAAATTTGTTTCAGGTAAAGTTAGTGATATATTCGATCAAAAATTTATCAACTGATTAAAAAATATAGACCCCACTTTATTGGCTTATGTTAGACCTTATTCTTGTATAACAGGTGCTACACCTAAGAAAAACAAGATTAAAGACTATAGAATACCCAAGACGTGTCACTCGTATATCGTAGTTTTGAATTGGGAAAAATGCAACGCTCAATATGGCCACTCTATCGAACAAAGCCCCGCCTTCTGAGTAAATAAGCCAATCCCTAATCAGTATAGTAAGCGCGTCATTGCAGCTGCCGTTAGAAGTCCCATTTGCTATAGAAACAGTTAGCATTCTGAGACGTGCGCTGCTGGTCTAGCCTGAAAAATACGCTTTTTAATGCTATTTGAGCAAAATAAACAACATTTATGATTCAGAATTTCAGTGGTGATTTCAAATATGAAATTTAATCGTAAGCTTGCCGAACTGTTTTGGAGAATTTGATGTTTCCCCATTCAAAGAGATAGGAGCTGCACTTGCATGCACGAGAGGCGTTTCAAAGATGACCGCCGAGTGACATGACTTGCCTTACGGGGACTTTGCACAAGATGCAAGAACTAAAGGAACCACATGACAAAATCATATGACAGGGACAAGGAATCATGACTATGACTAAATTAAAAAACAAGAGACATGAAGACATAAACATGACAGACATGGCAGTACCTCGCACTCATTTACAATTCAAGACTAAAGCGTTAAGCTGGAATTTATGTTTAGTATCTGTGAGCAGTAAATTCCGCCTTCTTTGATTCGATTGGTCTCAATAATTTTGACATTGACGAATGCTGTTAGACTGCTAAGATTTAAACCATTTGTCATCCTAACAACAAACAGAGCTATAAATATCAAATATTGTTGGGGACAATTTGTCCTTTTTTCATTACTAGATGGATGGGACTTGTCCCCCTCAATATGCATATGCTGACTGTAATCCGCTTTAATCTAAATAAAGAAATGATGGAAATAATTACTGCCTCTGTCTTTCTTTCTCTACTTCTCTGTCCTTTCCTGTCTTTCTCAGTTATGCTGCTGGACACTACGGAGTCCACCACTGAACTAGGCTGGACAACATATCCTGACACAGGGGTAAGATTCATATTTTATTTAAAAACAGCCCACATTCCCTGGTGCTTTTATGAATCTGACAGATTTAGAATATCCTGATGTGATTGATTGTGTGCGTTCGAAGCTTATTGATGACCTCTTCTTTTATATGTTTTTTATTTCGGTGGGCCTGTGAGTGTGTACTTCCTGTTTTAATCCCGCCTTTCCAAAAGGACAGGAAATGGAGCATATTAAACCCTCCCTCCCTCCCTCAATTCCTTCATTCTCTTATGTGTGTATTTTCTGTCAGCTCAACCGTGATATCTGCTGTCTCTGTGGCCCTGGGCAGCACAGAGTCTCTGACCTACAGAGAAGAACTAGTAGTCCTATACTTCCTGTCCCAGCTTCTCTTGCCAGATCTCAGTTTCTCTCTCTCTCTCTTTCTCTTTCTGTCTGTCACTTGGTCTGCATACATATCTTTGTTAATCTATCCATCTGTGCTTTTCTGAATTTCTCCCCCTCTCCTTCACTCATCTTCTCATTCTCTCAAGCTGTCCGCCCCATCTTGTTTTCTTCCCGCTAAGTCCCATGTCATGCTTGCGTTTCCTTTTAGTTCTCTAAATGAATGTTTTCATTCCTCCAGCAGTCTTTTCATGTTAAGTTTTTGATGTTGTGTTTCTCTCCATCTCCTCTTATCATTCTGTCGTTGTATTTATTTCTTCATCCTCTCTCCGTTTCTTCTCAACGTGGCAGTTGTTCGCGCGCCGCCCATCTTTGTGGTCAGTGAGGGTGGTGTGGCTGTGATTCTGTATTTGTGGTGTTTGAGAGATTTTGGGGTTTGCCTGGTATTTTCAGCTTAAATCCCTGAAGAATCGGAAAGGGCAGGCTTTCTTTTGATCCAATCTTTTCATTTCACACACAAAGAATCTTATTTTTTTTCACCAGAGCGGTGGATTATCACCTCCGGGTCACCCATGCGACAATAGCTTCTTAATATAGTTTTATTTATTTATATAATATAAATATATATATATATATAGATATTCGTTGGTATAAAATATTTGTTAAAAGGACAGCAAGTTCCAAAAGTCCATTTTGTTTCCCAATCTTAAATTAACAGAAGTTAAACTAAGGATTAAAAAAAAACCACACACACAAATGATTATAAATATAATAAATATATATACTGTAATAGATATATATATATATACAGTATTATGTAATATAATAGTTTTTTTTTTGTCAAAGAATGTAATTAAACAAATTCAAAAGGCATCTCAGACTTCTGGACTTCATTGTATATTTTTCATTAAAATTTTGTGGTTGTGCAGTATTCATGCCTCAGGCTCATTTTTATTCTTATGTTCTACCTCTCAGTGGGATGAGGTGAGCGTGTTAGATGACAAGGGGAGACTCATGCGTACCTTTGAAGTCTGCAATGTCAATCAAAACCCTCGTCTCCAAGACAACTGGTTGGCCACACCCTTCCTGTACCGGCAGTCAGCTCCACGGATCTTTGTGACACTGCGTTTCTCAGTTCGAGACTGTGCCAGTCTACGCTCACCCTCCCCGACATGCAGGGAGACCCTGACACTGTTCTACAAACAGGCTGACTCTCAGAGAGAGCTGGAGAGAACCTGGGTAGCTGAGGTGAGTGATGAGGGATTAGATCATTTTTAAGGCCCAAGCCAGAGACTTTAATGCGATTAAAGAAGGATTGAGAAATTTGTGCTTAGCACAATGGTACATGGGTCAATGATATGATATTCAATTTTATCTTTGGCTATTCATTCATTACAAAACCGGAAAAATCCAATTCACACACACAATGGCTCGAATATGCATGTTCTATGAAGGGCATGTTTTTTCCATTTCTGAATTAAAAATAAATGTTAAAATATGAATATTTAAAAAGTCATGTGGTGTGACCAAAAAGCCACATAGTCCAACTAACACCAAAAAACAACAAAAACCGGAGAGTGTCAAAATCAATAAACTTCTTAAATTATCAAATAATTTGACCTTTTCATGAAAAGACAAATTTTATTCAGGTTGTAAAGTGTAAAAACTCCCCTAAATGTAATGATTTTAATGAATTACACTACCATTTAAAGGTTTGGGATCAGTGTTTTTAAAAAAAAGTATTTTGAATGAAATCTTATTTATTCTCACCAAGGCTGCATTTATTTTGATCAAAAATACAGCAAAAACTGTAATATTGTGAAATACTATATGTAATTTATTCCTCTGATGGTAATGCTGAATTTTCAGCAGCCATCTTTCAAAAATCATTCTAATATACTGATTTGGTGCTCAAGAAACATTTCTTATTATTATAAATGTTGAAAACATCTCGATTTTTTTCAGGATTGTTTGATGAATATAAAGTTTAAAAGATCAGCATTTATTTGAAATAGGAATATTTAACAATGTAAATTCTTCACTGTCATTATTATTCAATTTAATGGATCCTAATAAATTTAATTTCTTTAAAAAAAAGTCGCACTGACCCCATCATTTTATGGAAGCAAATTGTATTGTAATATATATTATAAATTATAACTTTTGTGAAAATTATCATCATGATGTGTACACTCGTGGAATATAGCTTTTTACTTCATGGCTGCACTTTCTTACATTTAAATATTTCTTGAAAATGGTATATAAAAATCGAAACCATATAAAAACAATAATATCAGAAAATAAATATTAATGTATAATATGACATGATGGAAGGACTTGTGATTATGCTTGTGATTAAGTATAATCTCCAAAATCATAGATCCGTACCCAAGTTATAACGACTGCTATGCCCCATAAATGTAACTATATGGCTAGGAGACATCTTGAGGTCATGTCTGTAATCTTCAGTGCGCACAACTCAAGTCTTACTTTCCAATTATCCCATTTCTGCAGGACAGTGTTAGCATCATAAAACTAACATGAGTGTGTTAGCCTGTTATCAAATCCTGGGTTGTTGGATACCTTGTCCTACACCCACACACAGACATCATATGAAGGATTTTGGCAGCATTCAGTCTTGTAGCATTCTGTTTTATTTGACTGACTAAGACATACTTGGAAGATTTGTTATGATGCAGCCTGAGGATCCATGGGATTCGTTTTTTAAAGAAAATAAGACCTTCATGCTCTTTGAGTGACTGTATTTTGTATGAACTACACTTACCCAGATGCACCACTCAGAAGAAAAGATGAAACCTACATGATACCTCTGACATATGCCTGCAGGCTTCCAATGAAAAATATATTAATGTAAAATATCATGTATCTTTCATAGCTTAAATCAAATCAAATACTAAATTCATTATTATTATATTGTTCAATTAACAATGTGTATCATCACCACTGAATATATCTTTAGACTTTTCTGGGCAGGATAGCCTCAAGGGATGTATAACTTCTACAAGTGCAATTTCCTGGTCGTGTTTGTTAGAGGAAAACACAGTGTGGTTTTACGACACTGTTATGTGGAGTCTCAGCGGTTTGTGTGGCGTATTACTCCTCAGAGGACAAGATAATGCTAAAAACAAGAAATAAAAGCTGTTGTTATCTCTCGGGAAATGTGATGTGGTCCGTCCATCATCATGTAAATCAAAAACTTTAGTTTTGTAGGTCTCGCAGCATTATGTAAAGCCCTTGTCATCTCTTCTTTTTTGCCGTCTTGTAGTTAATCTTTTAAATGCAATGCTGCCGCACTAAAATAGCTCCTAGAAGGAATAGTTCATCCCAAAACTGAAGTTCTGTTATATTATTTAATCACCCTCATGTTGCTCCAAACCCATATGTTGCTATTTATTCAGTGAAAGACCAACTTCCAGGGACACATCTGATGGCATTTTGCTTGGAGATTTCACTAGAATGGATAGCAGGCCACCCCAGCTGCGGGAAAGGGCTAAATTGGAGCTTGTGTCCAAGAGAACATTGCACTGTTGGCATTCACCACTGTTAACTGCTGCAGTAAACACTCAAAACAGTGCTCATTGTACAAATCTGTTTTATGATTTAAGAAGACTTGGAATATAGTTTTTATATTTATATAATATTACAAGTTCCCTTCAAAGTTTAGGCTAGTACATTTTTTTTTTTTTTTTTGCGTCTCTTATTTTCTCAAGGCTGCATTTATTTGATCAAAAATTTAGTAATATTGTGAATAAAATAAAATAAAAATAACTTATCTATTTAAATATATATTTAAAATGTAATTTATTCCTGTAATGACAAAGATACATTTACAGCAGCCACTGTAATGCTTACAAAAAAAAAATATATAAAATCCTGTTGTTTTTATGCTGCTACTAAAATCTGTTTTGTACCTTTTGTAACATATACAAGCACCATATTCATAGCCTTTCCACAAACTGAAGTAAATACTAATATATCTGTGTCATGTCACATATCTACAAAACAGCATCATGGTAACACTCAATACTAAAATAAACATTAATTTAACCACATAAATTGTCACAAAAAACCCAAATATGCATAACTGATAACAAAAACCATTAAGAATCACAATTATGTAAATTATATCAAATGTAAAGTGTCACCTAGGGAATCCTGGGATTGTCAGTTTAGATGACAGTACTTTACCGCAAACGTATTGTAAACAGTACTATTTTACTGTAAGCTTACATGAAGTGTAAGATTGGATCTATTACATTTTTTTCGTATACAGTAAGGAAACATTTTACTGTTGGATTTTTATAGTCTTTTACAGTTAAAATTACAATCATTTTTTACAGGGCTGAATTAGTTCTCAAGAAACATTTCTTATTACTATTATCAATGGGTTATTATTTTATTTAGCTGCTATTACTTTAAGAGCTGTCACTGCTGAACATGACGCAGATCTGACATGCATGAAATCATAGCATATGGGTTTGAAACGACATGAGGGGGATTAAATAACAGAATTCTAAATTTTGCGTGATATTTTAAACATGACAGACATATATTCAGTAGTAGTAGTACTGCTCTCTGAGGATCTCTCTCTCTCTCTCCTCTAGCCTTCCACTGGAGAGACAAGAGAGGGCTGGGTGAAGATCGACACCATTGCAGCAGACAAGAGTTTCAGTCGCGTGGAGCCAAGTCTACCACACCAGTACAAATCTGAGAACGCCCGACGCATCAACATCAAAACCCGCAGCTTTGCTCCTCTCACACGAAAAGGGTACGATGATGGCCTTTTACCTTTTCCCTGTCTCCCCAAAACCTTTTGATGAGTGATGGTCACTGTGTGCAGATGAAATGAGCATGTGGTCACTCAGGATCAGGCAATTCAGCTGAGTAAATATCAGCTACAGTGTTAATATTTACCTTGATATGGTTTGAATATGAAATCAAACAACTGTTATTAGTCTGTCTGGTCTCAACTGATGTTTTGATGGCTGCTAAGCTTATCACCTGTCTTTTATCATCACGCTTATTTTTGTCTTTTTCAGGTTTGTTTTAGCTATAGTAGACAGTGGAGCATGTGTGTCACTCATGGGTGTTTCCATATTTTATCGTCGCTGTCCAGCAACCAGTCGTTTCCTGGCTTTCTACCCAGCCACGCCCTCAGGGGCAGAGCCAACGTCTCTAGTTCCGGTGACTGGAACTTGTGTACCCCACAGCCAATCACAGGGTGGGACAGCACCGAGAATGCACTGTAACACAGAAGGCGAATGGCTGGTGCCTGTTGGAGGATGCACGTGTGATGCAGGATATGAGCCCAATCATAATGGCTCGGCCTGTTTAGGTGAGTCAGTAAAACATGCAGTCTAATGGTGGGAATTTTGATTCATCTCAGTGACTCAAATTCTTTGAATCCAATCACGAAAAAGATTTGTTCACTGGTTAATTCAGTGACAGGATATGAGCCTAATCCTAATAGCTTGAACTGTTTAGGTGAGTAAACAAAACATGTTGTATTATGATGGGGATTTTGATAAATCCCAGTGACTCAAATTTTTTAAATATTAATATTAAAAATATTTGTTGGGATTCATTAACTGATTCATTCAGTGACATAATAGGAGCCCAGTAATAAAGTATTTGCCTGTTTAGGTAAATCTGCAAAACATGTAGTTTAATAGTGGGAATTTTGATTTATCTTACTGACTCAAATCTTTTGAATCCATTTGTCAAAAAGATTTGTTCACTGATTCAGTCAGAACGGGATACGAGTCCATTCATAGTGAATTAGCATGTTTAGGTGAGTCAACAAACTTGTAGTTTAATGGTGTGGATTTTGATTCATCTCAGTGACTCAAATCTTTGAAACCATTCACCAAATAGATTTGTTCAGATTTATTAATTATTTCATTCAGTGATTTATTCTGCAGGTGTAACATCAGTAGGTGGTGACAAATCTTTTTGTTTTTTATGAGTTAGTCATTGAATCATTTATAACTTGTTAAAAAAACAAAAAGCAAAGTCTTTATTAATATTTTCCTACAATATTAGTAAGATACTCTAAAAAGAGTTTTTAAGCATTAAATGTGTTTACCCAACAAATTAAAACAAAAAATATTTTTAAACTTAACCATAAATTCTATAATAAAATTCTTTTACAAGTGATTTTATGCCAATGAAAAAATCAATAATTTATATGTTCTCTCACATTACTATTTAGGTGAATTGATAAAAGCTGAAAGGTAACAATTAATAGGGATTAGACATAGCATCTAAAAGTTATACATTCTTTATACATTCACCCAATTTAGCTTAATGTTGAAAAAATTTTATTTGTCAACAACCTATATACAGTCAGTGTGCTTATTTGTAGTGATTTTTATTTCAGTGCACTTTGTTTAGATTTAATATTAGGCTATGTCAATATTGGTGGGGCCCATTTACATGATCTCGTCTGGGGCCCCACAAATCCCTGGGCTGGTCCTGAGCTCATCACATTTACACTGAGGATGATCCACTAACGTTTGTCAAATACTTCTAACCAGAAACCCCCTTTCACTCACCTTATCATTTCATTGTGCATGCGTCATTGTTGTGTCAGTTATCTTTGAATCAGAACTCTGCGGGCTTCCTGTCATGCTAATTATCAACGGAATTTGATGGACAGAAAATGACACACGGTGTATTCAGACAAGCGGGAAAGCGCCCATAAACACAGATCTAATTAAAGACACAAAAGACGTGCTGCATTGCGTGCCCTGTTTTGTGATTGCAAGTTACAAATTTGTCTCCACGAGTTAACTAACGACAGTCACCATTTGGAAAAATATTAGTTAAATAATATTTCTTAAAGGGTAAGCTAAAAAAAAACTGTTATCTGTTAGGATTATGTTAGGGAAGTAAAAATTCATATTAGACTAAATAATAATTTATCAAAAGTGACAGTAAAGGCTTTTGTATTGATACAAAAAATATTTTTAAAGCTGCAGTCCATAACTTGTTTTGGTTCAAAATGATCCAAAATCAATTTTTGAGCAACATGACCAGCCAGTGTTCAAAACTATCTTCTTACCTTATCCCGATTCACAGTTGTAAGCTTATAATATTGTTTTCTAATTTGAGTGGTACGGGTAGGTTTTCGCAGCATGCTGCCGCGTCATTATGTCACGTCTGTAAACTTAAAGAAGGAGTCTCGGCTAATAGGCTATATCGCATGTGAGGATGCTGCAGGTGGCAGATCGTTTATAGCCTTTTCTCACAGCAGCTGGAATAATTATCAGCTGCTGAATTAACTTATCATTTTGATGGCGGATTGTTATCCTGAAAGGATTATATGTTTATGCAACGCATGTGACTGATATTAGATTACATTCCAGTTTTAAATGTGCATCTGATTATAGATAGCCTACGTGGAATCACACAAGTTTTGTATTTTAAAGAGAACCAATTCTAAGGAAGAATAATTTACTTTTGGGGTAAAATAATTTCTTTATATGAAGTTCAAACAGTATGACAATTAGAGATTAGACTGTACAGAAATTGAAATCTACATGTAAAGCTAATACACACTACATACACGTCATCATGCAATGCTGATGTTGTTAACATGAACAATTTTAGAACACAGTTCACTAATATAATTGCCGGTTTGATGTGATATGAGCTAACGCTCGTTAATTTAAAATCACCCATTGGTAGGCGATTATTGTACTTTGTTTTTTCCTCAGTCCATGTTCCCAGAACAAATTGGCAAGCTCTGGTACTTACTTGTTCTGATGACAATATCCCGTGAAAATTCTTATTTGGGTCATATTTCAAAGACGTAGAATCTGTGATTCCAAAGTACAGTGAAAATCCACACCAATGCGGTGACAGACAGTCACACATAAAAACGTTAGATTCATCCGTACTGGAGCCATGCCGGCGCACAACCCACGCAAGGAAAATAATTACGCACACAGCTGCAATTCCAGGTTTTAAAACAGAGATGGCGACAAAGAGGCAAAACTTACAGACTGCAGCTTTAACTAAACATCCTTATTGTAAATTATTTAAACTTTTTTATAGAGGAATTGTGGGGAAAAAATGTATGGCTGTGTTCAAAACATATTAAGCAGCATAACTGTTCATCATTATTATTAACAAGAAATGTTTATTGAGGAAAAAAAGGTTTCTGAAGGATCATGTGACACTGAAGACTGGAGTAATGATGCTGAAAATTCAGATTTGTCCTTACAGGAATAAATTACATTTTAAAACATATTAAAATAGAAACAGTTATTTTAAATTGTAATCATATTTCACAATTTTACTATTTTTACTGCATTTTTGATTAAATGAATGCACCCTACGTGATCATAAGAGATTTCTAAAATGTTCCAACTCCAACCCAAAACTTCTGAATGATAGTGTAGATTTTCAATATGAACAAATTACTGTAACTGTCTTTGAAATATATTAAAAATTAATGTCTCAAAGGAGTTAGTCTGTAGTATTTATAATTAGCTTTATATATAAACAATAAATGCATTTGTGGTTGGGTTGTTTTTCAGTTGTACCTGAAATCAACGACATTGTGACAGCCAGTACCTGTGTGTATGTCATATTTTTCTTGTCACTTTGTCAGCAATATATGCATATCTGTGGGTATTTTGTTGGCACGTCTTTTCAGTATTTTCTTTCTTCTTATTTTTTTTTTTGTATTGTCTGTTGGCTGACAGAGGAGAAACAAAAAGTGTGAGAATTTGGGGAATGTTAAAGACGAACTCGTCTTTTTCATCAAGTACCTTTTTTCTGTCTATCAAATGGAGGAAATGAGGTCAGAGAGGAAGAGAGATAGAGATGCAACAGAAGTGAAGGGGAGTTGGAAGGGGTTAAATTCTGGGGGCGATGCGAGTAAATCAGGCAAGAAGTTTTGGGATATCTTGAAGACGAAAGTAGAGTGGTGGGGAGACGGAGAGAGAGTGGGATAAGAGAGGGATGTGACACATTTAGGTCACGGTGATTTAATGGCCATTCAGCTGAACAAGTGACAGAAACCACAGGGAAGAGGAGGGGGAAGGACATAGTAGTGGACATGAGTTAAAGACTGGAGCACTGAGATAGCAGAAATCATACAGAACATGCGAGATGGACAGATGGAGTCGTGTGTGGAACAACAGTGCTATGATGTGTTACGTGATGTATATTCTTGAGTGCAGGTGTTCCATATTTCATTTACATTCAAATTTGATAGTCACATTTAGCAGCAAACCGATTTGAACTTTCCTCTGCCTTGTATTGCTATCAGAGCTTGGTAACTTAAGTGACAAGAATGTGAATTGGCCTAAATTGATCAAAATGTGAAAATTGAGACTGTGTTTCATACCTAAAGTAACCTGCTCTGTCTGGTCTGTCAGCGCATTGTCAGTTTGTATATATATTTATATATATATATAGTTATTTGTATTATATTAGCATTTTTGTCATTGCACAAAACATTAAGCAGGATAAATTACTTTAGAATTAAAACTACAGATTTGAATTAGAATGTACTTAAGATATTAAGACTTAAGGCTAAGTCTTGAGATGTAATTTTCTTCTTTTAAGCATCAACCTCACACCTTTGTATTAGCTTATTTCATATTTTTATTTTTACCTATGATGCATTTTTTTGCTGTCTGGTCAAGACTATAGCTTTCTTCAATTGTTTTTACAATTGCCAAAATTAATAAATACTTTTATTAAAGCTACTACAAAAAAATGAATGATTGTTAAAAAATAATAATAATAAAATAAAGAAGTGAATATTAAAAATGCTATTTTGCCTAAATAAATATAAAATTAAACACTAAAATCTAAAATAAGTACTTTAAATGCTGCAAGTGAATTTGGGCATCACATTATAATGTTCAGTATGAAAATGGATACTAATTTTAAGATATGCTAAAGATTTAATAGCGTTATTAAAAGAGTGTTTTTCTAAGTGAGAGTTAGATAATGGCAAATGTAATCTAAATGTAAAAAAAAGATTAAATGAGCGTTCAATGAGCATCTACTGATACAGATAAATTTGAAAGAAATATTGTATAAATAATTTCTAGACATATGTGTAGATATTAGACAACAGCTTTGAGTCTCAAAGCCCCCAAAGACATGAATGCTCTTTTGCTTTGATCTCAGTTGTCCTTCAAGATTCGATAGTCTTTAAAGCATGACTGAGCAGATGAAACAATTACACCTGCTCATCCACACATGAAAACTTTTTTTGCATAGTGGACAGCTTAGCATCCATCTTTTCATCCGCTTGTGCCTAATATCAAATGTTATTTACAGAATCTTCCAGATTCTGCGCATAAATAACTTTTTTTTGTTAGATTAGTGTTTTTGTAGGTGGAATGACTCATTCCCACTTCTGACTTAAATCGCAGCTTTGAATGGAGGGGTGACAGTAATTTGATGTAAGATTCATATCCTCTATGTTGCTAATGCCATTCAAATAGCATAAAAGCGACTCTTGATTCCTGTCATTCAGTCACTGGGGTATTCAGTGACATTTTAACTGGCATCAGTGCTGTTTTACACGATTCTCTTAAAGGAATGAAACCATAATGTAACTGGTGACCATGAGGTTGTTTATAATTTGCAGAGAGTTTCCTGAATGTGTTACAAACATTATATTGGCACTGTTGCTATAAATACTAGCATATTCTCCATCCACCATACAAAAAAGCTTGTTGATAGTAGATTGCCTATATTTGCTTATTTCCACAGGCTGCTCCAGTGCACACACTGTGGATATGTTTTATTTTTAATGTTTTGTGTGAGGAAAGCCCTGCCAAAAGAGTTGGCAATTTGTGTTTGATTTTTTTTTTTTTTTCCTGTGCAACCACGATTTAGTTTTATCACACTCAAATCATCCGCTATCAAACGACCGTCCACTACAGATGGGACATCCAGGAGCTTTCAGTCTCCAGTTTAGCTATTGCTGAACAATCTAATTAACAGAAAACGAAAGTATTGTGTAATGCCAAGAGCCAGCAGAGCATTACAAGCAAATAATTTCACATTAAATGGGATAATTATGGAGATTAATTAGAGAGAAATGTATTTCCTAGGGTGGTTTCTACGTAGCGGTTTGAGATGCACAGCCCAGAGAGAGAAAGAGAAAGAGAAAGAGAAAGAGAAAGAGAAAGAGAGAGTACTAAACAAGTGCATACCTTTTTATGTCCCGTTTTTGAAGTTGTGTGTCAGTCACTGTTTGTTGTTTGAGTGTTCATGTGTTTATGTGTGTTTGTGCATCTGTGTGCTTTAGTCAGAATGCTGCAAGCCAAATAAAGAGAATGAGAGCAAACACGAGAGGAAGAGAGACAGAGAAAGAGAGAGAGAGAGAGAAATTGGGTCAGCGATCTAAATACCAAGTACGATGTCAACGGCAAATTATACACTCCACTGAGGTCTCTCACTCTCTCTGTCCATTTGCTTTTACAGTTTCCCTTCATCTGCATCTTTTTCAATGTCTCTTTCAGTTCCTCTCTGAATACAACACGTTGCCTAATTTAATTTTTCATCACTTTTGTTTTTGTTTGATGCGAGCTCTATTTAAACATGAACAGCCCCTCCCCCAGCAATGCCTTTAGCTTTTTTCTCTCTTGATTTGTCAAACACACACATACGCCTGCTTAAACCAACATGCACTTTCAGTATACTGATAATATAATATAATATAATATATAGGAGGGATAAAAATGTTAATACATTTTCAAATTTTCATACACACAACACACGCACACACATATACATGACATACACCCCAACGCACATATATATATATATATATATATAATTGATAAAATATAATATAAGGATATATAACTTTAATATTTTTGATTGTTAAATTCTAAAAGTTTATTTGATTGTATAACAAATATAATTAATTATATAGTTATATAATATTTTGCATCAAGTTTTTATATGGCATCTACCATATTTAATTAGCAACTAGGTGAGAATAGTAAGGTACACAGCTGTTCAGTTTTGCAGAATTCATAAGAAATGGTAAAATATAAAAGTTATTTTATTATAATAATATTTCACAAGATTATTGTTTTTACTGTATTTTTAATCATGTGTGTGTGTTTGTGTGTCTGTGTATACAAATGTTACGTGTGTGTGTGTGTGTGCATGTGTGTGAGAGAAATATATGAGATTATGATCTCATTTGATAGAAAATTTTATAGAATTTTATAAATTCATTATAGAATCAGCTTTCTAGAATCAGCATGGGTTATCTGGCAGTATCTAAGCCAAGCCAAGCACTTTGTCATGTGATGGAGAAAGACAGGCTGTAAACAACATTATGATTAAATATTTCAAACATTTACGGCCACCACAGTGATTTCAGCCTCTTGAAAACACTTAACCCCTTCATTCTCAACACTGGTTACGGTGGATTTCCTTAAGAATAGCATAATTTTGTCATTGTTCGTGATACAGCACATAAATCTAACACATAAAAATGACTGTATATATATATTTATATTTACTCTAATGCCAGAAATGCATGTCATGAAAACACCTTTTGTGCCTTCTGCAGATCAGCATTTGTATCAAATTGATGCAATCTCATTAATTGATAAGAAATCTGGGCCAGTTAATAACGGCCATAAATGTGTTAAATTATTAAACTAGATGCCTTGTGGCTAAATAGTGACCGCTAGAGAAGGAAATGAGAAAGCGATTGGCTGATAAGCGGGTGAAAGGGGAGTGTGAATAAGAGAAAGAGAAATGTTGAAAGGTGTAGGAGATGTCTGAGGAGTGAGGAAGTTTTGTAGCTAAAACATGTCTTTTGTCAAAGCTACATTGGATAATATAATCCAACCACATGAAAGATAGATGGACAGCGCTCTCTTTCTTTTCTCTCACGACACCCATCTTTCATTCGTTCTTTCTCACTTCTCACAGTAGTGTTTAGGGGCGAATATCAAATCTGACAGACAAGCGAGAACATAAAAATCCTTTTAGCTTGCTGCAAACTGAAATCTCTTTCTTCCCTTCTCTCTCTGTCTCCCTTTGAAGTGCTTTAAATGTGTTATACGTGCCTGACCTGTCTATTCACTCGAGGGTAGAGGACTTGTGAGAACTTCAAGGCTGACAAGAATGAAACAGAAACTCTTAACTCTATCAACCGTAATTATGTTAAAGCGATACAGTGTCACAGGGTTTCTGTGACAAAGCACTTCAACAAATCACAGCATTCCTGTCACAAGTGTCATAATACAGGCGCTTCTGTGACTCAGCGATTATATTGTTTGATAAGCCTGATTCATTTGGACATTTCAGTGTGGGTTATGCAAACATATTGATTCCCCAGTGTACCTCATATTGCGTTTGTTGTGGTTTGTTCTGTGGCCACACAATTGAAAGGATGGAGGTCGTTGCTGAGCTTCAAGCTGGGTCACAATCGATCTCCAATGAAAGGTTGACGTGTTTCACAGCTGCATATCCAAGTGCAAACAGTCCAATGAAGCTGTGTTTCCTAACATTAACAGCCAAGCAGAGATCTCAGGGTCATAGCAATTATATCATTAGGTGACGAGTGATTCTGGAGAGCTTCAAATCTATGTCTTTTTCATGTGACATGTTACAAAACTAGAAGTGATTTCTCACTGATTACATCCTGTCAGAATAACAACAATCAAGCTGAGAGACAATGTTTTTGCTCCTTGTTTTCTTGATAATTATACATCTGACTAAATAAATGAAGTGCCTGAGAGAACAGTAAGCCTTGCTTATTAAATTTGCACCCACTAATTGAGTGTGTTTGAAACTAATTGTTTTCCAATTCTCTTTGCAACAGTTTATATTTCATTTGCCAGTCGTTGCATCCAGTTGGATCATTGTATGGCCCTTCTGTACTCGGCATCCAGTTCCTGGTCTAATTGACAGCATTCCAAAGCGGGAATCTGACACTTTCCAATTAGCTTGAGTGTATCTTGTGCCATAATTATAATGTTTTTCTTTTCTCTTTTAAATAGCATGCTCAATCGGGTCCTATAAACCAGTGGCCGGCTCAGTTTCGTGCACAGAGTGCCCAGCTAACAGCAGAACCAGTTCCGAAGGGTCTAAACTTTGCGAATGTCGGAGTGGCTACTACCGCGCACCCACCGATGCTAACACCACCGCCTGCACAAGTAAGAGCGCAACTAGCTATATGTAAGAAGATAAGACAAAGGATAAACAAGCATTGTAAATATACTAGCATAAAAATGTGCAAACTTGCCTTAGGCATACAACAGCTAGTAACTGGGGCAGTACCCTTAAGCCCGAGACACACTGCATGATTTATCAATCCGATAAAAACACTGCAAACCACACTGTGCGACATGGATCTAATAAACTTGGGTACAACATGCATGTAGACTGTACGATGATGACTCTATTGACTAGAATGCATTAAGAGTCTCACTTTTCTGCCCAAATCCTCATGTCTCTTTCCAGGTTTGTTTTCATGTGGATGCTTTAAATGTTATTCCGTTCTAATCCCTGTTAGCAGTGTTTACTGGAATGTTTCTAAAGCAGATAATACAATATTTGTTATCTGTTCAAATAATGGAAATCACTTTGAATTATTGTCACTAATTGTTAATATTAATGAACATGTTTGATTAAGGCAATCTATGTTACATAATATAGACTATACAGTATATTACTACAGTAATATTTATGCATGATATTGTTGCGGAAATAATCATGTTTTTTGTGGTATGTTGAAAGTAATTTGTCAATGCTTTTACACTTTTAAATTTCCTTTTAATGATCGATTGTTAATGAATGAGTAGAATAATATCACCTCATTGTGCCCAGTTTTTGAAAATGCTTATTGCGTTCATAGAGTGAACCTTTTGCTGATTTTTTTGCAGTGTGATGGAAATTAATTAATGCGAAGCGTCATGTTGCTTAGGAAAAAGGTTTATAGCAGGTATAGCAGGTAGAAAAAGCAGGTACTTCTGCCAATAATTATAGGAATTATGAAAACATTCCTCTGATGTGAAAGCCCCTTGGTCAATGACATCAAACACTTTTTTCGGATCTATTCATTTATTCAAAAATACAGTAACAATTTTGCTTTTAATTTTATGCAGTTAGAAAACCTTTTTAAGCAACTTACAAAAGTGGAACAAAAGCAATTTGTCAAGGAGCCAATTGTATTAATATACAATTAACGAGTTTATTTGACATCTAAATTATGAAGCAAGCTGGAGAAGAGGAGGCATGCAGAGAATAATTATTTTTTTTTGTAAATGCATTGGTTTAAGGCTGTGGGGTGAATAATGTTTGCAAAAGAGGTGTGTCTTCAGCTACTTCTTTAAAGTTATGATGGTCTCAGCAGTTTGGGTTGAGCTTGGCAGCTTGTTCCATCAGAGAGGAACAGAGAGGGGGAGGTTTTGGAAAGTAACTTTTTGCCTTGATGTGATGGAACAATATAAAATAAAATTGTAGGATGAAACGGCTGTCCTGATATCATAATGATGGAAATAGTCTCATTGAAAGAATGACATTTTTTGAAAATAAAACCTTGTTAAGTAGTGATCTTGAAGCATGATCTTAGAAAAATAATATCTCAGCAAAACCGCTTCACTGCTTACTAATTTTCAAAAATTTCTTGTCTGCCAAATCAAGACACTTGGTGTGACCAACATGCAGACATTTTTTTTTTTTAAATTATGTCATAGAAAGGACCCCCGCAGAACCATGTGACTGATTTTTTTAATTTGTAAATTAAATAATAAAACATTAACAACAAAAATTATTTACCTTGGAAAAAAACATGTAAAATATTTGATAAAATAATGATTATGAAGATGTAAAATATTTTTTTATTTTACTTGATGTTTACTTGATGAGTCATTAAATTAAAAACATTTTGTTCAAAATATTTTTTTTTCAACTTATGAAACTGACATGAATAGAAATTACATTTCTAAAAAAAAAATTTTTTAAAGGCTTTATTTTTCTTTATCATGGGCACTCATTTGTCATTGACCGAAATATTAACCAAATCCCTCCAAAGTTTAATTTCTGTTTCCATTCTAATTTCTAGAGGCTAATCATTAGAAGGTTCAGGAGCTGGTGAGCACTGACGGTGTTTGTTTTCTTTCTCAGGCCCTCCATCAGCGCCGGCGTCTCTGTCATGGGAGTATGAGAGTTCAGAGGGCGGGGTGTCGTTGCGCTGGAGACCTCCTGCGAACATGGGGGGGCGGAGTGAAGTGTGGTATGGGGTGGTGTGTCGAATCTGCCCCTCTGCCACTAACACGCCACCAAGCATGTGTTCCTGGTGTGGAGATACTGTCACTTTTTCCCCATCTCAAACTGGCTTAAAGCAGACAAGGGTCACCCTCAAAAACCTGCTCACTAGGGTCACCTACCTCATACAGGTAATTTACCTACAGGCACTTTGTTCATATAGACCCAGAGTCTCATAGTGGAATAACATTATAGAATAACAGGATTTACACATTGAGCACACTGAGTTGTCTAAAACACAAAAAAATCTTTTCAAAATGACCATTTGTGGTGGAGTGCATCGTTTTGTTAACTTTGTGGTTTATTATTTTGAGTCGTTTGGGACGCGGTAACAAACGGCCCTCTTACAATATATTGCTTTACAGATCTATCACTTTTGCTGCTCAGAAATGTACACGCAATCCGGCACTACATGCGTAACGCGCCCGGGCCCAACTGAACCGCGCTCTGGCCCTCTTACAACCGAGCCAGGGATGGCTAAACGAACCGGCACGGAGCAATCACACTAGTCAAACGAACTGGGCTTTAGGGGTCAAAATTTCTTTACTTTTTAAAGCAGTTAATATTTTAAGTCGGCAAGGATGCATAAACTGATTAAAAGCCTCTATAAAGTATTTTCCATGGTTACAGACTATTTCTATTTCACATAAACGCTGTTCTTTTTAACTTTCTATTCACCAGAGAATCCTGAAAAAATGTATCACTGTTTCCACAAAACTGTTTTCAACATTGATAATTAATAATACATATTCTTAAGCAAAATCAGCATATTAGAATGATTTCTGAAAGATCATGTGACACTGAAGACTAGCGTAATGACTGCTGAAAATTCAGCTTTGCCAACACATTAATTACATTATACATATTAGAATACATATATTAACATAGATTAGAAAACAGTTATTTTGAATCATTATTTTCTTTGATATTACTGTTTTTACTGTATTTTTTTAACAAATAAATGCAGCCTTGGTAAGCATTAAAGACATTTTTCAGAAACATCCTACCAACCCCAAATTTTGAACAGCCGTGTAAGTTCCTATACATAAATTGACCTACAAAAATAAACTTACCCCAAGAAATATTCACCACACAATGCTCATTATTATGCCTTAATGCAGCTTATGTGCATGGAAGAGCGTAGCTGCAATATGAGCTTTGTTTGGTTTTACAGGTTCAAGCTATAAATGAAGTGTCAGCACTGAGTCCTTTTCCACATCAGTTCGCCAGCATCAACTTCACCACCAGCCAATCAGGTACGAGAAAAGCAAATGTATTCTGGGACTATCCACAATATGTGTGTGCACCAAACTGTTTGCTCAGTGTATCAATGTCTTTCTGCGTCTGTCATTATGTCTAGTCGTCCTCCACCCCTGTCTTTCCACTTCCCCTCCCCACGGTCTGTTCTATCCATCTCTCTCTTCTGTTCATAATTTTTCTTCATCTGCTCTCTGGACCCAGGTGGCTTTGGGTCACGATATGCTGTCATTTCATATAATGGTCAAGAAAGCAACCAGAGAGACCGAAAGAGATGAAGAATGGAGGGAGGATAATCAATGTGGCAGCCCACAGAAACTTTGGAAACAAAAGGCGCAATTCAGACGTCCCCCTCTCGCGCTCTCTCTCTTTTCTACCTTTAGTAATTCAAGCTCAGATGGATTCTGCAGACCTGTATATGACTAGTTTACATAACTTTACCATTATTTAAGACGTGGGTGCTGCTGATTGAACAGGATTGAGTCACCTATCCGTGTGCTTCCACATGACTGATTAACAGACAGAGACATCGGCTGAGATGAAGGGGGTCAGGGGGCTTCCCAAGAGGGAGGGAGTGGAGAATGGTTAACTCATGACCTCATTAACACGGATGAGGTTTCAGCAATGTCTATCTAACCGTCAAGCACGCACCAAAGCGTGATGCAAATGGCTTATTTAGACCTACATGTGAATCCACGTGTGTATTATCGCTATTAACAAATAAAAAGCATTTATAATAAGGATGGAGGAGAATATATAAAGCATTCAGCGCAGTAGAAAAGTAGCTGTTATGAAGTGATGAGCCCCCGTGTGGTCACTCTTATACTTACATGTGCAATTACAGTGCCTTCTGAGGTTCCCATGCTGCACCAGTTGAACCGAGTTCACGACTCCATCACGCTGTCCTGGCCTCAGCCTGACCGGCCCAACGGTGACATCCTGGAATACCAGCTCCGGTACTACGACAAGGTCAGTACTGTTGTTTATGCAAAATATTAAAGCAGGGTTGTCAAACTCAGCATATGGAGGGCCACAGTCCTGCTCCAACACACCTCACCACACCTTAAGATTTGAAATAGTACCGAAGACCTTGATTTGCTGGTTCAGTTGTTTAATTAGAGTTGGAGCTAAACTCTATGGGCTATGGCCCTCCACGAGCTGAGTTTGATATCCCAGTATTAAAGGCCCTAGTGAAAAATAAATATACTAAAATGTATTTGCAATACTTTGATTTCATGCTAAGTATACTACAAATACATTTACATATTTATGTACTTAATAAAAATACCCTGCTATAGTGGAACTATTGCAAGTATACTTCAGATACACTTAAAAATCTTGCATTTAAAGACCAATATTATTCACAATCCTCATCAATAGTGACATTTTACATTTACATTAGTGACATAAAACACATTTTAGGCTTGATATTAAAGGGGTCATATGATGCTATTTTAAAGATCATTATTTTGTGTATTTGGTGTAACAGAATATGTTGACATGCTTTAATGTTCAAAAAACACATTATTTTCTATATACTGTAACATTATTGTAGGTCTCTATGCCCCGCCTCTCTCAAACGCTTCGTTTCTACAAAGCCCCTCCTTCGCCAAGCGCAGTCTGCTCTGATTGGCCAGATGACCCAGTGCATTGTGATTGGCCGAACACCACAAAAGCACTTGTCGGAATTGTAACGCCCCTTACCATAATCGCAGCTTCATCTTTCAAAATAAATATCAAGACAGTTAATAATGTCGTTAGATTTACCATCAGTTCAAGCTGAAAGGGCAACAGAGTCGCGTGACAAACACAGTGATGAAGCAGTATACAAGCTGCGGTTAAGACTAGTGATGGGAAGTTCGGTTCTTTTCCGCGAACCGGTTCTTTCGGACAGTTCGATTCAATAAACCGGTTGAAAAAAACGGTTCACCGGTTCTTTTACACTCGACGTAATGACGTCATTGGCGATGACGTAATGGCGTCAAGTCTATCGCGGCTTAACACATTCAAATATAAAGTCAGTAATCATAACATCAGTCAGTTAAAACACCATTATAATCTGATACGTTTCTTACAATTTAGATTTTTGTATCTAAAGCATCAACACACATACAGGCAGTGATCTGCAAACTAGGACGTTTTAGTTATGACGTCAATAAATGAGTCTTCATCAGCGCAGAAACTATGCTCCACTTACTATATATAATCCATTACGGTTTATTTGTAATTAAGTAAACTTACGTTTCGCCGGATTGCCCTTCATTCAAGTCTTCGGTTTACCCGCACTCATAACATTAGCACAGAATCAGTTGTCCAAAAGAACCAGTTCGGTTCAGACGTGCTGTGTCAGTCATAGTAGGCAATCTGTTCGGTAGCTTCACGCTGAATCGCGCATGCGCAGTATCATCAGCTCATCGGTTCTCAAATCGGACGTTCTCGGTTCAGTGTACTGGTGATCCGAAAACCGATGCAACCGGTTCTTGACTCGAGAACGAGAACCGCTCTAACCGGCACGCTGCACGCACGTTCAGTATATCATCAGCTGCTTTACTCGTGTCTGTTCATGTTCTATTCATTACAAACTCAATTTGTGAATGTGTCATTGTTAAGTATAATTAATTACAGTACAGGTATTTCATAAATCATCCCTTATTCCTATTAAACATAGAGTCTTAATTATTATTATACTTCCCTGACAAACCCCTTTGGCCTAACAGAATCTTCAACTGAACTAAGTACACAGATTAGATACATTCATCTTTTGTAAAAAAGTAAAATAAAATATATTTATATCACACAATCTGATTTTTAACAAAATACTTGGATAGCGTGCTTTTCGTCCTCTTGAAAAATTACACGCATGCACAGTATCATCAGCTCATCGGTTCTCAAATCGGACGTGTCCGAAAGAAACGGTTCTCGGTTCAGTGTACTGGTGATCCGAAAACCGATGCAACCGGTTCTTGACTCGAGAACGAGAACCGCTCCAGCAGTGGGCTTGTGTTCGTTACCCGGCTGCTCCGCTCGTGTTCATCTTCAGTTCTCTCTTCACAGCAGTTCAGTCAGTGTACTGTTCGAGTAAATAAATTACTCCGGGATATTGGTTTATTTTGACTCAGAGGGAGTGTCAGCCATGTTAAAAAAGTGAATAACTTAAGTAATTTGTGGATTAATGCTTACTGGAGACGCGAACCGTTTCAAATGATTCAGTCCGATTTGGTGAACTGGTTCAACTGGTTCACTAAGAAGAACCGGTTAAATCGAACGTTTCGTTCGCGAACCGGACATCACTAGTTAAGACAGCTGACGTGCTATGATTTCTGAAAGACAGTTCACTCTCCTGTGATGTGACCCCTGTTCCCCTCACACACACACAAACACTAACACACACACACACGGTGCGTTACTCTGCGTTGCGCAAAACTCCGCATTAGAACAGTCAGTAGCAAATACTTAAACTAGTAGCAAAACATACGTACAGTCGCTGATTCAGAAGCGCCAGAATGTCATAGCAAAGTGGGAATTGACCCTTTTTTTTTTTTTAAGAAATAACCTTTGTGCACAGCCAGCCTTGTACTCTTCTAGGTTAAAAAAAAACTGTCGTCCATAAAATGCACAAATTTGAACATCTGGGTTGTACTGTTCTGTTGTAAATAAATATTAACCAATGATTCCTAAATGCATCTACCTCCGGAAGGCCAAATAAAGTGCTTTTCGCACTGAAACACACAGCGTCTCCCTGACATGGCTGCATCAACACTACTGCTGTTCCTGAAACCACGCCTTCTTTCTTTGCGTGCACATTTGGGTCGGCATTATGCTAATATTTCCACATAGTGACCTAGATATGTGGGGGCGTGTTAGAACGAGGCGTTTTAGGTAGGTGTGGCTGCCTCTTAACTTTTATAAAGAATATCTCTTTGGGTTTGAGACTTTAGTCTTTGCAAATTTACAGATCTTATTTATGCACCAAGAGCGTGTAACACTCCAAAGAGAAAGGAAAAATTGAAATCGCATCATATGACCCCTTTAAGAAATGTGCATTGTGCACAAGTAGTACTCCAAATAAAGTTGAATTATAATTTTTTATATCAGTAAGTCTCAAGCGATATGTCAGTAAATATTTTAATAGATTTGAACTATAATTAGTATGTAATAAATGTATTTTGGGGGAATAGATCACCCAAAAACTCTATAATTGCATGGGAAAAATGTGATCAGTACATTCCTAAAAATCAACAAGTGGGTTATGCTACGAAAGCTAAAAAGATTAAGACTGAATAAAATTAAATATAATTATTAGATGAAAAACTTACACTTTAAATGCTTAAGCTACACTTACATTTAAAAGTAACTGAAACAAGTTTAAGTACTGCAATTGATAAAACTGTACAAATAAAAGCTAACTTCAAATCAAAAAATTAAAAAAAATACTATAATACTATATAAACTATTTTGGGTGAGCTATCCATTTAGAATTGCATGGAAAAGTGTGAACAGTATAATCCTTTTGTGTTATATGGGTTTGAAATGACTAATGCTGTTATTGTTATCCCAAACTAATAAACTATTAAAATAGCATTAAAATGTTTTTTTCTTTAATTGAAATAAAGCTGAAATAAAATATAAATATTAGATGAAGAACCTACACTTCTAACTAACTAAAACAAGTTTAGGTACTAAAATTACTAAAACTAAAATTAAACTGAATAGAAAAACAGCTATATAGAGAAAATAATAACAATGACAACCTTAATAAAATGACTAAAATGTAAAACTAAAAGAAAAGAAAACAAGTACTATAATAGTGTATAAATAATAATTCTGGAAACGGCATGATAGTGAGTAAATAATAATGTTCTAAATAAAAAT
Source organism: Sinocyclocheilus anophthalmus (assembly GCA_018155175.1). Lineage (NCBI taxonomy): Eukaryota > Metazoa > Chordata > Actinopteri > Cypriniformes > Cyprinidae > Sinocyclocheilus > Sinocyclocheilus anophthalmus. The sequence goes on along the minus strand of JADLZN010001763.1, from coordinate 133,731 downwards.
ATAAAACAATAATAATAAAAATGACAAAAGCACAACAAAATTACTAAACCAATCTAAAATTAAAATGAACCAAAAATGCTAATACTCTATAAATAATACTGGAATAGCAATGGAAACGATATGAGGGTGAGTAAACAAGTGATTTTTAGGTGAACTGTCCCTTTACATCAATATCAAACGTTGTGTAATCATTGTGGAAATAGTTGTCTTGTTGTCACAGAGATGGTGCTTTGTCTCTCTGGCAGGGGTTTGATGAGGACAGTGCTATGAGCGTGTTCAGTGAAACCAACACAGTGACAGTTGGAGGTCTGATTCCAGGCTCCATCTACGCCTTCCAGATCCGTGCCCGGAATGAGAGAGGCTACGGACCCTACAGCCACACGATTTACTTCAGCACTCTAGCAATGGGTAGGCCAAGAATACAGCATGTCACACATAATTTAGCATTCCAGCCAATACGTATGAAAGCATATTATTATGCTTCAGTACCAAATGCTTCTTGTTCAGTAAGCAAAGGACCAATGCTTATGTAAATATTAGTGCTGTCAAACGATTAATAAAAGTTTTTGTTTACATAATAAATGAGCGTGTACTGTGTATATTTATTATGTAGATATAATACACACCCATGCATGTTATATTTAGGAAAAATATGTATGTTTATATATTAAATATATTTATATATAATTAAAATTATTTACATGAAATTACCATGTAAAATTTTAAAAATAATACGGTACATAGTACACACACATATATTATATAAACAAAATCTTTATTTTGGATGTGATTAATCACAATTAATAGTTTGACAGCATTCTGGTAAATATACACTAATTCTGAGATTTCCAACTTTTTTGTCGGACAAACTCCTAGGACAAATTATTTTCTTAAAGAACAAAAGTAACAAATTTCACAACATCCTAATGTTAACAATTGCAATTAACAATTAACAACTCATTATTTTTTAAGTAATTTAAGATTTAATTTTTATATTTTGACAATTCTGTTCAAATGGGGTCAGTAAGGGTTTTATTTTTTTTGGGAAATAAATTATTACTTATATTCAGGATTCAAGGATGCATTGAATTGGTCAAAACTGACAGTAAAGAATTATATTATTACAAAGAAATTATAACTTAAAAGCTTTCTTTTGAACTTTCTATTCATCAAAGAATCCTGAAAAAAAATAAAAGCGGTTTCCACAAAACTAGTAAGCAGCACAAATGTTTTCAACATTGATAATAATAAGTAATGTTACTTGAGCAGCAAATCAGCATATTAGAATGATTTCTGAAGGATCATGTGACACTGATGACTAGAGTAATGATGCTGAAAATTCAGTTTTGCATCACAGGAATAAATTACATTTTTAAATATATTCAAATAGAAAACTTTTATTTGAAATTCTAAAATATTTGACATATTTTCAGTTATTATTTTTGTTTCATTTAATTTTGTATTGCCATTTTTTCACTTTGTAGAGGAACAGTCAAAGCAGATTCAGAATCGCCTGCCTCTTATGATTGGATCGATAATGGGTGGAGCAGCATTTCTATTGGTTGTGACTGCCATCATCATTGTGTTTGTGTTTCGAAGGTATGTATTGTGCAATATATGTAGATATTACGAAGATACTAGTAGATATTACAAAGAAAGTACAAAAAGAGGCTTGTTTCTTGCATATAAAAGATTAAAAGAATATCACTGTTATTGTGTCTTTGTTATTCTGCCTTTTTTCCACTAGTAAAAGGAGAGAAAGCCCTTATAGCGACAGACTTCAGAGATACATCAGCAACAGAGGTGAGAGCTTTATATGTGAACTGCAGTGCATACTTGTGTACATTTCTCCAACAGTCACTACATGTACATTATCTTCATCTTCTAAAGTGGGCTGCATTCAGACTACTTTGTCATTATTGCTATTACGTAATAGCTATGATTCAGTAAAATACTATGTCTACACCACAATTAAGAGGGGTTTGTGAGAATTTTGCTATTTTGACAAAGGATGATAAATGTGCCGTGTCAGTAGTTTTTATGTTTGTAGTCCTGACTGTGGTGCACATATTTGTGGTATTACTTTATTCCCCCTGACATTTCGAGCCGCCTGGCAGCATGTCTGTGACAGAACCAGTCATTAGATGGTCTGTGTGGATTAAACATAATATGGATGTTGTTACTTATTCAGGTGGGGTGAAATATTATGTGGACCCCTCTACTTACGAAGACCCCAGTGAGGCGGTCAAAGAATTTGCACGTGAAATCAACCCTGCTCACCTAAAGAGCGAAGAAGTCATTGGTGCTGGTTAGTACATGTGTTGAAAGTTTGTTGATTTTCCAGAGGCAGGATAACAACAGCTTGACACGAAGTGTATAAATCAGATAAAACAAGCATTATGGATTTTTTTTTTTAAACCTCAGAACACTCTTCTCTCTCTAGCTCAGTTCGGGGAGGTGTCCCGTGGCCGGTACAGGCCACTAGGTCGTAGAGAGGTGCTGGTTGCGGTTAAGACCTTGCGTTGGGGAGTGACAGACCGTGAGAAGAATGTGTTTCTCAGTGAGGCCGGAGTCCTTGGCCAGTTTGACCACCCTAATGTACTGAAACTGGAAGGTGTGATCACTCGCACCCCTCCTGAACGGCTTATCACAGAGTTTATGGAGAATGGTCCCCTGGATGCCTTTCTCAGGGTAAGAACAAATGACATGATGTTACATTCTATTCAATTGTCTATTTATATAAATGAAATAAATTATTATTATACCTTATTATATTTATTTTAAAAATAACAATATGAAATTTAAGTTAAATTCTCACAGATTATGGAGAATGATCCTTGGATCTAGAGTAAAAATGGAAAATCTATTACTTTAATTCTATTTAATTTGTATTTATATAAATGAAACAAATTGTTGTATTATATATCATTGTAATATTCTAAAATATTATTTAGAAAAGGACCAGTTGAAAGTCAAGTTAAATTATCACAGAGATTGTCCCATAGATGCTTTTCTCATGGTAAGAAAAAAGGCAGGAACATCACCTATATATATATATATACTGACAAAATTATAAACCAACACTTTTGTTTTTGCCCCCATTTTTCATTGGCTGAACTCAAAGATCTAAGACTTTTTTATGTACACAGAAGGCCTATTTCTCTCAAATATTGTTCCCAAATCTGTCTAAATCTGTGTTAGTGAGCACTTCTCCTTTTCCAAGATAATCCATCCACCTCACAGGGTGGCATATCAAGATGCTGATTAGACAGCATGATTGACCCCCCCGGACCCCCCAATACAGTAAAACTGCACATTTTAGAGTGGCCTTTTATTGTAGCCAGCCTGTGCAATCATCATGCCGTCTAATCAGCATCTTGATATGCCACTCCTGTGAGGTGGATGGATTATCTCGGGAAAGGAGAATTGCTCACTAACACAGATTTAGACAGATTTGTGAGCAATATTTGAGAGAAATAGGTCTTTTGTGTACATAGAAAAAGTCTTAGATCTTGGAGTTCAGCTCATGAAAAATGGGGGCAAAAAAGTGTTGCGTTTATAATTTGTTCAGTGTATATTATATATATATATTTATTTATTTATTTATTTATAAATAAAATATCATTATAAATATTCATATCAATTAAATAACTGATTTGTGTTCATATAATAACATTTTATCCTTTATAGTATTACATTATTTAAAATTACAAGATCTTTTACATTAAACATTTCTGAAAAATCATTAAATTAAAAGCATATTCATAAATTTGTAATTTTTATTTTTTATTTTTTAGGAAAACGAGGATCAGTTCAGCGTGTTGCAGCTGGTAGGCATGTTGAGAGGTGTTGGAGCTGGAATGCGTTATCTTTCAGAGAGAAATTTTGTCCATCGTGACCTTGCTGCCCGGAACATTCTGGTGAATTCAAACCTGGTTTGTAAGGTATCTGACTTCGGCCTGTCCCGTTTAATGAGGGGTCTGGACCACAACATGCCCACCTACACTGCTTCACTGGTGCGTTATGGGAAAATTTCTGTAAATGTACAAAACACTATTTAAATGAATGTATGTAAATTCCTTTCATTTTTAGTTCTTTCCATTGTTGCTCTGAGTTTTTTTGTTCATTTGTTTTGTCGTTGATTGAATTAGTCCCTCTGTCTTTCAGGGCAGTAAGATCCCAGTGCGGTGGACAGCTCCTGAAGCTTTCCAGCATCGTAAATTCAGTTCAGCGAGTGACGTCTGGAGTTTTGGGATACTCATGTGGGAGGTCATGTCATATGGAGAACGTCCATACTGGGACATGAGCAACCAAGAGGTGAGCATTATAAATTTTACATCCCATGCAGTGACAAAGCAGTTAAATGAACCAAATGTACACTAGAGGGAGCTATTAGAATGTTTCATGAGCAGTTGCATAAACAAAACACAGAATAGTACAGTGTGTGTCTGAGTGTTTACCTGGTATTCCCTACATTATGAGGACCAAATGTCCTCACAAGTATAGTAATACCAGTACAATTTGACCTTGTGGGGACATTTTTTTGGTCCCCATTACGAAAACAGCTTAGAATCAAGATATTGATATCATATAGAATCAAGTGTTTGTACAGTATAAAAACCATTACACCTATAGAATGTCCCCAGAAAAAATAGAAAAACAGTGTGTGTGTTTGTGCTGTGTTTAAATCACTGCTTGAGATTTAAAGTTTGCAGCAGTACTGTGGGAGTGTGACATTTAGCAGATTTTACAGTATTTTTTAGAAAAGTTTCTAGCCGACAGCTAGAAATGTAATGACCTCAATAGGTGTATATTCACATGTTGACTAAATAGTAAAACATTAAACGCCTAGTTTTTCAGCTGCTTTGAATCTGGAAGTATTTTTCCCATACCTTTTCTTGATAGGGATTTCGAAGAATGATTCAATAAAGAGCTCTAAGACATGAACCAAGCCAACCAGCACTAAGACTTTGATTTGCAGCAAAAAGAGTATTTGAACATTTATTAACGAATATCCTGTGAAGTGAATGACACAATCCAGTAAAAAAAACTTTTTATTTTATGTGATGATATAAAACATGTGCATTGTGCAAATATCTTACTAAATGTTTTTTTCCCATCTTATTCCTCTTTTCTAACTCTGTTCTTTCTGTTTTTCAGTTCCTTTTTCCTCCAAATCACTTGTCTACTCCCTTCTTTTGTATTTCTCGTCTTATACAATTAAACACTTCACTAAGGCCACATACACACAGTAAAATTTCAGGAGTGACAACCGTATTTAAATACGGGAGTGAATCCCCTAAATTATCATTCCGTGATATGTTCTGCAACTGTAACTAAACCAGCTTGTAGAATGTGTTTGTCACTTAGCTGCAGTGTGTAGAGAGATGTGTCATCTCTTTTTCTCTAGGTGATGAAGGCAGTGGTTGAGCAGTACCGTTTACCTGCTCCGAACGGTTGTCCTCCAGCTCTTCACTCTCTGATGCTGCAGTGCTGGCAGGCCGACAGACAGGACCGGCCAGGCTTTGATTCTCTCCTGTCGTCTCTTGACCGTCTCATACGCCACCCTGCCTCCCTGAAGGCCGAACACAGCCGGTGAGTTACTCGAGTTACCACCTTATTTTACCAGGTGATTCTGCGTTTCATCTTTTCAAATATTCTCCTCTTTCTTAGTCCCACCCAGCCACTCTTAAGCCCCACCCCTACTGACCTCTCAACAGTGACAACAGTCGGTGATTGGCTGACAGCTCTAAAGATGGACCGGTATAAGGATGCGTTTGAGAGAGCACAGTACCACAGTCTGGAAAGAGTGAGCATGCTCACAATGGAGTACGTTAAAACACACTTTTCACATGAGTTTGTCCAACACATTCATACATCACAGAATAATGTATTTTTTGTTACATTATTTCAGAAAGAACTAAAAATTCTTACCACAGTGTCATTCGTGCCACATCTCAAATGATGTATTGTGTTTAATAGCATTCTCTAATGGGAAATTTTATACATTATAAACACACTCACTTGAATCATATTTTCACACTTCTTGAATAATTTGACATTTACTTTCTTTTTCTCTTTCTCATATTTCATTCCTGACACTGCTGTCTCTTTGGTAAACAAGTACATCAACTTTTTCAAAAGCTCAAGAAGCCTCTCATGGGCACCAAGGCTGCATTTGTTTGATCAGAGACTATAAAGATCAAAGGAACAGCATCTATTTGAAACCGATCTTCTGTAACGTTATAAATGTCATAACTGTCACTTTTGATCAATTTAATGCATCCTTGGTGAATAAAAGTAATCTTTTAAAATAAAGATAATGATCCCAAACGTTTAAGCAGTAGTGTGTAGATCTATGTAGAGTTATAAAGTAAATATAGAATTATTGGTTTGTTTTTATTTCATTCTTTGCTTAGATTTGTTTTAAAATGTAAGGAGTCTTATTTTTATCATTTTATTTGTATTTTAAGTAGGGCTGCACAATTGTGACAAAAATCATAATTGTCGATTATTCCCTTGAAATTGTAATTGCGATTATTAATTACGATTATCACAATTTACATTGGATGATGTTTATACCATTGTTTGATGCCACTGCATGCAGGGGGGGAGTTTTTATGCAAAATAAACAACGAACAACCTGAAAAACCTTTAGTGCTTTTCTATAGTATTAAGCCTCAAATGTCAACTATACATCGGATTGGTTTCTTCTTTCAAATATTCTTTAAAAATATGAATGGTATTATAATGTTATACTAAAACTAAAACAATGGAAAAACCCTTAAGATAACATGTAGAAAAAAAAAAACATATCTTAAGCATGCAGAATAACATAAGTGGACTTTGAACGATTAATTGCCGCTTTGAACGATTACATAATTGTGGCATCCATAATTGTAATTGCGATTAGAAATTAGATTAATTGTGCAGCCCTAATTTTAAGACTAAAGGTCTGGGTTACCTGTTAGTTATCTATACATAAAGATCTATCCATAAAAAAATCTATTTCAGTTGAAGAAACATTCATTTATTGTTTCATGTTTCTGTGTGAGTGCTGTGAATATAATAATGCATCACTTTTCTCTCAGGGATGTTCAGGCTCTAGGAGTGAATCTGCTCGGTCATCAGCGGAAGATCGTAAATGCAGCTAAGCAGCTCAGGACACACCTCACTCAGGGACATGTGGAGGTCTGATGCTTCCCAAATTGTGTTGACACTGCAGTGCATGCTGGGAGATCAAGTCCACAAGAACACTGGAATAGACATGAGGATGACAAAAGGAGTCTTGAGTGAAAAAGAAGATTTTTATGATGAATTATTTGCCCATCAGTCCCACGCTTTCTTGCTGAACTGTTGTCTTCCATATTCTTCTTTCACTTACTCCCTCCTTCGGTGTTGCACTACCTCTCACTTTCTTATCAGTTCACTACTTACTGGCATTCAGTATGAACTTGAGCCTTAAGAACACAAAAAGAAAGCTCCTTCACAATCAGTTGCAAGGACAATCAGAGACTTTAAATGGATGGTAACTGACTGTTATGTCTTTGTTGGCACGTGTTGGTCAAGGGCACTAGATGTTTTAGTTTTAACTACACAAACAAACAATACTCATATTGATCAATAAACTGAACCCCACAAGTACACTTCTAAAAGTCATGTTTATAATAAGAATTTTACCTTGCTTTCCAGTAAAAATATCTGAGAGCTTATCAAGTTTTTGTTAAGGATGTGTTAATATTGTTTTCAGAAAATACACACTACTGAACAAAGGTTTGGGGTCAGTGAGATTTAAATGTTTTTGAAAGAAGACTCTTTTGCTCACCAAGATCAGAAATACAGTAATATTGTAAAATATAATCACAATTTAAAATAAAAGCTGAATATTCAGCAGTTCACACTGCAAAAAAGGCATATCTTACTTAGTATTTTTGTCTTGTTTCTAGTCAAAATATCTAAAAATTCTTAAATTGAGATGCATTTACTAGATATGCAAAATGATTTCCAGCATTTTGCTTAAAATAAGTAAAATTATCTGCCAGTGGGTTAAGTAAAATACTTAATTAATGGCCCCTAACTTTTCAACAGTGTATGCATAGTCTCTCAGTATCTCTTGTTTAGTGTCACTTTTAAACAATTTAATAACAAAAATCTTATTGACACCAAACTATTTGGCAATGGTGCAAGTAGTATAAAAGTAGTATGTCTTTCCCAAGACATAGGCAATAAAAAAAAAAAATAATATGCTTTTTGAGTAAATGTATTTCGTTTTATGGATGTTATTTTTACTGGAAAATAAATAAAATAAAGACAAATAACTAACTAAAGAAAAAAGAATTTTGCGCTGTATGCTTTATGGTGTATAGTGTTGTAGAATCATACAATACTTACAGTAAGTTATTCAGACACAAATGGTACCGTTTTTGTATCAATCGTACACTGCTGCCACGGTAGTTCACTGCTTACCTGTGATGTTCCACTTTCTCACCTGTGAACCAGTTTCCCGCCACCAAGTCCTGTCCACGAGTAGGCGTGTTCCTGTAAATGACTACTTCACCCCTGAAACAATGTAGCATAAAATCACACTGTAATATACAAGCATTGTGAAGTAGGTGTTACAGTAAACGTGATTACAATTGCTGGGTGAAGGGAAAGATAGAGAGATGTGCTCCTTGTGCATAGTGTGTGTGTGTGTGTGTGTGTGTGTGTGTGTGTGTGTGTGTGTGTAACAGATTTACAGTATGGATGAAACTGTTTGGTGCTGCTGAAAAAAAGTGTGAATAGATTTCTGTGTAAAATAAAATGCAAAAAGGGAGTGTATGATCATGCTGATGTCAATCTGAATCTGTTTGATTGTACAGTTGTTCACCACTGTTCCACTACTGTCCAAATTTGTAAAATATATATGAGTTTGTTTAAAGATGCCTACTGTATTTGTTTACATCATCTTAAACCACAAAAAGTCTGTACTCATCACGTTGCTGATATGTCCGTCTTGTTTGCCATAAACAGCACAGAGTCAGCAGCATGACACATATCAGACACTGATCAGTGTGCGTCAGCTTTACTTGAAAGTGGACAAGATTCTCAGTATGAGATCAGAGTATGATCTGATAGGGGTAATGAACACAAAGTCCACATATACACAAAATAACTATTTTAAATGGAAGTTAAAACACGCAGCTATTTCTGCTGTGTCATGTTAATATGCCATGTTTTAAATGGCATTTTGCTAATTTGCATAATTATAATTATGCATGCATAGACTCTGAGACTACATTAACTGGATCTATATATATATATATTAATATATAGTATATATCTATATATATATATTATATCCACTAAACTAAATGCTGTTCTTTTAAACTTTCTATTCATCAAAGAATCATATATATTCCATAAAAATTTTTAGAAACCTAAATAAAAAAAAAAATGGTGACATATTATGCCTCATCTACCCTTACATGTTGCAAACAACATGCACACCCACTTGTTTTGGTCGCTAAACAAGTGTTACTCTGTGAATTGCTGCTGATTATTGTAAATATTTGCTGTGACAGCATCACACACTGCAGCATATAGGTTAGTGAAAAGCATCCTGCAATAACTTGTATTATTCCAGGCGCAAAAATGACCAAAACTCTGCATTCCTGCTGCACTCTGACCTTGGTGAACTTAACTGAAACTGTCCATTAAATTTTTTGCGACAAAATAAGTTGTTTGCAATCCTTTGTGGTAGGCAGGATGAAATCACACACACTAATTTGGACATTGAAATCTTACAACATCGTAACATAAAAAAAAAACACCCCAAAAGAAGTCAAAGTAAAACACATGCCTTGGGTATCAGGCTGTTCTTTGAAGATCTAAAATAATACACAGCAAATATGTGCTTTTTAATGCAAAACAACACATGACTGAGTCAGCTGGAAGAAAAGAAAAAAACATCCATTACTTCACAATATGCGGTCCAACTAACAGATAGTATCCCGTACTGCGTTTCTGAGCCCTTTACACGCCATTTAAAACCCTTTTGGCCAACCATTATGACTCATGTACCTGACCATTGTTTGTCTTTCACACCATCCAAACTCCTTTACATTAGTTAGTAACATTTAGCCAAATGTAAAACTTTTGTGAATGTATTGCTACATTCAGTGTTAATATTGAAAATATATCAGGTTTCACTGATGTCCCCACCGACAAGGTTCTCTTGGTTAACCAAAACACTTATTTCTTCTTTGTGATGTAAACATACAATTAGGCCTTGTTTTTTTAGGTCTCTGGTGTTTGACCACTATGTATTATGCCTTAAATTACCCTATATTACACAGCCACTCTCTGATGTTGTTATTGCATAATGTCCTCTTAATCACTAATTTTTCCCAGAAATGCCAGTAGCTGCATGCATTTTCTAAAATGTTTTTAAAATCTCAGTAAAAATGTGTTTTATTTATGGCAACAATTGTTACCAGCAGAAACTGCATAGTCTAAAATTCCTCAATAACACCCAATTGAAAGCTGCAAACAATGAAGTAACATTTTATGCATTCAGTTAGACTATTTGTTTGTTTGTTAATTACTATAAGGCAGTTATGGTAAAGTCAAAATATATAAGCTAGCCATTGCCATAGCTGCCTGGGCAACTTTGTGTTAATATTTATTTTTTCTTATGTTATTTAAGAAATATTTAGATTCTTCAAGCTGAATTTTTGGTCAAAAATGTCACCGGTTAGATTAAAACAATATAGCAAGAAACAAACTAAACATTTCTTGTCAGTGAAACTAGGCTACTCAACGGTTAATAACGCTGTGTGGTGTTTTGCATTAAACTAGACCTCATATGTTTAGCTGGTTCAGACAGCTTGACAGATTTTTTGGTAGTTTACTACAAGTAAACATCTTGGAACGACGTGCAAAACACCATTAGGCGACTTTTAGTGGGGCAAAACATAAGTGGTCAGTCCTGTTACATTGAAAGACGTGAGAACAATTACGAAATAATCTTGAAAACCGGTTTATGCCTTGACCTGGTGTGGTGGTATCTGTCTGACCAGTCCTTCACCACATTACTGAGAGAAGTAGTCATGTAGTCTGTTGCTGGCTATTATAGAGGAAGACTCTTTGGTTTTTGAGTGGATTTAGGACTGAATGATCCAGTGTTAGCGTTCAGTGGAGAAGAACAAACGCTCGTTGATCGGACGTTGGGCCCTGGACCTCAAAACCTACCACGCTTCAATAAAGGTACATTTTCCGGCCAATGAAGGTCGTTTTGACTCATCTGGAACATCCTGGTATCCGTCAGCTGGTTTGGGACAGGTTTGCTGTACATTTATCTGACACAGTGCTTTTAAAAGTGTTGACTGATATGGTTTTGTTTCAGGTAGGCTACGCAGTGGAAGATGATGGGTGAGGACCGAAAAATATGGACAACGGACCAATCTCGCCACTCCATAGAGGTACATCGTGAAGAAAGCCCATAGATGTCCACTTTAGTACAAATCATCTTTAAATAAATAGCTAGCCTACTTAAAATAATAAAACAACAATTAGTAGTTCCAAAAGAAATCCAAAGAAAGTAACACATCTTTAATAAGAAGATTCAAAGTTAGTAGGCTAATTGTAGGCTAGTTCAGAGACTTTTGTATAGCCTACTGGAGAACAACATGTTTATTAGCTCGCATGTAGCTAGAGCTAGCATCACTTCAATCACTTGTAGCCTTAACTTGTACACCAAACTTATTAACACACAAGGGGGTACTCCAGCACAGGATAGAGCTTCCTTAAACACATTCTAAACATGTATTAACTAATTGGATCGTGCATAAGTTATCTGCAGTAATTAAGTTGTTAACACATTTAGGCTATATTAGGCTACAAACACAAGTATTTAACATAACTGTCCCAATCAGTCCCAAACTACATTGGGTCACTGGGCACCTAAAACCCTCTGAATCCTTTTCTGCTGTCCACCTGTGTGACATCCTCCACCCTCCTTTCCAGACTCAGCTATAAGTATAAATACTGATGTCAGGCTGCTTAGCTTTGTATTGTCCACTGACAGTCAAACAAACATGCTGTACATCAATTACTAAAAATAACATTGGAATAACATATTAAGGATTTTTGTAAGGTAGGTGAATATTGCTTTGAATGCTGGCATCTTTGGGACAGCATTGTAGCAAGTGCATATATAACCGATTGCTATGTTTTGAAAGTGGATCGTGGTTGCTTTTCTGCATTTAAAAAAAAATGTGGAAGATGAATCATTTTAACCTAGAAATGTGCTTCATGTGTTAAATTCTAGTCAAATATAATACTAAAAATCGTAGTTGTAGTAATAGTAGGAGTAAAATATATTAGTGTTTTAAATATAAAATAATAAAAATATTAAAGATTTTGAATCATCATATATACATTAAGTTACATCAACAAAATGAATTTAAGGGTAAGATAGAATGTACATAAACAAGTCGTCTACGTTTGTGTAATAGTTTTTAAAAGAACTGTTACTTTTAAAGGATATTTTTAATTATTAAGATTAACTATATACTGATTTTATAATTAAATCTTGCACATGCTGATGAGGACAGAAACAGCTTCATCTGTATGTTCATTTAAAGACTGTGTAGAAATTTCTAAGAATATGTTTCTGAAAATCTAACTTATTTTGACAATGTCGATTTCTTCTTGTCAGTCTTTTTGGTCTGAAACTCCACCAGAAGCCATGTCACCAGCCATCTCCAGAACTGCTGCAGGGGAGATAAACCATTGGTGGAGCCAACTGAAGTTCCGCCTTCAGCATAGAAAAGGATGGAACGAAATGTTGGATGAGACCTTCCTCACGCAGAACAAAAAGTAAAGAGCTAGAAACTACATTCTAAGAAATAGAATCTACATTTTTTTATTTCAACAAGGAAATGCTAGGAAAAGAACATTGTGTTTGTAAGGTTAGATTTTAGATTTTGGTTTTGTGTAAATGAACACATTTTATCATGACTGTGCTTTAAAATGGTATACAGCTGCCTCTGTGCCTACATTGCAGTGTAATCATTTAACAGTGTAAGTCAAAGGGAGATTTAAGTTCAGTCTTAAATAGCTTAAAAATTATCAAATGTATATAAACCAAACAGAAAATGAAATTGCCTACAAAATATTTTAACTGAAATAATTACAGAAATCTGTGCAGAGATTAAGTACAATAAGAAAGGAAAATGATGTTACAAGAATATCAACACTGCCTTGCAAGCACAACCTGTCCTGATTTCAGCCCCCATTTACGGTTGTAGTCATGTCTCTTTATGTTCTGCAGAGTAAATGACATCCCCCTGTTTTCCGCCACTAAGGAGAATAATGCAGCCTGTATAAAGAAACTGCTTGACTGTTCATCTACAAATATCTTTGAGAGAGGTAAACCACTTTTTGCCATTATTTACTGGCACACTAAATGACAAATCCAGAACTGAATGTGCATCTGGCATTGGTGTGCATAGGTGAACTTGGAGAGACGGCTCTGCATGTTGCTGCGATGAGTGATCATTTTGATGCGGCTGTGGCGTTGATGGAAGGAGCACCGGAGCTCATCAACGAGCCCATGACCTCTGAACTCTACCAAGGTCTTTATTTAAAAAGCAAAAACCTCCTCAAACATTTCATGCAATTTAATAACTCTTTGTAGGTCTGATGAATATATGACGTGATTGACAGGTTTAACTGCCCTTCACATTGCTGCTGTTAACCAGAATGTGAACTTAGTCAGGGAGTTGATAGCAAGAGGAGGTGATGTGGCGACACCCAGGGTCACGGGCATGTACTTCCGCAAAAGAAGAGGAGGACTTCTGTACTTTGGTGAGATGGATGTTTTTATTCTATTAATGACTTTTATTAAATCTGATTATTTTAATAGTTATGGCTGTGGATGAGCATCAGGAGAGATGTAGTTTCCCATGACTATGACATAAATAAATCAATTGTGTGACTGTAGGTGAGCACATCCTGGCATTTGCGAGCTGTGTGGGTAATGAAGAAATTATAGCCATGCTGATAAAAGCTGGGGCTAATGTCCGGGCCCAGGATTCCCTGGGTAAGAGGAAGTAACCTTTTACTCACAGTGTGATATTTCTATCTGCATCTTTGGTTGTAACTCTTTCTCTCGCTCATCAACAGGTAATAGCATTCTTCATCTGTTGGTTCTACAGCCCAATAAAACAACTGCATGTCAGGTTTTTGATCTGCTGATGACACAAGATGCCGATCTGGACCCCGCTATCCCTCTAGGCATGGTACCCAACTACAGAGGCCTCACACCGCTCAAACTTGCTGCGAAGGAGGGCAACCTCGTGGTAAGAGAGAGAACTTTACATGCACCTCTTCCAAAAACATGCATCTTTATCTAGAACAGAATTGCGTAGTAACATTTTGCAGCATTTAATGTTTTTGTGATGCTGCACAGGCCTTCCAGCACATGGTTAACCGCAGGCGGATTATTCAGTGGAATCTGGGACCATTGTCCTCCAACCTTTACGACCTCACTGAGATTGACTCCAGGGAGGATGACCTCTCAGTGCTCGAGATCATTGTCAGCAGTCAGAAGAGAGAGGTGTGTAAATGTGTGCTGGACACATTACGGCATGCTGCACTTGTAAACATTAATAGAGATTGTGAAAATCATCAGTAGCAACAGATTAAATCAAATTGCTGTAGCTGGGCTTTTCTTAGTTCATCTCTTAACAACGTGTCCTCTCTTGTCTCAGGCCAGACAGATCCTTGAGTTGACTCCAGTTCGACAGCTCATCAGACTGAAGTGGAATCTGTATGGGAAACATTACTTCAGGTGCCTTACTATCACATGCAATAAGAAACAGCATTTCGTTTAGTTATTATTTTCATCTAATTAATAAACTAAAAATATTTGCAGCTGCATTTCTTAAATTTCTTTGACATCGCAATTCACGAACTTCAGATTTTTAGTGTTAATTTTAAAAAGCACAAAAAAAATTGAAGGCAACTGGTTTGTCTGTTTTGTCTGTTTATGGTAAAACAATTATATTATATCATATCATATCATATCACCATATCATGTTATATGTGACTCTGGACCACAAAACCAGTCTTAAGTAGCACGGGTAAATTTGTAGCAATAGCCAAAAATTAGTGCTGTCAAACGATTAATCGCATCCAAAATAAAAGTTTTTGTTTACATAATATATGTGTGTGTCCTGTGTATATTCATTATGTATATATAAATACACACACATACAGACAATATTTTGAAAATGTATTTACAATTTAATTTATTTATATTATATATAAATATAATTTCAATCCAAATATAACTGATTGTTTCTTTAAATTTATGTGCATGTGTGTGTATTTATAATCATACTAATAGTCCCAGTCCACACACATGTTTTATGTAAACAAAAACTTTTATTTTGCATGTGATTAATCGCGATTAATCGTTTGACAGCACTACCAACAATACATTGTATGGTTCAAAATTATTGATCTTTTCTTATATGCCAAAAATCATTAGGATATTAATTAAAGATCATGTTCCCTGAAGATATTTTGTAAATTTTCTACTGTAAATATATAAAAAATGTATTATCATTAGTATTATGCATTGCTAAGAACTTAATTTGGACAGTTTTAAAGGTGATTTTCTCAATATTTCAATATTATTTTTTTTGCACCTTCAGATTCCAGTTTTTCAAATAGTTGTGTATCGGCCAAATATTGTCCTATCATAACAAACCATACATCAATGGAAAGCTTATTTATTCAGCTTTCTGGTTATGTATAAATACCTTTATGACTGGTTTTGTGGTCCAAGGTCACATATTATATTATTTATATTTTATACATTTATCTTTTATATTATTATAGATATATAATCTAAGGTCTAAATGTAATATCATGAACAGAAGAATTGATATAATTATGTCTAAAATGTAGGGTAATATGACATGGAGGTTTAAAGGAACATTAGAATATGTTGTACCTGTTTTTCTTCAGCTGACTCTTCAAAAGCTTCAAGCTTTTTTTTCTGACGTTATCAGAAAAATATTTCACTTTGAAAGCAGCGATGTGCTATGAAACGATGTTTATGATTTCAGCTGCACTGATGATGTTGCTCTGTTGATCTGTTTGCAGGTTATTGATGCTGGTGTACCTGCTGTATATTAGCATATTCACGTTGTGTTGTATAAACCGTCCCCTGAAGGACATTCCTGAGAATTACACCAAAGCAGACAACGACCAAACCATAAAAGTGCAGAAAAGCTTTACGGTGTGAAACATTATTATATTTATGTTTCTATGTATCAAAGCACTTTTATATGTGTCTGCAAGAACCTGTCTTTGTGCATGTTTAGGAGAGCTATCAGACCTATAAAGATCACCTGCGTTTAATTGGAGAAATTATCAGTGTCATAGGAGCCATCGTTATTCTGCTGATAGAGGTCAGCAAAATGTTGTCGGACATTAGAAACATTATGTGATAACATGTAAAATATTATTTGTATTATGCCAAATCACTCCTTATATTGAATTATTTTCAGATTCCCAGTATTTTGAAAGTGGGAGCTAAACGCTATTTTGGACAGTCTGCGCTTGGAGGACCCTTCCATGTCACTTTGTAAGTTCATATTTGGACATATTTTAAAAGTGTCATTTATTCCTGGCAAAGCTGCATTTTCAAGGAGTCATTATTCCAATCTTCAGTGTCCCATGATTCTTCAGAAATCATTCTAATATGCTGATTTGGTGCTCAAGAACTCTTGTTATGACTATCCGTGTTAAAAACAGTTGCTGATACTTGTTTTTCAGGTTTCATTGATGAATAGAAATTTAAAAGAACCGTTTTTATTGTCACATTTGATCAATTAAATTAATTGTTGCTGATATATGGTCTCATAGTCTGTCAAATGAATAAAAATGAAATAATTGTCATATATTTTTAACAGTTAGACAGCATAAATAGTTTAGATACATTTGTATGCATATGAAAAAATTGGCAGGTCTTTGGCATCAAAACATTTGAAACCCCCTGCACAAACTATCATTTGAATGAAAAAAGTTTGACTGCATGCATTCACTCACACTTGATTTCTTTGTATTTGTGTGGCAGAATTAGCTACGCGAGTCTGGTTGTGATTTTGTGTGTGCTGCGGACCACTGGAATGGCAGAAGACCTCGTGCCGATGGCTTGGGCTTTGGTTCTTGGCTGGTCCAATGTAATGTACTTCGCCAGAGGTTTTGAGATGCTGGGACCCTACGTCATCGTGATTCAGAAGGTGGAGTGTTTCGCTCACTCTTGCTGGTTTGTAGACCCAGTATAGATTTATAATGGACATGTATGGATGTTCTATTGCAGACAATATTTGGCGATATGACAAAGTTCATGTGGTTGTCCCTTATCTTCCTCATTGGATCCGCTGCCGGTTAGTTGCATCAAAAGATACTCGCATCGTATGTGAATTTGTAACGTTAAAAGTGAACTTCCTTGTCTACTTCCTCAGGTTTGTGGGTCTATTACATGACTCAAGAACCTTCAGCTTTACCGCCATACCGCTCGTTCCCCATCACCATCTTCACTCAGTTTGAGCTGAGCATCGGTCTGATTGACTTGCCAGTGGACCATATGCTCTACACCCATCCAGTGGTGCACTGTGTCCACATCTTCTTTAGTGTGATGTCTTACATCCTCCTGTTCAACCTCCTGATCGCCATGATGAGCGACACACAGTGGAGGGTCACCCAGGAACGTGACGAACTCTGGAGGACCCAGGTTGGTAGTGTAGCTAGTACAGTCCCACAGTAATTGTTCTGGAAGCATGCTGGGTAAACATCAGTTTCTCCGTTCGTAGGTGGTGGCCACTACTCTGATGCTGGAACGGAGGTTACCACTGCGCCTGTGGCCAAGACTGGGCGTCTGTGGTCTGGCGTTTGGCCTTGGAGAACGCTGGTACCTCCGGTAAGGATGCCTTGAATCACAATTTCAATTCAAAAGCATCACTAAACACAATTATTTTGATTAGTCTTATTTGTTCACAACATCTCATGATTCCAGAGTGGAGGATCGCAACGACCCATTGGTGCAAAAGATGAGACGCTACATTAACGCGTTCTCAAAGGATGGCGAACCAGCTAAGGAGAAGGAGGAAACAGGCAAGAGTGAGCCAGGAAATGATCCACTGCAAACTAATTTAATTGTGAAAAACAGGCCTAGAATCCAGAGGAGACCAATAAAATGCTGGCAGCTCATTCGGCAGAGTATAGAATGTGAAAAGGAAGAAAATGTGGATAGCCCAGATATGAAGTATATCTAAAAATTGCTCAAGATCAAGTAGTAATCTTTGGGTGATATGATATTCCTAATATTTAAAGGGTTCCTGTTACATTATTCTGCGTTATTTAGTGTTTTATCAAATGGAAATATATATAGGTGTTGTATTGGGCAGACAAAGTTGAACTGTGCACCATCTATATTGTTAAATATAAAGGTGGAAGTTTAATTAAGCAATACAGAAAGACATTTGAGAGAAAGTATGAGCAATTCAGAACATTATCGTATGACCGTTAGACATATTCAGTGCAAATAAACAAGCTTTGTATACATGATCAGTACGGTTAGAAATTAGTGGAATTGTAATACAAATAAACGGGATATTTTCTAAAACTGCTTTTTTTCTCTCCTCCTATAATGCTACATAATGCAAAAAAATGTACAAAAAAACTTTGCACTGTGTTGATGGACCAAATGTCCCTATTTCTATCTTATTTATCTTGAGGATTTGTTATGATAGGTATGATATCCAGATATATATTGTAAGTGATTTCAATGGGTGTAGATGATGTTCGGACATCTACATCTTTTGACAGATGTACTGTAAGTATAAATTGCAGGAATATGGGTGCCAGCTCCGTTCAGGTGGTTCATTTCCAGCCAGGATGGCACACTGTCCAGGAAAGGAAACATCTCCCCAATATCTGTGTGTGTGCATAAGGACCATAGTCAGTCAGTAGCTACTAAACCACATTTAAACATATTTTCATTTTACAATACTTATTTGTATTTGTAACCATGTGATAAATTATTTATCTTGAAGGGCAAGGTGAATTTTTTTGCAAGTGCCTCTCTTAGTTTATTTCCTATTTTATGTATATTTTTCTGCTGTAGCAAAAAAAAATAAAAATAAAATCCAACAATGGTTTCTCACATTTTCCCCTCTTTATTTTAAATATTCAGTTTTCTTTTTCAAAATTATTGATTTAATTTTTCTGTTGTTTTGTCCAGAATCAGAGGGAGAAAAAATTGTCTAAAAATATATTTTTTTAACAATTCACAGAATATTTGAAAAACAAATAAAGGGGAAAAGTGTAAAACAAAATGTGAAAAATCTTTGGAAATTATTTGCTAATTTTTAAGTTTTCTTTTTCAAAATTATTAATTTATTTTGTTGTTTTGTCCAGAATCAGGGAGAAATTATATTGAGTTTTTTTTGTCTAAAAACAAATAAAACTATTTTCTTTTTTTAAACAATTCACTGAATATGTGAATTAACAAATAAATGGGAAAAGTGGAAAAAATGTGGAAAATCTTTGGAAATTATTTGCTTATTTTAATGGTTACAAACAGCTTAAAAATAATGTAGTAAACAGACCCAACTTTTTTCAACTCGTCCCTTTTGAACCATAATTATTTTCCCACCTCACTGTCAATACAGCGTTGTTAATCCATGTCCATTCATTTGTCCCCGAATGACTTAGCCCAATCCAATAGTGCAAATTCCCTTTCGTACTCAGATACATCTGCAGAGATGAGATATCGTTGAAAAGCATATGAATACATTAATATGCGAATCACTTCTATTAGTTTTCATTTCACCGTATTTACTGATTTACTGACCTGCACACGTTCATTAGTAATGACAGCAAGATCTCCTCCCTTCCTCTGGCATTCCTCCCTGCTCTGCTGCCAGGTGAGGCGGTTTTGAGACAGGAAGTAACAAGTATTCTCGAACCTCAGCCAGCCCTTGCCACAATCACTGCACAGACGCTCTGCACACACATTTAGGTGGGGAAGCAAGAAAACACTGAAGTGAAGTAAAAATACGTTTTATAGAGAAAAAAAGTCAAACATACATAAAACCTAGTTTAGATAACTGAATGTCTGTTCACAAACTCACGAGGCAGTTGGTAAAGCTCTTGGCATCTCTCCAAGCTGCATTTCTGTTCCGATAGAGACCTGGTAGTCTGCTCTACCTCCTGACATGGCGGCGTCCCAGTCACTGTTCAGAATATAATGTAACAATGTATCCTCTATGAACCAGTTACCATGGCAATCACCATTTCCACCAAAATACCATAGTTACTGCAGTTATTTTAGTACTGTGGATCCAAAATAAAGTAACATGGCGATCTGGAAACAAGTTCTTACAAGAATCTTACTCTCATTTTGTGTCATTTTCTTTTTTGATCACATTTTCCTGAAGGTAAACGCTATATTGTTTTTTGTACTAATTTGAACCCTCCTATTGTTCAAAAAACTGCACCCACTTGTGACCCTTCCTTGAAAACCATTAAAAATCTATTGATTCTTGATTATGCTCAAGTACAGTTGGTCTAAAGACTGTTTTTATGTCTTTTTAGCTGGTCTCGAAGTATATTATGATTAGGTGTTTTTAATTCGATAATTATAGAATAACAATTAAATAAATAAAACAAGAGAGAAGTGTTAAAAAAAATTACAAGTCTGGCAAAAAATGTGACTCTTTTCCATTTCATTTACTTTTGGCCGTTCATAATGTATTATATAGCAGCTTCTGTTTTATTCTGCTATTAGTCTATGAACAAGTTTATGAACTTGCAGCAGTATGTGTATGAAGAAAATGTATTGTTAATGTTATTTTAAATGTAAAATATTTTTCATTCAAATGTAATCCTAATTTACAAATGAATACATAAAAAATACTGTTGCATAACATACTGAAAGTGGTTCTTCAGTAGTCAAACCCGGGCAAGACCATATAGACCATGCCTTTAATAGTAGCCTATATTTTTTTTCATTTATTATTATTATTAAAAACGTTAGCTTATATTTCGCTTGTTTAGATATTGTTGACAAAGCCTGTTTCCAATATCAAAAACGATGTGGTATTTATAGCCCCCCCCCCCAAAAAAAGACAATTAAAGGGCTAAATGAATACATGTTATAGGTTCCAAGCTGTACATGTAAAAGACGGTCGTACTTACACTTCATAAACAGTACAGGGACCACGATCAGCAACAGGACGCAGATGACAAAAAGAACCAGCGAAACGATGCGGTAAACACGGAGTTTCCGGCGAATATCTAGCGATGTATCTGGAGAAAAATATGATACATTTGTCGTTACATGGACCGTCAAATAAGGGAAGCCAAGAGATGTGCAGTCGCAACATTCATCACCTGAATCCGGCTGCAGCGGTTTCGGTTCAGACTTGCCTTCTGTGTACTTGCCGAAATTGCAGAGTTTTACGTACATGTTTCTGCGAATGCAAAACCGGCTCAGTTCGACGATGGCCAGGGAATGATCTGCAGGCGTTTTATGTGCGCACTAACACACTTCAGGGGGCTTTGACGACGACGCTCCGTAACACAATACCGGCTCTGTGTCCTCGCGTGCCCTTCCGAAACCTTCAAGTGCTCTCTGGACAAAATAAGATACCCGCTGTCCTCGAGAGAACAAAATATGCAGCTGTGTCCCAGATATGCTTGTTACTATGTGAGCTAAGGTCATACAAAAGACTCTGTTCAAATGACAGAGCAATCTATAATTTAAGCGGGCCTTGGTAACATGTTTCAAACGATCGAGAACCCACTTGGGTTATAATTTAATGGATAGAAACGCTGTTATAAAAGAGTAACTTGTTTAATATTAACTATAACTAAGCACAACCATAACACCTCACAGTGTTAGTCACTTTTAAAAGTAAAGAATATGCCTGTAAAAACCTAATTGACACAGTTGACTGGCATTGGCAATTAACATGAGATGGGAGGAAAAATGGCAGCCTATAAATTTGTATGTGGACAGCCTATGAATGGCAGCCTATTTAAAATGTATGATGCTTTTGCATTCTCCCTAAATAGATTGCATTCGCTTGCAAAGGTTTTGCATTGCCCTTTGCCCTCGCTCTCAAAAGTTGAGTTCCTTCAAAAGTTTTTCGAGCAAACACAACAATTTTAAGAGGAACTTAGCACAAACATTTTGTGAAGGAAAGAGGGAATGCAAAGTATCTTTTGCGAGCAAATGCAAAGATTCTTGATTCCACTGAGGGGAAAAGGATTCCTGGAAGTCCCTGCATGATTCTAACTAACTAACTAACATGATTTATAACATGTATTTGTGTTTCATTTGACATTTTTATGTGTTAATATATTGTTAGTTTACATTTTTACAATCTATTATAATGTCACCTAAATGCCACTTGTGTGCATGTAGCATTATCATTATCGTAAGCACAGCTATATATTTTTTTTAACATTTTTTTAAATTTAACCAGAATTTTTACAGTTTAGACCATTTACATGCATCTTTAACTTCTTTTATCCTTTTTATCTCGTGATCAGAAATGTTAATTTTCTTTGATATTTTTCTTTAACTCACTGACCACTGCATCAGTTTTTTTTCTCTCCATCTGTTTTTGTTCCTCTTTCTGTCCATTTTCACTTGTCCTGTTTTAGACCATACAGCTGGATCCTATATCACACATTTTTTCATCACAAGGAATATGCACATGAATGCATGTAAAAAAATATATATTTAAAAATTATATATACACTCTTAAAAATAAAGGTTCTTCATTGGCATCGATGGTTCCATGAAAAAACTTTCAAATGTATAGTAGTAGTAGTAGTAAAATCCTTTCCAATGCACAAAAGGTTCTTTATAGTGGAAAAAGTGTCTTTAGATTATTAAAATATTCTTTACACTAAGAAAAAAGTGGTTCTTTTAAGATCTGTTTATTAATAGGTGCTTTAGGCAACCCAAAATAGTTCTCCTATGGCATCACTGCGAAAAAATCATTTTGAAACCTTCATTTTTAGAAATGTAGCATTATTTCGATAAAGTACTTGAATACTCCCAAGTCTTTTTCATAATTTAAGCTTGTGCACAAAACAAACTCCTGGCATTTGTATCATTAAATGAGTATTTGTATTCACTTTATTAAATATTTATTGGCTTGAAATGTGCATTACTATAAGAAAATGAGTTTGTGTTACCGTTATTGACTGTATAAGAGCGAGTTGAAGAGGGCACACCATATTCATGTTCAGATGGACTGGTGAGAGTGGAGTAAATATTCCCTTCTTCTACCTTCTCTGCTGCAAAGTCATTCGGAGAAAGTGCAGTTGAAAAGAAGAAGAATTAAATATGAAAAGAAAACCGTATTGACATGTATATAATGACTGAATACTGAAATTTTCTGCTCACATACTGCAATCTCTCCCCAAAGTGAAGGGAGGAGTCCTGTTTTAAAAGAAATAATAGCTTGTTTAAGCTTATAAATGAATGATTTTATTAAACATTTCACCTTTCGTCTCCTTCTTCGGATCTTCTTTCTCCTTATCCTCCTCAACCGTTGTAATCTCCTCCAACTCCACTTCTACCTCTTTCTTGCTCTCCATTGCTGTTTTTTCTGTCTGTATAATTCCCTTGAGTTTCGTTTTTTCGGGCTAACTTGTCAGAGGTCCCAGTAGGTGCAAACTCTTTAGCAAAACTGATTGAATTTACTATTGTCTAAACAGCTGTTTAGAGAAAAAATGACACGGTAACCGAAAAGCTTGCCACTTGTAAATATGCTGACCTGATGCTTGTTCACATCAGGATAATTCTGAGCATCACACATGATCAGTTGTTTTCCCGCAACTTCCTCATTACAGTCCGGCTCGTCGCCACGATATATCCTTCACTTCTCTCTTATTCATACCGTCAGAACGAATTAAACCACTAATCATGTCTTATCCTAAAGGAAAAGAAATTCAAATATATTAAACACTGTTTATAGGAGTCACTAGTGTCTCTGTGGTTAAGGGTTAAATGTTTAAATATTATTATAAAAAATGCTGAATAGTATAAATAATGGTATGAATTTTAATATAAATAAATAGTATGAATATTAACTGAACCTCATTTGTACTAAAACAAATGGTGTAAACATTATCTACAAACTTATACACAAGCTTAAACATTTAAAATATTTTTATTATATGCACAAAGTTATTGAAAATACTTTACAAAAAAAAGAAAGAAAAACAAGAACAAAAACCTATTTGCATTAAATACAAATGATGCGCTCCTGGGAGAGAAAGATGAAATGAAAACTTGCTTACTTTACTACTTTTTTTTAAATGTATCTCTATTTTTGTTTTTGACCTTCCATTTTCTCTTTAGTGTCCTAATGCTTTAATAATCTGTTTAATGCATCACATTGTAGTTTCCCCCGAATACTGATAAATACACACCAAACAGCACCCTTTAGTCCCCATTATTGAACAATGCCCTCTTTAGGTACAATGTATTGAACATGGGATAATAATGCGTCATCTTTCTCCATCTCTTCTCTCCAGTCCTTTCATCCTCCGTCTCAGGCACCGTAAACACTCTCATTACTGTATGTCATGTACAGGAACAGGTCTTCCTCATGGTGTTCCTAAAAACAGAGAGAGAGGTGATACATTTAGATCAAATGATTCAGTAGTAATATTTTTCATTTCACTTTATAATTAAAAAGTTAAAATGGTTTATATACCGTTCAAATGTTTGTGGTCAGACTTGGTAAGATTTTTCTTGAAAGAACTCAGCAAAGACACATTCAATTGATCAAAAGGGACAGTAAAAACTTTTATAGTGTTACCAAAAAAAAAAAGAAGAAGAATTCAAATGAACTGCTGTTTTGAACATGAAAGAATACTGGAAAATGTATCACGGTTTCCACAAAAATATTCAGCAGCACAACTATTTTCAACATTGAGAATAATAAGAAATGTCTCGAGCAGCAAATCTATTAGAATAATTTGAAGGATCATGTGACACTGAAGACGCGTAGGATAATATACATTTTAAAGGGGTCCTATTATGCTTTTTTACTTTTTCAACTTTAGTTAGTCTGTAATGTTGCTGTTTGAGCATAAAAAAGATCTGCGAAGTTACAAAGCTCAAAGTCCACTTCAAAAGGAGATATTTTACTTAATAGAAATCACTTTTCAAAAACTACAACAAACAACTCGTTTGGACTACAACGCATATTTTCCGGGATTTGTGATATCACAAATATCGACGAATGGGACGAGACCTGGTTGAGCTGCACTAGAGAAGGCAACGAGTATTATCTCTATGTCGGAGACACGCTAGCTTTCCAAGGCAGACGAACTTAGAGTGGTTAAAATCATCCAGGTTTAAATCGCGCTTAAATTGATTTGATATTGACACAATATTTACACTGAAGATCGCAGGCGGCTATGGTAAGGGGCGTGGCATTTCCCGACCAGGCACCGAGTGCTGCCAATCACAACACACACTGGCCCAGCTAACCAATCACAGCACACACTGGCCCAGCTAACCAATCACAACACACACTGGCCCAGCTAACCAATCACAGCACATTTCGTATTTCTGAAGGCGGGCCTTCATTGATACAGGAACTATTCGAGCCGTTCATGCCAGACATGTTGTAATAATGTAAAATATTTGAAAAATAATGTGTTTTCGAACAACCTAGTATGAGAACCTTTTCTAACACCCCCCAAAAAAAATCAAGACTTTGTAAAAGAGCAAATAGGTGACCCCTTTAACTATGTGACCCTAGAGCAAAAAAGCAGTCTAAGTCGCTGGGGTATATTTGTAGCAAATAGCAACAATACACTGTATGGGTCAAAATATCGATTTTTCTTTTATGCCAAAAATCATTAGCTTATTAAGTAGATCATGTTCCATGAAGATATTTGTAAATGTCCTACCATAAATATATCAAAACTTAATTCTTGATTAGTAAAATGCATTGCTAAGAAATTAATTTGGACAACATTAAAGGCGATTTTCTCAATATTTTATTTTTTTTACACCCTCAGATTCCAGATTTCAAATAGTTGTAGTCTCCAGCCAACATGGTCCTATATAACAAACCATACATCAATGGAAAAGCTTATTTATTCAGCTTATTTAATCAGTTAAATTAGTTTGTGGTCCAGTCATCATATATTCAAAACAGAAAACTGCATTTAAATTGTAATAAATATTCACAAATACTAAAATTTCCATTGTATTTTGATCACTAAATGCAGCCTTGTGACATAAGAGACTTACAGACCCAAACATTTGAATGGTATTATTTTATATCTATAAATATATATATAGATATATATATATATCTATATATAATATATAATACTATTATATATATAATATATATATCTAACACAGAAAATAAAACTGTAATATTGTGAGATATTATTTCTGTTTCTAATATTGGTTTTCTGTTTTAATATACTTTAAAATATAATATTTTTTCTGTGATCAAAGCTGAATTTTCAGCAGTCTTCAGTGTCACATGATCCTTCAGGAATCATTTTAATATGCTGATTATTATTAATGTTGAAAACAGCTGTGCTGCGTCATGTAATTTTTTTGGAAACTGATACTTTCTTCTGGATTTTATGAATAAAAAGTTAAAAAGAACAGAATTTATTTTAAACTTTTCTAAACAATATCGAGTCTTTACTATTACTTTTTATCCATTTAACACATCCTTGCTGAATAAAACTATTCATTACTTTCAAAAAAAGAAAGAAAAAAATGTACTGACTCCAAACCTTTGAACGGTAGTGCATATTATAACACAAGATTTCCATTTTGAATAAATGCTATTTTTTTTATAGTAATCTGAACAAAAATGGTTAATCCTGAAAAAAAAAAAAAAAACATGAAGCAGCACAACTGTTTCCAACATTAATAATAAATCAGCATATTCGAGTGATTTCTAAAGGATCATTTGACACTGAAGACTGCTGTAAATTCAGCTTTGCCATCACACAAATAAATTATATTTAACGTATATTAAAACAGAAAACCAATATTAGAAACAGAAATAATATCTCACAATATTACAGTTTTTTTCTGAAGACTGGCGTAATGATGCCGAAAATTCAGCTTTGCATCACAGGAATAAATTAATTTTAAAATATATTAAAACAGAAACTAGTTTGCCGAATAATATTTGCACAAAATACACAGGGTTTTTTACTGTATTTTTGATCAAATAAATCAGCCTTGAGGCACAATAAACTCGGTAAAGAATATAAAAAATCTTACTGATCCAAACTTTGACAGTAGTAGATTATAATATATATATATATATATATATATATTATATATTATATATATATATATATATTAGACTACATACATACCACTACATTTATATTATACACCAAATATACTATAATATACTATATATATATATATATATATAAAATTTTAATTTTATCTATTACGTTTCTATTTTATTTTAAACATCATTATTTAATACCATCTTACTTAAAAGCAATTTAGCTTTAAACAAATGGGGGTTTTGAAACACCCCATGCTAAAAAGTTCAGCATTTTACTCAGCAGTAATGAAGAGGAAGGGTGCTTGAGTTACCTCATACACTGCAGACAGGGGGGAACTGGATGGAGGGAGGGAATTTTTAACAAAAAAGAAAAGCGCTTCTTCTGGTCTCATAGACACCCGCTGTCTGATCAGGAAGCAGAGCTGACCGACTGGACGAAAAAAAGGGAGGGTGTGGAGAGAAACTCAGTCAGATCTAAACTGAACGGTTTCTAAACAGTTTCAGTTCTTTCTCAAAATGAAGACAGGAATAGGGAGGTTTAAGGTCAGACAGAGTCTCAAAGAATTGAAAAGGCCTTAATATCCCAGCATAAAATTACGCAATGCTTATGGACAACATGAGTGAGTGATTTCCTCTTGTAAATTTACAGTGTTATTTGTTGGGGAGCATATATACAAGGTGTATATGTTGGTAGTGTCTGTCAACTGGAGGTCTGAAGACAAGGTATTTATTTTGTAAGCTCAGGAGCCGTGAACCCGTTGCAGCTCTTCCCCATTATCTACGGGAGAAAACAAAAAATAAAATACCCAATATAGTATAGCTGAAAATTCAGAAAATTTTAATGCAGTCATTATTTTCTCCATATAAATCCTTCCAAAGACGACTTCTTTGTGAAACATAAAAGAAGATATTTGAGAAATGTTTTCCATTACTAGAATTGAATTAAAACAGTCACCAAAGCTGTTTTGGTTACCAACATTCTTCAGAATATCTTCTTTTATGTTTAACAGAAGAATTTGAAAGCTTACAGATTTGGGATGACATGAGAGTGAGTAAATAATCACTTAATTTTCATTTTTGGCTGAAGAAACCGTCTTAATAATGTAACAGAAACGTATTATTGTTTATTATTGTATTTTCCAGCCGTGAGACTGACCGGGATTTTATCCGGATGTTTGGCGCAGACTCTCTCCCCTTCTGCTCTCCTGACCTCCAGTGGAACACTTCGCTGATACTGGCTAGACATCTGAGGGCCAAACATACATCAACATTAAAATATAACAAACAAAAACGTCTAAGGCTTACTCCTCATTTGTTCTCATCATTCAAACATGGACAGAAACAAACTCTGCCTGTCAGATATGCATATGATCATTAATAAAACATATTTATTCTCTAAATCAGTCAATCATATATTTTAGAGGTAACTATTTTTCCCTCAAACTCTCTAGGCCTTCTGCCATCCCGCCATGGGCTCTTCTCTCCTTTGCCCTCAGTCTAGATGTTGTTGACATATCTTCTGCCATATGTCAATAATTATTTTTAGAGGCCTGTCACAATACAAAGCTAAAATAAGCATAATTATAAAACATTTTTAATAATAACTAGCTATAAGGATAGAAAAGACACTAAATGAAACCATCAAAATGTCTGCACAACTTTAGAGATTTTTAATGCCATTTTATCAAAGGCCGTGGAAAATGCTTCAATATCTTTTATTACTGTGGAACTAGACTTACTGCAATGCCTGTTTGTTTTGTTTATGTTCAGCCAACCATTCACTAAAGCCTCTCGTGCCCTGCAGAAGAACATTACATAATACAGACATGTACACGCATCCCATTAGAACACAAATATTAAATGTGTCATATTGCATTTTTTTTTTTGCATTTATTCCCACTTACTTTGACATCGGAACAGCTGAGTGTGCAAAAACCATGACAGAAAATTCATCCAGTATTGTATGGAATAAAATCACTGTCAAAAATAATCGTAAGTAAATCAAAGCATTTGTGTGTCATTTTAATTAACTCGTGCGTAATTTAAAAGTATTGCATGTGATTCTGTTTTTGTCGAATTTATTTTTGGATATAATTTGGATTTTGGAATTCAACTCTGACAAAAAACAGAATTACATACAATACTTTTAAATTACGCACAAGTGAATTAAAATGACACACAAATGCTTTGATTTACTTACGATTATTTTTGACAGTGATTTTATTCCACGGTATTGCAGCATATCACGTGGGCCAAAAATGACTCTAACCTTTAGGTGTCTTTTTTCTGTGCTCTAAATAGCAGGTTTTACTGAGAGGAAGACCACTGTAGCTGGTTTCGTGCGCTATATTCCTCGCAAACATGTATTACTGTAGGTGTATTTCATTTTTTAAACATGCACCATGGTACTTCCATTAAGTAACGTTACTGGTGTAAATACGATGGTATGTGAATATCCCAAGTATTCAGTAGTGTGGTATTGCATAATATCATCACTGTACAGTATTTTTGTAACTGTTGTCGGTATCTGAAACAGTTGAGAAGCCAACGGGCTTGTGATTCATGATAGTGTTGCGAAGACACGTTGCAACAGGGAGTGCTGCAATGTGAAAACGTCCTCCACAGCACTGCCTGATGCACAGTTTCCACAAACCCAGCTTTTCATAACAAACAATAATCTGCTGTCGTCATACAGTACATGATATGTAAGATAGCTGCGCCCATAACAACTGCTGATGACCTTAGGCCGCGAGCTCACATGATATGACCTGCTGTTAGTGCGGGTGACCGCGGGCTGGTGTTTGAACTTTTGATTCACCACAAATTCTAGTTCGTTTCCAGGATGAAACTAGCCTTACCCACAGTCGCTAACTGGGTTTACTGGTCGTTGTGGTAAACACGAAACATACCTTGGATAGCTACTGATGGATTCAGGAAAAAGTGAAATACAACGCCCGTCTTCCCCACTTGGACGAATATCAGTCGGCCGAATCAGCGCAGTAATAATGTTGATCTCCAAAACTCAATCACTTTGTATATTATAAATCGCCTTCTATGTTGTGGATGTCGACTGGCACACTTCTCCCACTAAAACAACAACAAAAAATGTACCGCCTTATTCTGGGAACTGACCAATGAAAATAGACTGACATATGGTCTAGCCATTTAGGAGAGAGAGGAGGCGGCATTTAAATGTGTTTACAGGGCTTCTATTGGCTAGAGTGTGCTGTCACTCATTAGTCTTCTGGGTCAGTGAAACCAATCAAACTAATGGAAAATTAGGCCAATGAAAGGAGCTCTACAGTGTATCTGTATGGGATGATATTAGGCTCAAAATGATTAATAGACGCAGCACAATTATCCATGTACTGCATACATTTTATGCATGTATCTTACTAACCACAAACAAATGCCTCTCAATTTGAGTCTGTGGAATTCGGGATTAAATGATTGTGCGTTGAATACCAGGACAAGAAAGAAAAAACCAAGGTACGTCACAACGTTCTCTGTTTGGCAAAATTAATAAAGATATTCTGTGTCGTAAAGGGGGTCATATGCTGTTTTTAAAATATCATTCTTTGTGGTGTTTGGTTGTAAAAGGATATGTTGGACGTGCTTTATGTTCAAAAAAACATTATTTTTTAAACATGTACATTATGTAGGGTCCTCTATGCCCCGGCCTTTCAACGCTTCGTTTTCTACAAAGTCCCTCCTTTGACAAGCGCAGTCTGCTTTTATTGCCCAGCTGACCCAGTGCATTGTGATTGGCTGAACACCGCAAGCACTCGTTGGAAATGTAACGCCCCTTACCATAATCGCGAGCTTCATCTTTCAAAATAAATGTAAAGACAGTAAATAATGTCATTAGTTTTACCATCAGTCCAAGCCCGAAAGGGCAACAGAGTCACATGACAGACACAGTGATGAATATGTGTTTGCAATACACAAGCCACGGTTAAGACAACTGACTCCACTGTGATGTTACCCTGTCTCTCTCTCACACACACACGCACGCACGCACACGATGAGCAAAACTCCGCATTACCTCCTCTCCTAGGTTCACGAAACGGTCGTCCATAAAATGCATTGCTGTTCTGTTGTAAGTAATCTTAAAGATTCCTAAATGCATCTACTTCTGGAAGGCCAAATAAAGTGCTTTTGCTTTCGCCTAGAAACACACAGCGTCTCCCTGACATGGCGCTTCAACTAACTACTGCGTTACTGAAACCACGCCTTCTTTCTCCGCATGCACATTTGGGCGGCATTATGCAAAAATTTCCACATAGTGAGGTAGATATGTAGCAGCGTGTTAGAACAAGCCGTTTTAGGGGAGCGTGGCAGAGTTTTAACTTTGATAAAGAATATCTCTTTGGTTTTGAGACTTTAGTCTTTGCAACTTCAGGGATCTTATCTATGCACAATCAGCTTGTAACACTCCAAAGAGAAAGGAAAACTTGAAATCGCATCATATGACCCCTATAAGACAAGTTAAATTAGAACAAGTTCAATAAAACATCTTTATTATATTTCTACGGTAGAGGAGAATAGCCAAACCAAAAAAAACAAAGAAAACACAATGTAACATTCATAAAACAGTACTCAATGGAATGCGCACATGTGACTGGGGCTAGTTCCATCTAGTGGTGGCTGATTTTCTGTGGCTCAGCTGCGCGTGGATCGCGCGCTGTGTGTGTGTGGATTGGGCAAGGCTAAAAGGGCGGAACGAAAGTCTCAAAATTCAAATGAATCAAATAGAATCGACTCAGAAGAGACGTGAATTAATGCACGCTGTCGCCTGATCCACAAATGCACATTTTAATCGCTACATGCACAAATCATGATACTTTAATACAAACTATAACATTTGTATTCACAAATATGTCTCTATTTGAACAAAATGCTGCACATCAATGTAATTCTTAACTCTGCAGAAACCATTTGTTTCAGTGTAGTGACACACGTTTGTGAATTTTTCAAATCGTGTACAAGTTAATGAAATGCACTGGGTCTTGTTCGTTGGTAGTTGTGTGTGTGTGGGGGGAGGGGGGGGGCGTGAAATGCTGTAAACTGCGAAAATGAAGTCTCAAAATCCAAATGAACCGAACAAGATCGACTCAAACAAAAAGTCAATAAATGCACGCGTGTGGCCTGATCTACAAATGCACGGAGTCCTTTTTGCATGAGCAATTTATGATATATTAATGCAGAAAAAAACATTTTTATTCGCAAACATGTCTGTATTTGTAAGCATCGCGGCATAATCATTTAATCCTGAATTTCACAGACTCAAATTGAAAGGCATTTGTTGTGGCGTTAGTAAGCACATGTATAAAATTTATGCAGTACATGGATAATTGTGTGTGCATCTATTAATCATTTTGAGTCTAATATCATCCCATATATCTGTGTTACGAGCCTTACCTGTCCTTATCTGGGTGAAACCAGTCCAGCGTGTGATTCTAGCAAGCAACCCAGGACAGAGACAACATGCTTTTATGAAGTTTTGTAGACGTAGTGCCATTCCTGAATGTCCTTTCAGCAAACAAATAAACAAATAAATCTAAAAAAGAAAAAGTTAAGCTCTGGTGTTTAATTCAATTAACAAGAAACATCAAACCCAGCAACAATAAAGTGAAAAAGTGGGCTTCAATACAATAATACAGTATATACAAATAGTAACGTTATACAGAATATTCTGCTAAGTGGAGTGAACTGATTTCAATAATCATCTCATACAGACCATGAGGCCTGTCTAATGGAATTTGCCAAGCTTTATGTAGGGGCGCAGCAGTGAAAACAGACTGACCCACAAAGGGAGGCACACAGGACATCCAGGTTGATGCAGTGATACCCACGGTAGTATCAAAAGGAAAGTTTTACAATAATACTTATGAATACCAATGTGCTTGTTGTTTGTACTGTTTTATTTACTGTTATATATTGTGTGTATATTCTTGTGTGAACTATGAACCTTTGTTTTGTAATGACCTTTTTAAATAGTATGTATTGTGTTGTTTATTGAACTTAGAATAATTTTTGTGGCTGAATATAAAATAAATAGATATATTTTAGAAATGTTTCAAAATGATCAGAATTGGGTCTCAATGTCAGTTTATTCTAGATTGTATTTAGAACATTCAGTCGTCCAATGAGAGAAGGCAAGGGATGCACAGAAAGCAGTTGTGGAATATCTAAAATATATAGGGATATATTATAGGATTTAGTATAATACTTATGAATACCCAATGTGCCTGTTGTTTGTACGTTTTTATTTACTGTTATATTATGTGTGGATACGGGTGAACTATGAACTTTGTGTGGTAATGACCTTTTTTAAATCGTATGTATTGTGTTGTTTATTGGAACTTAGACTATTTTTTTGGCTGATCCTTTATAAAATAATGATATATTTTAGAAAGTTTCAAAATGAATCAGAAATGGTCCGCCAATGAAGTTGATTCTAGGAGTGGATTTAGAAACATTCCGTCGTCCAATGAGAGAAGGCCAGGGAGCACCGAAAGCAGTTGTGGCATATCTCAAAATCATAGGGATTATTTAGGATTTAGTTTATTGGATTTATTTATAGGGTAGGGATTGTGTAGTATATATATTATATATTTTTTTTAAGATTACGTAAATTTATATACTAAATCCATGCTGCATACTGGTACAGTAGGTGGCGGTATGCACCTGACAAGTTATGATTGCAATCCGCCATTAAACTAAAACAAGAAGAATGAGAGAAGGCGGCAGAACTTCCTCTGGTATAGGGATGGGCGATACCACTTATTTTGTTTTCGATACGATACCGATATTTTTCAAGGCAGTATCGTCAATATCGATACCGATACAATACTTCTGAACTAAACTTTTAAATTATGAAATTAATAAATTACTAAGAGTAAAATGGTTAATGATAAGCTTTGTTTAAAACGCATTTTAACATTCAATACTGTCACGGAATGCCAGGAGAAAACAAGGTAAGTTCCAAATGCAGTTTATTGAAAGTAACAAATAATCAAAAACAGAACAAAAACGTTGCAAAAGCTAATCCAAAACCTGACACCGACAACACCAACAAGGAAGACAATACAATCCAGACGCAAAAGACAGACAGAGAAGGCATGATATATATAGCTGGGATAATGATGAACAGGTGTTACTGATCAGACCAGGATTAGTGAGCAGGGGACTATGGGAAATGGAGTTTAACACAAACAACATAACACAGAAGAGCGCCCTCAAGTGACCAGTCCAGGTCACCACAACAAACACTGTGACATTACCTAAGTGTAACCTTATTAGGTTATATTTGTTTACACATGGTTCAAATGTGTTTTGTTTACACATGATTCAAATCTAAAAATACTACAGTTGAACTATGGTCACTTTAGTAAAACCATGGTTCATTATCACTGGCCATGGGACTGCAGTGACAGGCTGTTGAATGCATAAAATACAACCTTTTTGTTCTGACAGTGTATGACTTCTATTAACATTACAGAATAGAACATGATCTATATTATCTTTCAACGTTCAATTTAAATAACTGTAATTGCACAAAATATGTAGGCTACAATTTCAGTTTGTTTATTGTGAAATAACTCTGTCCTTCTGTCCTCTGATAAGCATTGTTCAGGGCTGCCGTTCCCAAACGCTTTAATGCTTTCTTATGATACTTTAGGAAACGCAGCCCTGTTTGAATGCACAGTCAGAAGTGAGTGAACGCTCTCTGTTATTGATTAGTTCTGTCTTGCAACATTTGCATGTGTTCAGATGAGCAGGAAAATAGTTCTATCCTATACAATTACTCGCTAATAAAGGTTATTCGTCCAATTCAATGCATATTGTACGCATTTTTTTATTTTTATTAACAAAATCACTGGTAAATAAAAACACACCTTAGTATCGATATTTAATGTTTGAGTATCGATACATTCGATACTCGCGTCAGTATCGATATATCGATAATTCGGATCGATACGCCCATCCATAGTCTGGTACCAGAGTCAGCGGTTGCCAGATGGGCGGGGTTTTGAATTTGATTGGGCGGGTAAAAATTGGCTTGGGCGGGTGGACAAAAATTTGGGCTGGTTTGTGTCGTTTTCAAACTCTAATTGCATAGGGCTAATGTTTTAACAACAAAGCCACCAAGGATACATATGTACTGCATCCAATCAGTTCAGCACAACGTTACTACACACAAAAACCCAAACACACACACCCCACACACTGCCGAGGCGTGGTGCTGATGTAAACGTCTACTTTACAGCCGCACTCCCGAGGGAACTCAGCAGCACAGGAAGTTATGATTCATGCGTGACAAGTTTTAGCGTGAAAGTTATAACGTATCGGATTGAATGTATATGACGGATTCAAGTAACCCCAGCATTAATATGAGTGGACACTGAACTCAACTATCAAAACGTGAGTTATTGTGAACGCCGAAATCAGAGCACGTTTGAAGTACTAATCAAAAACCGACACTAAAAATTGCGGTGTTAGATACGATCCTGTCTTTTTCTTTTATATTTTAAACGGTCCAGATTTATAAATCATTGAAAACTGCTAGACTTGATTAGTTTTGACTGCAAAGTTCTGTATTATGTTCTACTATAGGAATTTAACAGGCTTCCTTCCTTAGTTCTGGATAGAATTATAGAGACGGACACGAGGCACATTATTGTGCTGTTTTTTTAAATGTGCATTATGTATCAAGAAGACCAGTTTTGGACTGTCGTGGTGTGCATGAACAGGTGCAAATACTGCTAATTCCGTTGCTTTGTATTATCACTTATATTAGGCACTTTTGATTTAAATTGGGGGGAAATTATTCTTGGACTGGTGACAGAGGAAATGTGCATTTCTTGATTGCTGTTTTTGACAGTGTTGCTGGCATATTTTATTCATTGTTCGTAGCCGAAATCTCTTTAATGTGAGGCTATTTGCCCAGATTGATCCGTTTACCGGGAAATTATCTAACGTTATATTTTATTTATGTGTAATCATTATTTTGTTTTAAGGAGTAAACATGGTCTATAAACCTTGATTTACATAGTACCATCACATTATTTTGACAGTTTAAGGTCTATTGTCAAAACTTTTTCAGGATAACTGAGGTCTAGGGGCTATTTAACTACCATATAAGTTTAAAAACAGTCAGTCCAAAGTAAAATTCACACAGCCTGCATAAAACAGCTGTGATTTTTCACGAACCGTTGTAACTTCCGTAAAAAGTTAACGTCAGAACAGTCACACCCGAACACCGCCCAACCGTCCACTCTCCTTTTGCCCAAACTCCAGAAAACATTGCGTCCATGCTATGGTGGAGCAAGGACAACACGGAAAATGTCGAAAAGGTTAACTTTAACCACGAAAACCAGATCTTATACTCAAAGGATGGACGATCTGACAGGATTGTTACTATGAGGTGGATCACATCTAACGGGGTATAGTAAGACAAAACTCACCGTGGTCTTATATAGTAATGAGGAAGAAGATGGATATACATTTTTCAATTTCTATCTGTATATAATTACAAATGATTATATATAAATCGTTAGTAATGTCTGTGTGCACACATGCACACAGACATTAAATGACATAGTTGTGATATGCAAGAAACATAGACATATGGCAAGAAATCTGTAGACGCGCCCATAACAACAAAAGACAATACTTTATTGAACCTTTTCTGATAAGAAGTGTGCGCTGCAAACGTGAGCATTTTTGACGATTGTTTCTGTCCAGTCTGCTCATTTTGTCTCGTTTAACCACAGCTGTCGTCGGTTTTTTGTCTGGCAGTGGCAGCAGATATGCGATCAAATTTCTAATTTGAGGCTGTATTAAATCGATTCTGGCACCCAACATCACAACAAAATGATATTTTAAGCTCCTTATGTAGCAGAATCTGCGCTGGTTTGAATGGGCCACCTCCAGTTTCCCCTTTGTTTTGCTGCCTCCAGCTAGCGCTGTGACGTCGGCTGACCCTAGTTACCTGTGGTTGGCCTGGCCATGTGTCACTCAGAACACAACAGGCCAATCAGAAGAGAGGCTCATGAATATTAATGAGACCGGCCAAAATCGACCTGTTCTCAGCAGAGCTCCCGAGAGAGGAGCTGTAAAAAATAAATTGAGATGGTTTTTGATACTTAAACCGCAAATATATATTCTCAAGGACATCAAAACCTAAAATAAAACTCCAGAAAGGTGTACAATATGTGACCTTTAAAGTTTTGGGCGAGTTTTGTGAGCTTTTGGCCTGGATATCGTCCATCCAATCTGGCAACACTGACCAGAGTGTGTTTCGAAAGGACAGAACAACAATGTACTCAATATTATGACTAGAATCAGAGATAAGAAAAGCTCATAAATAAAGAGGCTGTAATAGGAGTTTTCATAGATGTGGAAAAAGCATATGATATGCTTTGGAAGGAAGGACTACTAATAAAAATGAAAAACATGGGTATCTTAGGAAGAATGTACAACTGGGTATTAGACTTTTTATTTGACCGGACAATTCAGGTTAGAGTGGGAACATCATACTCTAGGGTTTATGCAGTTGAAAATGGAACTCCACAAGGAAGTGTATGTAGTCCCCTTCTATTTAATATAATGATCAATGATATATTTAATGAGGTGGAAAAAGGAATGGGGAAGTCAATATATGCAGATGATGGTGCACGTTGGAAAAGAGGTAGAAATATAACTTATACAGTTAAGAAAGTTCAGCAGGCAGTAAATAAAGTTGAAGAGTGGGCAAAGAAGTGGGGCTTTCGAATATCTGTAGAGAAAACACAGTTAATATGTTTCACAGAGAAGAGGAATGTTCGCATTAAGTTATCTCTTTATGGAAAACAATTGGAGCAGGTATCAGTGGTAAGGTTTCTTGGAGTGTGGTTAGATGAGAAACTTAACTTTAATATACATGTAGAAAAATTATTGACTAAATGTAAGAAAGCACTGAATGTTATGAGATGTTTAGCAGGTAGTGAATGGGGGGCTAGCCGTAATTCTCTCAGAAACATATATCTGGCAGTTATTAGGTCGGCATATGATTATGGATGTATGGCATACGGATCAGCAAGCCAGCATGTTTTAGAACATCACCCAAAGCTGCACTGCAGGTAGAAATGGGTGAAATGCCATTAGAAGAAAGACGTATGCAATTAAAAATGGTTTACTGGGTGTCTTTAAAAGGCCACAATAGTAAACATTCAACTAAAGCGATTTTTGAAGAATGCTGGGAACATGAGAGAACAAATATAAAAACCATTGGTTGGATAGCAGAAGAAATGGCACAAACAATGGGTTTAGTAAATAGGAAATATAGTGATGCAGTGCCTATATCTGCACTCCCACGTGGTTATATAAAATGCCGGCAATAGACCTGTATCTACTAGAAATGGAAAAATCAAATAGTGGTGCAATTAATGAAGTGAATCATTATATTGAACGGTTATACTATGACAATGTACACATTTTACAGATGGATCAAAAGATCCAGAATCTAATAAGAAAGGAATAGCAAAATATCATACCACAACAAGAAGTAATTATTGCAAAAAGAACACCAGACTACTTATCTGTAGTTGATTGCTATTGTTTTAGCTTTACATTGGTTGGAAGACACACAGACTAAGAAAGCAGTTTTATGCTCAGATTCACTGGCGGCTCTAAGAAGTATTCAGTCGGGACAATCAAATTGCAGACAAGATATTATTATAGAAGTCATGCAACAGCTATATAGACTTCATGCTCAGGACAGGGTTGTTTAATTTTTATGGATCCCAGCACATGTCGGAATAGATGGAAACGAGATGGCAGATAAACGTGCTAAGAGATCATTGAATAAAAATAATGTAGAAATTGATGTAAAAAT
Source organism: Sinocyclocheilus anophthalmus (assembly GCA_018155175.1). Lineage (NCBI taxonomy): Eukaryota > Metazoa > Chordata > Actinopteri > Cypriniformes > Cyprinidae > Sinocyclocheilus > Sinocyclocheilus anophthalmus. Next base: position 94,470 of record JADLZN010001763.1, on the reverse strand, counting down.
CAGCAAAGCAGAAGCAAAGACAATTATTAAGCAAGCTGTTATTAAATCTTGGCAACATAAATGGGATACGGAGAAGACAGGTAGACATCTGTATAAAATCCAAAAGAAAGTAGAATTTCAAAATAATGAGACTGGAAGTGACTTTAAAAGAAGAGAAGAAGTAATAATAGCAAGATTAAGATTAGGACATTCATCTTTAAATGGAAATTTACATAAAATCAGGAAACATCCTTCTGCATTATGTAGGTCTTGTGGCGAAATTGAAACAGTTGAGCATATTTTATTACAGTGTAGAGCATATAGGGCTAGTAAAGAGAGAGATGCTGGAAACAAAGATACAATCAGAGGGTGCAAATAATATGACATTAGAACTAATATTAGGTGATAGAAAATTCAGAAGAATGATAATACATTATCTAATAGCAAATGGTCAGGAATTTAAAAAATGTATTTCAGATGCTAGATTTACACCTCAGGTCATTTGTATTCAAGAAACTTGGCTCAAACCACACTTGAAATTTGTTTTACAAGGATGCACACCGCAGTTAGAAGGGACAGGAAAGTTGGAAATGGTGGTGGAGTAGTAACATTCATTAAAACTGATATAGCCTATAAGCAAGTGAATGTAAGGGAAGAATGTGAATCAGTGATAGTAAGTTTGGTCAGGATCACAAAAAATTTGAATAATACATTTGTATAATCCCTGTAAAAGATTAAATAGTGAAACACTGACAAATATAGGGGGAGAAGGTAGCCATAGTGAGGTGTGGTGTGGTGATTTTAATGCACACAATACATTATGGGGTAGTGAGTACACAGATCATAATGGAAGAGCAGTGGAAGAACTCTTAGAAATTAAAAATCTAATGTGCATTAATGATGGGAGTTATACTAGGTTGGATATATCCAAAAGTAAATATTCAGCTATTGACTTAACAATTATGTCTGGATGTTTAGCTAAAGATAGTGTGTGGAAAGTATTAGAAAAAAATTTAATAGGAAGTGATCATTTTCCTCTGTACTGTAAAATAGGATTAGAAGTTTCAAAAACAGACAGAAAGGGTTCCTAGATGGAAGATTAAAGCAGCAGATTGGAATGCATTTCAGTGTGAATGTGAACCAAGATTACATAGTTTAAACAGTAATATAGATGATGTAGAGCAATATAATAATACAATTTGCGAAATTCTTTGTGAGGTTGCAGAATATGTAATAGGTAAAGGTATAGGTAGGCAGAAAAAGAAAAATGTGCCATGGTGGACTGATGAGTGTAGTAAAGTAGTTTAAACAAGAAATAGGTTATTAAGGAGAGTTAAAAAGTAATTATTTTGATGACTTTATTGCATATAAGAGAGCACAGGCAGCGGTAAGGAAAGTTATCCGTGTAGCTAAAAGAAATCATTGGAGAGAATATTGTGATAGAATTGGTGAAAATGTAGACATCAGCGCTGTATGGGGAATGATCAGAAAAATGGGAGGGATACATAATTTTAACAGTATACCAGTTTTAATAAGTGGAAATAAACAAGTTATCAGTAATAAAGAAAAGGCAGAGGTTTTGGCTGAGGCATTTGTAAAGGTGCATAGTAATGATAACATTTCAGAAGAAATGAGGGGAAAAAAGAGAACAAAGATTAAGAGATAATCCAGATGTTTTAATTCAAAAAGTTTCCTCGGAAAGTCCAATGGATGCTATATTCACACTGAATGAACTAAAACAGGCACTGAAAGGGGTAAGACATACTTCTCCAGGGAAAGATGAAGTGTGTTATGATATGATCAAGCATCTATCAGAAAAAGCATTAAATATAATAATAAAACTTTACAATGAAGTATGGAAATCAGGGAAACTCCCGTATTCGTGGAAACAAGGCATTATAGTACCTATTGCAAAACCTGGGAAAGACCAATCTATTCCGATGAACTATAGACCTATTGCTTTAACATCAAACACGTGCAAAGTAATGGAAAGAATGGTTATGTCACGAGTATTATTTTATTTGGAAACCAAAAATTAGTTGCATCCATATCAGAGTGGATTCAGAAAGGGACGTAGTACACTACATGCCGTTGTATGCTTGGAGAATGAATTAAGGAAAGCTCTAGTGAAAAAAGAAGCGGTAATAGGAGTTTTTTTTTACATTGAGAAGGCGTATGACATGGTGTGGAAGGAAGGGCTGTTAATTAAATTAGATCGAATGGGCATCAAGGGGAGGTTATATAACTGGATTATGGATTTCTTGCAAGAACGAACAATACAAGTGAGAGTAGGTACTGAATACTCTGATATTCATCAAATAGACAATGGAACCCCTCAAAGAAGTGTTTGTAGCTCCATACTTTTTAATATAATGATAAATGATATTTTTGGGGAAATTGAATTAGGAATAGGAAAAGCACTATATGCGGATGGCGGAGCTTTGTGGAAAAAAGGGAAGAACCTGCAGTACGTAGGGCAAAAAATGCAGGAGGCTATAGATGTTGTTGAAAATTGGGCTAATCAATGGGGTTTTCGTCTTTCAGTTGAAAAAACCCAGGTAAGGTTATTCGACGAGATGCCCTGTATGCTTTTAAAATGAGTGCAGGTAGAGGGGGGGGTAATGGTTTTTTTTTCAAAGAAGAAGAAAACTCCTGAAGTTAAATTAAAGTTTTATAAACAAACATTAGAGCAAGTATCACTAATAAGGTATCTGGGAGTATGGATGGATTCCAAATTAACATTTGGGTAACATATTCAGAAGTTAGTTGATAAATGTAAGAAAGAAGTCAATGTGCTGAGGTGCTTGGCAGGAGTAGATTGGCGAGCTACTAGACCGTTCTCACCCCTTAAAAGGGGTATTGCAGGGCTATTAATTAGGTCAGCAATTTTTATTGTAGAATAGTGAAATAGTATAGTATAGGACCTAGCATAAGAAACTAATTATTATTAATAGGGTTAGAGGTTCAAAACACAAGCCTTAGAAATATGGTTGGTGCGGAGCGTTATTAGCTCCGTCTCCTGTGACAGTTCTATGCAGGTAGAAAGAAAATGGGGTGTGTGTGACCACACCACTAGTAGACAGTTCGTGAATTCAGCTCTTACTTCTTAAAAGGGTTATCTTGGACTGGTAAGTAAAGGTTTCGTTACCAATATCATACCAGTAAAAAAATATTGGGAGGAGAGCTGCTGGGAATATGAGGCAGGACATATTGATATTTTTGGTAATCTGGACAGTAGGCAAGACACAGGGCATCAGACAACTATAGTAGGTCTAGTATTAGCCCCACAGGGTGGATATTGCCAGGATATCCACCGTGGTTTTTTCTATGCCAACAGGTGATTTGCAAGATTATTAATTTAATAAAAATTAAAGCGAAACAAGAAGATCTTCCACAAAGAGACAATAGCTGCGCTGCAGCAGCATTTAGATAGTAATTACTTTCAATTTTTACAGATTTATACAGGATGGTTTTTAAAGACCCAGAAAACCGGGGCCGCGTACAAGTGCTTGCCATGTATATTCCTCACTTTCAATATAAATCTGACAAAAGGAACTTCCGACTATATATCCGTCTATGGCATGCAGCAGCAGAGGGAAGTGACTCGCTATTCCGGATAGCTTTACAGAGTGGGTGAAGATCTCCAACCAACACAATGGTGGTAATCGGGTCGCTTCATATATTCTGCACTCACAAGTATACTGAGTGGAAAATCAGAAACTCTAGACAAGATGTTTTATTCGAAGTACTGCAAAGTTTGTACCGAATACAGAATCTGAGAATTCTAGCAGGATTTGTGTGGGTGCTGCTCATGTTGGAGTGGAAGGACATGAGGAGGTAGACAAGATCGTGTGACACGAATAGTGCAACTAGGCTCCCTTAAGCACACAAATATTGACCATATAGTTAAAGCTGAAAGTAAAGGTTAATTAAAGTAGCTTGTCAGGGAAAGATATGGCAAACAGGGGCGATGGATAGAGAGGGATAAATCCCCCCAAACAGGTAACAAAGGCGAACATTTGATGCATGATATAAACTAAACAAGTGGACCATGTCAGAACTTGCTTATGGTCATAGAGGGTATGATTACATTCTATCCGCTGAGAATTGGACACTCTTTTTTAACTCTTAATAATAGGAAGAGAAGGACATGACATGTGGTCAATGTCAATCATTGTGGACTTCCAGAAACTGAGAGAAGGTGGGATAAACTATCAGGGCCTATGAAATGGAACGAATTACAGTGAAAAGAGGAATTAATATTGGGGACGGCATATTAATCTAGACTAGTACAGAATGTTTTACAGGTCTCATAATAAAGGTTATAACAAGCTACTTATTCATTTTCTGGAAAAATAAACAAATGTATATAATAAAATATATGTAGAAGGTTTTATTAGGTCAGTTTTTATTGTAAATTTTTTGAGAATTGAAGCATTCCAGTGGACATTGTACGCGCCCACATACCATCAGTAGGTGGCGGAATATGCACCAAAAGCTGGTTTGCCAACCGCCATTAAACATCATAAGAAGAAGAAGAAGAAGATCATCGTCAGCCATTTTGTTTGAGGTGTTGACATTCAACCGCTGAGTTCAGCGAACTAATGTAGTTGATATGGGCTCCGGTATATTCCTAATATCAACTGGAATTTGGTTTACTTAAGATATTCGATATAAACCACAGTTAAGCAGCCTTTGTACGCGATTTCCTACAAACCATTCTATATTAAACGTTAGAGCTGTTATTTGACTCATAGTTGCGTAGAATTGTCGGTCGAGCTAACACGTTAGCTCTGGCAAAATGGCGGCGAATGCGGCACAGCAAGCTCCGACACCAAACTGGTAAGATTTCTACAGTTTATAAATCCTTCTCGTATTGAATACGGGCCTTCGAGTTCCTACTCCCAGTTTTATGGAAGCCTTTACAAAACATGTGTGATGTAAAAGTTTACGTTAAATGTCTATTGGGTTTTAGCGTTTGCTAGCCTAGCCGCTTTAACGTTGCTTTGCATATATTCAGAGAATTCTGTAGTATTTCAATCATTTTTTATAACAACTTTGATAAATCGTTTTTTTTAAACACAATTTAGGTTGAAGACGGCGCTGTTAACATGAATATTGTAGATCAAATGACATTTGAAAAGTTGTTCCACTTTGGAATTTGCCTTGCGTCTGTGAAGGCCATTTCTGCGTTTGGCCTGTTTATTAAAGGCCTGATTACTGGATAGATTGTAATTTTACCGTTATGGCAATTAATCAACATTATTTTAGGCCATTATCTAAGCAAGTCACGGTATGTGTAATAACTATGTGCATATCTTAATATAAAACTAACTTGCGGATTTTAAAATGTACAGATATTATAACGTGTATAACGTTGTAGTCAGTTTTATTTGAATGTGAGCTGTGTTTTGTATGGATCAGGAGCTTGTGTAGGTGCCTGAAAATGTACAGAAAGGTTCTATATAATATGGTGTAACCTAAGGTCACATTCACCCTGTCATCCACAGGCCGTATGGTAGTAATTCAAGCGGTGAAAGCAAAGTCCATGAGAACCCAGAATGGGAAAAGGCCCGACAGGCTCTAGCCTCCATTAGTAAAAGTCAGAACTCTACCAAGACTTCACCAACCAATCACACCACCCAACAGGTTAGTGGTTTTTATGAATAGTGGTGGTTTCTAGTTGCATTGCTTGTCTATGCCCATTTTGTGTGGGTAAATGGTTGATTCTGTTTTGTTTCCTGTTAGACCGGACCTTATCAGGGAACAGACTCATCTGCAATGCAACAACAGCAGCAGCAATACTATCAGCAGTGGTATCAACAGAACCAACAACAGTATGCTGGTTACCAATATCCATATAACTACTACTACCCCATGCCTCCGGTAAATAGCTAAATGCGCTCCTTCATATTCTTATAGCATATACCTACAGTCGAACCAAAATTTATTTAGACACCTTCAACATTTCTGACATTATCTCATAGTTTATTTGCTGTAGTTTAGAAAATGGTAATAAAATATGACAAGAACTCAGTTATACTGTCAGAACAAATTCATCTTGATAATGTCAGATAACTTTGATAGAAAGGTATGTTATGGATTACAATCCGCTAAAAATTATTCAGCTGTTCAATTTAGTACATAATTAGATTAGGGATGCTCCGATCTGCCTTTTTCGCCACCGATACCTAGGGTTCAGTATTGGCCGATACCGATCCGATACCAGTGGAGTTTTTTTCCCTCATTTAAATAAATATAGAATTTATATATCTCTGTTTGTGGAAGTGATAATCATTATTTCACAATCTACTAGATACAGACTACTTTATTATAAAGAAAAATAAAATAAACAATAAATCTGAAAAATATAGGCCTATGTATATTTATCTATGACAAAAAATGATCATAAACTATGTTAGTGGTTAATTTGGCAGCAAAAGTTATTTTAGAAAAATCAGTGCACAATAATTTTAAAAATCCAAACATTTAGTGAAAAAAACTATTTTGTGGGGAACAAATAAGTGTTGCACTAAATATGGTAAAATGTTACACATTGCTATTTGTATCATTATAAAATCCATTCATTAAAAACATAAGTATATACTATAAAACATAAGTATATACTATAAAATTTAAATAAATTTCTTTTAAATGTATAGCATATTTTTAAATAAGGCAACAACATATGATAAATACAATAGGACAAAACAAATACAGTGCAGCACAAACTGATTTTATACAGTCTATGAGCACGAAGCGCTTAAAATGTGCGCATCCGGGTGCAGAATGATGCGCTTGAAGCATGAAGAAACTGGCGTAACAGCCTGCACACGGATGCGCAGAAGTTACGCCGCTTCGTGTTTAAAAACTGCAAAGCACAAAGGGAAGATAAATTGATGCGTAGTTTATTATATCTGTGCAACAGTTATTGAGACTTTCTTTTAACAGTTTTATATTTCAGTTACTGTGCACGTTAAAAAAAAAAATTATAGTCTTTTCTACGCCCGTGTTTATTCTCACAGACACCCGGTAGCAAGTAAAAAAACAACATTAAACTCCGGCAAGAAAATAAAGTCCTTTTTGCAAAATCATAGACATGTATGTACAAATCAAGTATAATGGGAACACAGAATGATCTTGGAGAGAGAGAGCTTTACCGAGCCGACTGCTGTAACCGAACGAGACCAGGGTTTAAACTTTAAAGGCTGAACAAATGACTGACAGCCACAGCAGAGAAAAAAGTTTGTGTGAACTTTAATGTAAGGAATTAAATATGGCATAGTAGTCCATTTAAGCTAAAGATGGCTTTCAGAAGTAAGTAACACAGAATAATTCGCCAATCGGAAAAAGAAAAAAAAATGACTCGGATTTAGATCGGCCCTCTCTGACCATTATAGTTGCACCGCCCCATCGAGCTCTCACTAAATCCGCTCCTCGGCTATCAACGAGAGGAACGTCTGTACTTCCTCACCAGACCACGAAAAAAGGTGCGCTCGTTCAAAACGAGTTTCGATCCTTCACTGGCTGTGCTGATTTTAATCTAGTGGTTCTGTTGTGTTTGTGTTGCAAGTTCAGTAATGCGGGTAGTGACGATTCTCTCCAGCCAATCAGTGAACAGCAGGGTTTACTCGTCACATTTTGATAATTTTGTACGTCTCGCTTGGAACCTCAGCCGAGGTGGTGCTGAAAAAAGTACCAGGTACCTGGGGCCAGATTCACGAAACATTCTTCAGAAGAAATTTCTTCTTAACTGCCATTTTCTTCATATTTTTCCATATTTTTTATATTCCCAAAAATTCTTCTTATGAATATTCTTATTTTTTCTTAAGATTGTTCTTAAGACAAACCTTAAGAAGAATTCAAATTCAGCGTTTGCTGTAGCAGCGCAGACACATACCGGAAGCGTTCACTCGGATGAGAGCGCAAAACACAGCACAAAAATGAATGAAACCGATCTCTGTAGCTTGAGACCGGCAGTAACCGTTCAAAAACACGCCGCATTAAAAACGTGAAGCTGAGCGCTAGTCAAAGCCGCAATTAAATAGTGTGCATGCTGCTTATGATTATTAGGGTAATCTGCTAGAAGTGCAAAAAGACAAAGTGTGAGTTTATCAGTGCGTCATGTATTCACTCAGATAAAGACAGTCATTTTCTTAAGAAAAATTTAAGATGTTCTTAAGAATATATTTGAGAACTTAAGAATTTTTCAAGAATTGCACTTAAGAACATTCTTACAAACTTCGTGGTATTTATCTTAAGAAATTTCTTAAATTATTTCTTAAGAAGATTTTCGTGAGTCTGGCCCCAGGTGTTGTACACAGTGGAAACCCCCCCAAAAGTGAGCCCTACCGAACCGTGCCGTACCATGCAGTGGAAAAGTGCCATTAGTGCATGATGTTCAGCTTTTCTCTGTAACCAAAAAAAAAAACTAAGTAGGAGTAGTAAACACAGCTTATGCTGCCTAGTTTTTTTTAAATCTGTTTATTAAAAAGCTAGTACCACTCAACCCAACTATTACAGCTTTCCTATTTTGTGCAGTTTTAATAATGATTTCTTGTTTTTTTTTCTTTTCTTTTTTTATTCCCCCATCCAGTATGGAGGACCATATCCTCCAGGACGGTATGGTCTTCCAGGGGGCTACCAGACACCTGCTACACCCACTGGACAGGTATAGACCTCTAAATATCATTTTGAATTAGTGCTGGCCATGTATATGACCTAGTTTTTTGTACGTTTGAAGTATTTCACTGATTACCCCTTCCTCTCTTTTTCAGGCCCCTGCTATGCCCATGATGGAAGATCAGTCCTCCAGCTATCCCTCCCAGCCCCCTCCTCCTGCAACCTCTCAACCTCCCCCTGAGTCCTACATCTCCTGACCAGCCAGCCCCATACCCCACCCCCCCATACCTCCCCCACCCCAATGCCCAGTAACCCCCTCCACCATCCAAGACCCCCTACAGCCCTAATTGTACCATGCCATACAGCCCCACTGATTCAAACCCTATGATGCAGGGCTACAATTCAGGACAGATTCGGCCAGGGTACCAGGGTTATCAAACTCCAGCATATCAGCCCCCTCAGCAGCATTGTCCAGGACAGGGCCTATATGGTGGCCCAGGCAGGGTGGATGCTAAGAAACCTAACAATAGCAATATGAACAAAGGTGGCCAGCAGCTGTGGCAACGCATGAAACGTATGTGTCTCTGTGCTTATGTGTGTATGACTTTTAATTATATCCTCCTAATGTTCTTTTTCTTCCCTAACAGAGGCTCCTGGAACCGGTGCTGTCAAATTTAATATACAAAAACGCCCATATGTCATGACCAATCAGAACTTTCCTTCAGGTGATCAGGCCCCTGGATTGGCTTCTCCCACTGCGACAAACCCATCGCCTGGGTCTGTTGCTACAACCTCTACTACTTCCACAGGAGCCGGCCAAACTCGGTAAGTGTCCTGGGAAATATGTTAAGTTAAGGTAAATCGTTAGATCTGTGCTAATTTAAATGCAAGGTATCATCACCATATTAACTTAGTGATTTTTAAATGTAATTTAAAATCAGTGAAAACCTTTTTTTTTTTTTTTGTAGGCCACAGGACTGGCCACAGGCTATGAAAGAGTATGTACAACGCTGCTTCACAGCCTGCGAATCTGAAGAGGATAAGGACCGAACAGAAAAAGTGCTGAAAGATCTTCTGCAGTCCAGACTACAGGATGGCTCTGCTTACACTATCGACTGGACCAGAGAACCACTGCCAGAGTGAGTTGCATCTCTGTTCTGTAACTTTCTACACTTGGTTTAGTTCAGTATTCTTTGTTTAGTCCGCTTCAGATCTGTTTTTTCAAACTATTAATTACTGGCACTAAATAACCACTTGCTTTATCAGTTTGAAGACAAAGCAGTCTCGCTGGGAGGCAGTTCCTCAACGTTCTCAAGAAAATGCTATTGGGAGAGGTGGAGCCACCCGTGGCAGTCTTGGGGCCAGGTTGGGTAACTACAGAAATGTCTTTTCTCAAAGAAGCCCCTCTTCAAGCTCCTCCCACTCATCCCGCTCCTCGTCACGATCCCCGTCGCCTCACAGCCGACACAGGGACCGGAGTAGACATCATCGCAGGTAATGTGCAGGGCATTAATGTGCTTGATTAATAATCTAATACAGTCACTTTTTTAGTATAAATATGAAAGGAAATGGAGATCAGTAGGGTTGGGTACCGAAACCATTTTGGCACCCGGTACCTATGTAACCAGTATGTACTAGAACAGAATCAGAACGTAGATTTCGGTGCCTCATTTCGGTGCCAATTGAATGCCTGAGCGATCGATTGCACTATTTGTCCTCTGGTTCTCCGAAATGGACATAAGCATTATCACCAGCACCGCACGTGAAAAATAATTTTTTTTTTTTCCCACCCTCGTCTGAGAAACAATGCACCATGAATTGAAAAAAAACTTCATCTCTTTCATCACTATTTGACTTCATCCTAAAAAAAAAAAAACCTTAGAGTAAATGTACTTAATTATGAAATACATAGATGGCTTGGATAACAGAAATAAACTATACATTGTCGCAGTTGATTGTTTATTGCCTTTGTTTTAGAGCCCTGCACGGGCCTTAAATTTAGGCCCTAGCCCTGGCCCGAGACGCTCAGGCCCTAGCCTGGCCCGTGTCCTACAGCTTATCAGAATTACCGGCCCGAGCCCGTCTTTTTTCCCCCTTCTCCCAAAACCGCTTATACTACTGTTTCAGCTATTAAAGGGATCTTGTGATGCTATTTTAAAGATCATTATTAAAGATCATTATCATACAGAATATGTTGACATGCTTTATTGTTCAAAAACCACATTATTTTTCAAATACTGTACATTATTGTACATCCTCTATGTCCCGCCTCTCTCAAATGCGTCGTTTTCAACAAGGCCCCTCCTTTGACAAGCGCAGTCTACTCTGATTGGCCAGCTGACCCAGTGCATTGTGATTGGCCGAACACCACAAGCACGCGTCGGAAAATGTAACGCCCCTTACCATAATAACCAGCTTCAAGCTTTCAAGTAAAATCAAATATGAACTGAAACTCAGCGAATACATGCCTCACAGACATGACAAATATCTATCGAAAGCTTTAAATGACTACTTAGTGAAATAAAACAAATAGAAAACAAAAACTCTCATTATTATCATAATCCGTAAAGATGCACTTTCTCTAAAGGTGCGTCTAATGAGGAGATGGTGAGTCAGAATCGACATTTTCATCCTTGCGACACAGACTAGTTTATTAGTAAATAATTAAAATATCTCCTTACTATTTCCACCTGACACAGTAATTACTTTTGCTGGGGCTTTGCGGCAAGCTTTAGCCCATTGCGTGCATTTGAAAGAAGAACTCTTCAGCTGCACTGACGGCACGCACCATACATACTGCTGCTGGACACTAAACACCGTCGAGTAGGGCTGAACGATTAATTGCATTTGAGATATCGCGATATGAGAACGCGATTTTTCAATCGCAGAGGCTGCGATTACACTCGGTCACGTGACACGAGAGTGAAGAGGTGTGTTCCACTTAAAGATAGATCGGTGTATGACATCAAAGTACGGCGAGAGAAAGCATAAGGAGACGTCCACGCTCTCTTATAGCTCTCGCAGTACTTTGATGACACACACCCATCGGTCTAAGCAGCGCTGATTCAAGTTGAGCGGGCCATCAGCAGAAAAAGAAAATAAATAAAACAGTAAACAGCCAAAGGACATAACTTAGAATGAGAGATGGATTGGTTTGTGAAAGGGAAGAGAAAAGCCATAGATGAAGTCACACAGACCCAGGGCAGGTGCTGGTCATTTAAAAGCTAAATGCATAAAATATGATGAGGCATATCTTGCTCTCGGCTTCACTCACCAGGTCTATACCGGACGCTACAGTTGTCACATCGCACCGCAACAGCTCTACACTGGACGTGACAAAGCAACCGTTGCAAATCATTTTAACTTTGTGTCAGTACGTCATAAATAGAACAAGCCATCAGTTTAATGTCGCGCTGCATCCAGTGTACACAGCGTCACTGATTATAATGGTTCTACTGTATTTTGCAGCTCGCGTCCGGTGTAGACACGGTGTGTAAGTCTTTGGGGAGGAGGAAAGCCTGTGTGTGTCCTATGCCTTAGCTTATAGAGAGAATATAATTAGGGATGCACCGATACCGGTATCGGGCCGATACTGGTCTCCTGTACTCATACTCATACTCGTTAAAATGCCCCGATACCAAACGACGATACCACACAGCATGTGATAAGCGCCATATTAAAACAAAGAAACACCGACAACAGAACAAAAGACAGCAGAAAGGAGTTAAGGATGTATACTACGAAGTATATGTATGCAATGAATATAATGTTAAACATTCAGTATTGACTGTATAGCTGATGTGCGCGAGCTGATAAACAAAGCACGCTGAGTGGATTGAGCGCGCGGCGGCGCAGATGCGCGAGCTTGTCGAGTGAATATACCTTTCTCGCAGACATCACTGGAAAGTTTGTAGTTCGGTCGGATATGTCAAAAACAAGTAAGTAAAACAAAGTTACTTAACGGTAGGGAGAGAGAGAGACAGAGAGAGTGCGCGCAATTCTGTTGTGTGATCTTGATGTTCACTCACTTAGCACATGCATCATTTGGATTAAAACTAAATCGTAAAAATAAGACCATTCATAGGGGCATTCACTATAAACATAATTTATTTTCAACCTTAGGCATACACGACTTTCTGGCGAAAGTGAAACTAACAGCCCGTGTGAAATGCGCTGTACTACTGTCCTCTCATTCTGCATCAGTACAAATATGTGCACGTGTTTTGCTTGCGTGAGTGTTTGCATTATATGAGTGGCTTTGGAAAATAAATCGCAGCACGTTTCAGATGAAAAAAATGCGACTTCTATTTATAAAATATCAGTTAGGATATTTATAGCGAGTGGTTCCCTGCATTACAGCAAATCGCGTGATTACAGTACTAAGCCACTGCAATGGAGCAGCTCTAATGCTATTAAATTAAAGATGATGTACCATAGAGCAAAAAAAATTAACAGTGAAAGTAACAAAAAATTGTAAATAAAGTAAACTGTGACAAAATCATACCCAAAAATTTTTCATACAGTGGACAACCAGTAAAACTGATACAAATTTGGGAACAAAAATTATTCAGACCGAGTCTGGGGAAAAAATTGAAGTTGAGGTTTGCATGAAGCTGGGTGACTGCATGCCCAGGAGACTACAGGCTGTCTTTAAGGCTAAGGGTCACCCGACAAAGTAGTCATAGTTGTGTAAATACTGTCATACAAACAGCTGTCTAATTTTTGGTTGATTATAATCTATTACATACCTTTCTATCAATTATCTAACATTATCAAGATGAATTTGTTCTGACACGGTTTAACTCTTGAGTTCTTGTCATATATTATTACCATTTTCTAAACTATAGCAAATAATGTGAGAAATGCTGAAGGTGTCTGAATAAATTTTGGTTGGATTGTATCTATTTGATAATTGAAGTTAACGTATCCGGTACTCGGTATCGGCAAAGTACCAAAAATAAAAGTATCGGTATCGGGCGAGTACGGAAAAAAGTGGTATCGGTGCATCCCTAAAATAAAAACAGTATTCTTCTATGCTATGTTTTCAATGTTTCAATGATGCAGGTTGTTTTTGTTCCCTGGAGATTTTTTTTTTTGATTAAAAAAAGCATTAATTGTTCATAATGTGTAAGGAAATTATTGGTAGTTCTGAGGTGGGATTGGGGAAAGGGGGGCAGATTTTTTTTATAGGTTTAAAGGGGGGTGCGACCACAAAAATTTGAGAACCACTGGTCTAAAGTTAACAGACAGTGTTTAGTGCAGTCCACATGTTTATTACAGTGACTTTGAATTACCTTAAGTAGTGTAAAGCAACAGATTTGTTTTTATATTTCTGCAATCTACTTTAGTTTGTGTGATTTGTTACTGACTTTCATATTAATGTTTACACCAGGCTATTTAAACATAATTATTACATGATTACAAGGTTGGAAGTTCAACAAATCAATCAATATACTACTGTGATTGTAGTTGTTAAAAATGTAATTCATATCAATTCATGCATCACCTAATTTCATCGTAACATATAGGCCTGGCCTACAGAAAAGAACATTTATGTTTAATCTATCTATAATAGTGTGTTGGTCATACTATACAATGATTTATAGCTTGTCTTTGTTGAATAATACAGAACATAAAGAGCTTTAAAAAATAATTGCATATTAAATCGCAATATTGGTAAAAAAAAAAAATCGCAATTTTTTTTTCCCAAAATCGCCCTACCGTTGAGCCACTCTTGTCAGTCGCGGTAGCACGTTCTCGTGTTGTTTCCACCAGCGTGGCAATATAAATATATTTTTTTTATCACTAATTGATGGATGTCTAAAATATAAAAATAAGGAGAAGCCTAAAACAAGCCTGAGGCCCGGCCCGCGTCTGAACTATGATGTGAAAATTGGCTCGAAGCCCAGCCCTAGGGGCGTAAAAAAGTCGGGGCCCAACTGAAATGCAGGGCTCTACTTTGTTTTATCATTCAAAACATTTATATCTTCTGTTTACTCCGGTATAGAGATAGCAATGCCTTTGTCCATCTAAGAGATTTCCTAGAGTGTCATGAATTCTGTTACTTCTGTGATGCATATGTGGAGTTTCTGCACAAGGGTGCCCTCTGGTGTCCATAATAAATGAAATAGACATTACATGTGTTTATAACGCTATTGACCATTCCTTCCTATTTTGGGAAAGAAAAAAATATATAAGTATCAGTTCAGGCACTGTTTAGGCACCGGTACAGTTTTAAAAGTATCGATTTGGCATCGTTATTGGGGAAAAAAACAAAACAAACGATACCCAACTCCGATTTGACAGATGATTGTGTTTGTCCTTTAGTGACTCTGGCTCTCAGTCAGACAGCAGCATGTCAAGTGATCCTCGACTTCCACTGTCCCGGCGGCAACAAAAGGGTGGCCGAGGTCGTGGGGCAGGAAGGGTGCGAGGTAGAGGAGCTGCGGGAGAGAGAGGCAGAGGAAGAGGCAAAGCAAACAGAGGGCGGAGGTGAGATATTATTGTTTGTACAACAGAAGTAAATGGCATTACCAAACTTTAAACCTAAAACGGGCAAGAGTGGAAAATTATCAGCAAAAAATCATTTCATGTCACTTTTTATATCATCTGGACTTAAGTAAAACATTCAAAATAATTTTAAATTTTATATATTTTGGATTTTTTTGAGTTGTATCTCCCAGGATACGTTGCCCGTTTAGGGTATAAAAAAACAGCCCAAGTCATCAATAATTCTGTGATTTATTTGATGCAAACAAATATGGAATATTCAAAATATGCTGCATGTAGGACATGTCTAAGTGTCCTAAAATTAAGGCCTAGACATTTTTTGTATTTTTACATTTTCTCATCTTTATTCTCAGGAGTGGACAATTCCAACCCTTGAGGTCCACTGTCCTGCAACGGTTTAGCATCATCCCTAAACAATCATATAATGTAATTTATGTAACAAAATATAATTTATGTAATCCTGAAGACTTTTGTCAGATTTTTCAGATATGTTTGATCAGGGTTGGAGCTAAACACTGCAGGATGGTGTGCCCTTAGGAGCAGGGTTGGACACCCCTGTTCTACCATAAAATGAGCTGTGTGAAATCCTGCAAGAAAAAAATCTAGCTAAAAATGCAAAGATGTAGTCAACTAAATGTAATATTATCCGTTTTACATGTAAATATTAACATTTGCACAATTTTTTAACTCAAAATAAATAGAAAGGGGACTGTGTACAGGGGGCCTAGAGGCCAGGAAGGCCTATAAGGCTCTTCCCTAAGGAAGAATTAGCCCTTGAATGCGATTTCTAATGAGGGGGATCTGCTCTCCTTGATGCGATTAATAACCCCCATCCACCCCATCTTTTTTTTTTTTATTAAGGGGCTCCCCCTTGTATTTTATGTGATTTCTTTGACTTCTGTTTATTTTCTACACCCCCTCCCACCCCCCATAACCACCAAGGGTGAACGCCAAACCCCCTCGAAACACCCCACCCCACCCCTCACACACTCACCACCCCAGAATTCACAATAATGGAATAACCAGAACTGGGGACACAATTTAAATTGTGACCCATCAGTCAAATATGAGGATAATCCGTGGATACCTAATCAAGCAAAGTTTTTAAGGAGAGACACATATTTCAAAATGCGATTTAAAAAAAAAAAAAAAAACACAAAAAACATATGACTTAATTTTCCCTTGTCACCATCTCAAGACAGTGTTCACAATTAATACTAATAGTTGTATTGCATTTTTTTTTTTGCAATATATGCCTACTTTCAATATATTTTCTGAATGTCCAGCCCCATGGCTTTCTTTAGGACAAACTGACAAAACGAGCACAGAAAATTTTATCCAAGTGATGTGACCCCCATACTCCAAACAACCTCAACTATGATAATGATAACAGTATTGGGTGAAAAATTCTTCCTCATGCCTCCTTCAAGAGACTAAAGAATATGTAGGCCTATCTTGTGATGCACGTTGCCTGTTTTAGGGTTAAGGAATGTTTATCACATTTTGGTTAGTATGAAAATGTAGCCACTTTAAAACATTTGTATTGACCTCATTAACCTTCTTTTCTGACTTCAATCAGGAATATGGAAGACCTCGCCAGTGGTATTGGTAAAAAGCGGAAAGGTGGTAATGCAGGGCTTGACTTTCATGACCCAAATCGAGAAGCGAAGAAGCAGAGCCGGGCAGCACGCTTCCACACTAAACTACGCACTGAACCCCTGGTGTTAAACATTAATGTTTTTGACCTCCCCAATGGCACACAAGAGGGACTGAGTTGGGATGAATGCCCCATAGTTGGCACCTGCCAGGACATCACCAAAAACTACCTGCGCCTGACCTGTGCCCCTGACCCTGCAACCGTCAGACCCATATCTGTGAGTGTTTTTCAAAGTGTTGCTTATCTTTAGAGATCTTTTTACTGGTTGTAGTTGTGTGGTCCGCACTGGATGCTGTGTGTTGTTTGTAGGTTGTACTCGGAAAGTGGTATGTATTTGGTAAATTAAGCAGTTTATTTGAAGATTTGTATTGAATCTTCTGTTGTGTTTTAGGTGTTGCGAAAGTCCCTGATTGCAGTTAAAACTCATTGGAAGTCCAATCAGGATTACTTGTACGCATGTGAACAAATGAAGTCAATACGACAGGATCTCACTGTGAGTAATATTTACTAGTACCGCTTACCTGTCTCACATTTTTATCTTTTAGTGTCTTATTTTGAATTCCTGTGTCATTCAAGGTTCAAGGTGTGCGTACAGACTTCACTGTGGAGGTGTATGAAACACATGCTCGCATCGCTTTGGAAAAGGTATGTGCATGTAAAGTTAGCTTTGATTGAAAGGCTTTTTTCTTTTGTACTAAACCCACATTTCGACTGTTATCAGGGTGACCACGAGGAGTTCAACCAGTGCCAGACCCAGCTGAAGGCGCTGTATAAAGACTGCTCATCGGACAACGTGGGAGAATTCACTTCCTACAGACTTATCTACTATATCTTTACTAAGAATTCTGGAGGTATAAATTGCCTTTTTTTGTAGAATGAACAGTCAAGTTTTTACTCACTTTTTCAGTCCATTTCATACATTCTCAATCGCACATGAAGTCTTTAATGCCTTTGCTGAAATTTTTTTATAGACCTGACAACCGAGCTTGTGTACCTGACCCCTGAGCTCCGTGCTGATCCGTGTGTAGCTCATGCTCTTGAGCTCCGTACTGCCTGGGCACTTGGAAACTTCCACCGGTTCTTCAAACTCTATCAGAATGCTCCACGTATGGCTGCTTACCTTATCGATAAGTTTGTGGAGCGTGAAAGAAATCTAGCGCTGAGGGCTATTCTTAAAACGTGAGTGCAGGTGCCAGGCAGAATGCTTACAAAATTATGCTTTTGATAATTGGAAGTCTAAAGGTTTCTTTCTTTCTTTCTTTCTTTCTTTCTTTTATTTATTTATTTATTTATTTTTCTTTCTTTCTATGTTGCAGGTTCAGGCCCTCTGTGCCGGTGGAGTATGTGCAGTCCAGCTTGGCCTTCTCAGATTTAGACTCATGTTTAGCATTTCTAACAGGGCTTGGGGTTACATTCACTCCCTCTGACCTAAGCAAAATAGACTGTAAAGTTAGCTCAGCCAGTCTTACAACTTTATAGTATGGGAAAAGGGTGGGGGTTGACCAGAGAATTGGCTTTTATAGAGCTTATAAAGACAAAACTGTGAATAAGGGACCAGATATCTACACAACGGATGGACACTCAGTCTAGAGCTGATCATATTTATGAAAGATAACTTTTTTTTTTTAAACTCTTGTAGAGTGATGGACTTTCTGACAGATGACACATACAGGGACTAGGTGCCATATTCAAGACCCAGTATAGCCTATGCACACAGCCCATTTAATGAAGTATCAGACAACCAGTTTACTTGCACACTATCCCTTACACCAATAGAAAAAGGAAACAGAGGCAAAGATCTGATAGGGTCGGGTCAGCAGGTTATGTCAGGTCCCCACATCACGGAGCTCAAAAAAGCATTTAAGCTAACAGTGTTGTGTTCTCATGTTTCTCTCCCCTCAAGCAAGCAGCCGCAAAGCTCAAGACCTGAAAACATCATGGTTAACCAAGAATATAATGTGAGCCAGTTGCCACCAACAGTGTACCAGCTCATCAAGTCTGTGTGAAGCCAAAGGATCCTTCTGCAAGGTTTTGGTCATCTTTAATGGACTTTAAAGCAAAGTGAGCTTCAGTGCAATCCTTCAAGCAAGAAGAAGATGGTTTGTATTCCCTATCTTTCTCTTTGCCTGAGATGTCTTCAGTGGGTCACTGGTGGAGGTGCTCTGTTAGATCTCCTGGCTCCCTTCATCTCTAGGATCCTAATGCTGATAGCATGTAATATTTGGACTGAGCTATAACAATACAACCAACGTTAAAAAATGCAGATTAGGCCCTGTTCCGCATTGTGATCAGTTCCGCGCCCTTCCCGCACAGTCTTCTCTCCCTCTCCTGCACATCATCAGCACTCAAGAAGCTGGCCTTCATTAATCAAAGATAACCTCCTAATCATTCCTCGACACCCAGGAAGCACAACTCAGTGACTCTAAATATTTCACTTCCACCCCAGCTGTGATCTGAACGGGGCCAGCCATTCTAAAAGTCATCCAAGTCCACTTAGGGCGTTCATTCACCACTAGGTTTGACCACCAGCTTCTGAAGAGAGAAGTCCTCCTACAAAGCACCCCCAGCATAGAAGGTCTCTAAGCCTAACATGCAGTCAGCCTGAGAAGCAAAAGTCATTCAGAAGGAAAAGCAAGCTCTGTTTTCCTTCACAGCAAGTTGGCGGCTCTCTTGTCTCCTCTTCAGATGGTGATCTCCACTAGTCACCTCACTTCTACAAGGGCATCCACTGTCCTGCTGGGGTTTGGAAACACATGGGTTTGTATGGCTCCTTAAGCTTTGGCCACGTCTACTGGTAATGGCTGGTAAGAAGGACTTGATATTTTGAAAGCGTGGTGAATCATCGTTCAGCTTGGGTTGAGGTGTTACCACTGTTGAACAACGTGCTTGGATTGGTATTTGTTTAACCCTTCTGGCAGGTTGTGAATTTCTCATTTTAAAATGGGGCTAATACTGAACCCTGTTGCACTCCTTATCTGCAAGATTGACACCAATAGAGCCATACAAAAATCTAAAGGATCTGCTCATTTTACATGGATATTACTGTGATACAGTAGTAGATCTCAGATATTGATATGGTATCATGGTCTTAATCTAGCCAATGATTGAAGCACGAACACATTGTAGTCAAACGTTGTACCAATTCAAAGTATTACAAAGTTAATCTAATGCTCCTTGATTTCTAATGGACTGCTTTAAAATTGGAGTTGCTACTTATACAACAATTTCATTGTAAATGAACGAGGAGCATGTGCACCAGCATTTTTCTTTTTGACTTAATCAGGTTTATTTAATGTTAAGATCTAGCATGGATAAGGCTTGGGTCTGAAATATGTGTGCTTTAGCAAGATGTGCTCAGGGCCACTATGAGCAGAAAGCGTCCCTAACACCTTGTTGGTGAAATTTGTACATATTTGCTCATGTAAATAATGTGAGAAGTGAGTTTTTCTTTTTCCTTAGGGTTACTTTGATTTCATAGATTATTTGTTTGTACAATGGTAAGTGTCGTTTTGAAGTATACATTAATTTTGCTGGCAGTTTTAAAAGTTTAAATATAATATTTTGGGTGGTGAGCATGTGCATACTGATATGCAGTTTAGTGCATATAATTTTCATGTTCAAATTATTCTAAAGTTTCTTGTTCCCCTAGACATTAAATAAATTATGTTAGGAAGTAAAACATCCAATCCACACTCATGAAGGAGTCGTGAATTGATATGCCAAATCTTTCCCTTGTTGATCATTACTTAATATTTCCAAGCAATTTTTGTCAGTTCTTTCCTTTGTTTCTTAAGTCATCTTAGCTTTGTGACTTCCTGTTTTATCATCTTCCTTGTTTCCCTGTTCAGCTTTTCTTGCTCTCATACCTGTAAAAATTCACTTGTTAGACAGAAGTTTCCAACAATAAGAGAAAGATTTGGTTTAAGCCCAAGCTGGGGTTTTTTTGTTGTTGTTTTTTTCCCCAATGTACTAAAGTTGGGAAATGGTTATCAAATATTTCTAGCTCATTTTGTTTACCTTCATCTTGTATTTGGTTGTACATTGTAAATGAATTCTTTGCTGATGCTGCTGGTTGCCACACTGATTTTGCTCTCCTCTCCTCCTCAACCTTCAACCCCTCCCACCCCTTGTTCTCCTCTCTCCTCCTGCACTCCATCATTACCAGATTCTCTCTGTCTCTTCTTGCAGTCATGCACATTCGGAGCAAAGAAAGAGATGAAAAGGCGGGCAAAACTAATCCAGAGGCACACTGGAAAATGGGCATTGAGACATCCAGACATCAGCCAAATGAGATTCTTCATTGTGCCTGTTGTTGTCTAATGCATTTGTCATTTTGAGGAGAGCCTGGTGATTTCAATTTGCAATGTTTTTCTTGATGCCTTTTATGAAACATGACAAATCCACCATGTCAGTCTGAAGATGACGTATGGGTTTTATTTTAGGAATTGCTCCATATAGTGTTTAGTAGAATTGCTGCTGTATGTTCAGGTGTGTCTTCTCTATTAACGTTGCTTTTTTTTCTAAGTGTATTAATAGGCGTTTTGTTTTGACTGCTTGTTTTTTTTGGCAATTGCCGTTTACTGCTGTATTGTTTGGTGTTTTTTTGATGGACTGGGGTTTCTGATGTCTAACTTTTGAGTTTAATATAAGCTGTAAAATTGCATACTGGACATACCTGGACATACGGATGGTTAGACATTTTCTAGAAATCCATACAGTAATGTCTCTCAGGTCTTAAAAGCTCACTGCAGGTTCTAATGGTAATGTTGATTGGCTGCCCATAATGCCTATTACTTAAGGATTGTCCAAAGCAATGTTGATTGTCTCAAATGATGCCACAATTTATTTTATTTCATGGAATGTATTTTTAGCCCTTGCTGTTGTAGTTGGTGTAATATTTTCACAGCAGTATTACTAACGGTCTCATCCCCTCACTTCAAATGTTGCTTGTCCTCTTGCACTTCTAATTTCTTTATCGTCTTTCCTCTGCATCAGCTCTTTGCTTTTCTTTCAGTTCATATTGTTTTAGATTTGCCTCGAAGTGTTCTCTTACATTATTTCAACTTAAGCCATTGACTCTTTTTGCTTTGTCTCATCTTTAATATTTTTTCAGCAATCTGTTCTTTCTGCATGTTCCTCTTGTCTCCCTCTTCTTTCCTCTATTGTGTTCTGTAATGCAATGTTGTGATTGGTTTATATGTAGTCAGTGCTTGGCAGTAAGTATTTCGATAGGACTGTACTTGCATCTGTTTTTTTCTTTTACAGCTCAACCTCTCAAAGCCCTAGTGTCTCTGCCTTATCTAGAGCTCCATGTGGTCATATACAGTGGAGTTTATAGAGAAAATACTGCCGATTGTAGATGCTGATCTGTATATAATGTACCTACTTTCTTATCTTGAGAAAAAAATAAAGAATTAAATCTGATGTTTTTTTTATGCTACTAGAAACTAAGTCTGCAAACTTGACAAGTTGCAAAGGTTTGCATGTGCTTCCTGCTCTGCTTCTCATAGTGATTTGTAATAGCTTGTTTTTAGAATTTTTATTTATTTTTTTACACAAACTAAGTTTTTCGCCATTTACAATCACACTTTAAATTGCACACTATCGCCCTGAGGTGCAATACAAGAATTTTGTCCAGTTCGAATATTCCATGCATTTTTCATTCAAAAATAACTGCGTGAATATTAATACAGAAAAGAAGATTCCTTGTAGTTCCGAACCAAGTAATCGGTAGGTTGTGTACATTTTGATATGATAGTGATTTCTGCAGTATAGATTACACAACTCTTCAAAATGGGTTAATACTTAAAAGTTTTAACTGGGGGAAAAAAATGTGTATATGTATATATTTAAGATGTATACAGAAGATATTCTGAAGGATCATGTGACGAGTAATAGCTGCTGAAAATTCAGCTTTACCATCATTACCATCACTGGAATAAATTACATATTTTAAAATCGAAAACGGTTCATTTAACATTTGTAACTACTTCTGAAAAGTAATGTATCTGAGCAAATAAAGGCAGATTTGGTGAGCCTAAGAGACTTGTTTACATATGAATGTTAGTTTGTGTGTAGAAATACAATAACTTGAGACAACAGTAAAATTAGGTCTACATTCGGAAACATTTATTCGAATATTTTTGTCATCCTTCATACCAAATGACATTGGTTATTACATAGGAGCACCTTCAGGATAGGCCACTCAGAGACACTCTTTGAGGGACAGGAAAACATCAGGACAACCACATTCATGGAAAGTAGTTTCGCTTGAATTAAAAAGACACTTAAGTTGATTGACTTCATCCTAGATTTTTGACACTGTATACACGAGAATGTGGGTAAACATTATTCAAGTAAATGCGTAGGCTCTAAGCCCCATGATGGTTCTCATTACAGTCCTGTAGTTCACTTTTGTAGGAGGACTAATAACACACTCGGCTGCATGCGTTTCAGTGGAATAAAACCCTTGAGTGTTCAGTACGCGTCAATCTGTCCCTTTGTAATAACACAAAAAAATATATATATACGAAGCGACTGCAACAAAACCACAATAACACTTTCTAAAGAAGAGCAGGATTTGGGAGCAGACCTAAGCCTTAGGGTTTAGGTAGATGATGGCTTTATGCTTTTGCGTTAATTATGTCGATAAACTCTGGTTTCAAGGAAGCTCCGCCCACCAGGAAGCCGTCCACATCTTTCTGAGAAGCAAGTTCCTTGCAGGTCCCTCCAGTGACGGATCCTGAAATGGTGGACAATAAAAAGGGTGACATTTCGAACAAGGATTTTTATTTATATAAAGAGCAGCACACATCAAATAATT
Organism: Sinocyclocheilus anophthalmus; assembly: GCA_018155175.1. Lineage (NCBI taxonomy): Eukaryota > Metazoa > Chordata > Actinopteri > Cypriniformes > Cyprinidae > Sinocyclocheilus > Sinocyclocheilus anophthalmus. Next base: position 70,879 of record JADLZN010001763.1, on the reverse strand, counting down.
GTATTGTTGATGGTATTTGGATCTGCTGCTGCTGCTGCTTGGAAAATGTCTCTTAAATCTTCTGAAAAGTCAAGCAAATTCTTTCCCAAGAGCCCTAACGCAAGCAGCTTCACCAGTTGTGTATAGCAATAAACTACACTGGTATCATGGTGGAATGTATGTATTATTGAAGGCATTGAAGATACCTAATTTGCATACCCATAATGTGTGCAAGGGTTTATGTATACCCATAAACCCTTTCATGTTTAAGGTCATTGTTTCAGTCACCACCAATGAGGTACCCATTCAAAGTCATAGATGTTGACTGAACACTTGTTAGTCAGAAATAGTCTCTTTTAGTATTTGTCCAGTAAGTTTTCTTTAAAAGGAAACCCATTCATTACTGTTAAAAACAGAAAGACTTGTATTAGAACAGTTTCAAACAGCTTTATAATCCACATTCATGTGTTGAGTTCTAAAACTACCACAAATTATGACGATTGAAACATTTTCAGAATAGTATGGGCAGTAAACCAGGGTGAAAGCATAATGTCTACCAAAAAAATAATATATTACAGCAAAGTTTATTTTTGTTTACTATAGGGCTGTTCGAAATGCTTGATTCCAATAGCAGTCAAATGCTCCTCAATATTCATCATTGCCTATCTGGCTTGCTAGTTTCTTATCTTTCATATCACACTACAGTCTCACTCTCCAGTTTTATACAAACAGTTGCTGCGAGCCTGTCTCGGTTATCGATTGTGTGAAGAAGAAAAAATCACCTTAGACCTTCATACTGTAATACTGTTGCAGTGTTTGTCTTGTTGGCTGATAGTTTTGAACATAATGAAAATAATTGCTTCAGTCACCATGAATGAGACACTCACTTGCAGTGATGAGAGTTTTACTACACAACAACTAGTTAGAAATAGTCTCTTTTCGTATTTGTCCAGTAGGTGTCCTTTAAAAAAAGCCCCTTCAACGCGGTTAAAAAAAAAAAAAAAATATAAATATATAATCTCTTGGAATATTTCAAACGCATTATCCTTTTTAAAATAATATTAAAGCTCTCCTAGTGGTTACTTTATTCGATTGCTTATGTGCCAGCATAGACAGAGTATGCCTGATTTCTAGTAGGTGAAATCACTGGGGCACGTTTGAATTTACATAATACACTTCACATTAAACTTCTATTCACCTTAGGTGCATTTCAGTCACCATGAGTGTAATACTCGCTTAAAATGATGGGTTGGATTCACTTCAGAATGATTAAGCAGAAATGTGCTCTTTCAATATTTATCCATTAAGTTACTTTTAGAAGAAAGCTCCAATATTTGTCAAAAACTAAATAAAAAGGTTAAGCAGCTATCGAACATACATTAATGCATGTTTGTACTAAACTACAATAATTATTGTCTATAAAAACACGGTGATGGGTGTTTTGGAAGTACTGCTCTGTGAAGCATTAGCAAATCATTCGTTTCAAAGTGTGTTTCAAACTGCTAAAGTCATATGATAAACAAGACTTTGTCACATCATAACGGTTTCAAAAGGTTTCAAAATGGCCATGGTTCACCAATAGGTTTCTGTGAACCCATGAACCAGTGTTTATAGTTTTTAACTAATCCCAAATGAGTTTTATTCATTTGCAGACATTTGAATGATATGTGTAATGTATAATAAAAAGAAATAGTAGTTAGTTAATGGTTTCTTATTGGCCTGTTTAGCCAAACCCTTCATAAAACAAACCGAACAAGTCACACGAAGTAATACAAAAATGACATATTATACATACGTCTATCCATCACTCATAGGCAGCAATGAATTGTGTTTAAATATGCATACCCATAATGCCTTTCTCTTTAAATGATTGTTGTTAAATGTTACTATGGATATATGTGGAATGGAATACTACATTACTACTGTGTGCTGCCTACAGTCTTTTGAAAAATATGATGTGAATCAGTAGGCATTACTCGCATATGAAACTGCAGTATGCTACATTGCTGTCACATGACTGTTCTTCAGTCACCATGAGCGAGAAAGCTGCTCTCAGTGATGGGAGAGGATCACGCCACAATTACTAGCTGGAAATTCACTCTATTAGTATTTGTCCAGTAGGTTTTCTTTAAAGGAAAGCCCAGCCATATTGGTAAATAAAAAAAATAAAAAAAAGTTTAAAACTTGCTTAAAAGGCAAAAAAGTTAACATGTGTTAGGCTTTAAGTGTAAGAGGTAACATATTATACACATTTTATAATGTAAATAGTAAAAATTTTAATTATAAACAACTCAATGTTGTTTCTACATACTTTCAACTTGTCTGAGTACAGAACAGATAGTTTGATGCGTGTTTATGCAGTATGACTATAATACATCTTGACATGTTGTTTTTATATAAATATACTGTAGCCAATATAGACAAGCATGAACTATAAATCTTCCCAAAGCAACCATAAAGTAACCACTGGCTTACCAGAGCTTACAGTAACAACACTGTGTCAGTGTATGTACGCATCAAACATTCACAGCACAGTCCATCTTAAATTATCTACTTCTTTACATTTTTACACGTTCCTTGTTTTTAAAGGGGTCCTATTATGCTCTTTTACAAAGTCTTGATTTTGTTTTGGGGGTGTACTAGAACAGGCTCTCATACATACTAGGTTGTTCGAAAAACACATTATTTTTCACATATTTTACATTATTACAACACCTCTCTCCCCAGTCTGGCATGAACAGTTCGATTGGTTCCTGTATCAAATGAAGGCCCGCCTTCTGAAATACGAAATGTGCTGTGATTGGTTAGCTGGGCCAGTGTGTGATGTGAATTGGCAGCACTCGGTGCCTGGTCGGGAAATGTCATGCCCCTTATCATAGCCGCCTGCGAGCTTCAGTGTAAATATTACTCGAAATCCAAATCAATTCGAGCGACGATTAAGGGGTCATATTATGAGTGTTACAAGATCTTGGGGCATAAAGAAGATCTGTAAAGTTGCTAAGACTAAAGTCTCAAATCCAAAGAGATATTCTTTATAAAAGTTAAGAGTCAACCACGCCTACATAAAATGGCTCAATCTAACACGCCCCCACATATCTACGTCACGATGTGGGAAGATTTGCATAACACCGCCCAAATGTTCAATCAAAAAAAGTAACTTTAATTCTTGCTGTAGTATTGCTGCTGCCGCCCACCTCCGTTCCACCCAAGCAGTGTTTAAGTTGTATTTCCACACTGCTCCATAATGTGCTCCAACCAAAAATTTCAGATGTTGTTGCTGCACAATTTTCTGGAGATGAAGGACCGATTCAACTCTGAACCAGTAGCCTACAATCTAATTGTAAATGTTCACAAAGGCTGTTTCTATAAAGTTTGGCAGTTCCAACTTTGCAAGGCAGTGCTGGCGCTTCTGACTCACAGCCTTTAAGTAAGTTTTTTATGTTTAAATAATTTGCCAATGATGATTCAAACACAAGTTTTGAGCAGTGAAGAGTAGCGCTTGTTGTTTTCTCCAGTCACAAATGCAGATATGGTTTTATGTTTACGTGGCGTGATGCAACGCAGCGCGTAAAAAGACAGTTTAAGTCATTTATAATCCATAATTATGTCCCCCACTGGATGCAACAAATGCCTCGTTTATGATGGGTTTTATTGGTTTTGTCTAGTCGCTCCGGTTGGGAGACGGCATCACAGTATGGTAACATTTTAGTCATACGCTTGAGGCATTCGGCCTATCACAACGCACTGGATAGCTTGCCAATCAGAGCACACCTCGCTTTTTCAGACCGGTGAGCTTTGTAAAAATCTACGCGTTTTAGAAAGGCGGGCATAGAGGAGAAACAGTAATGTACATTATGTGGAAAATAATGTGGTTTTTTTTTTACCTTAAAACCAGCATAAACACATTGCATTACACCAAAATAATGTTTTTTTAGCAACATCATATTACCCCTTTAAACCCGGATTATTGTAACCACCTAAGTTTCTTCTTCCTTAGGGAAAGCTAGCGTGTCTCTGACATAGTGATGACACTTGTTGCCTTCTCTAGTGCAGCTCAACCCGGTCTCGTCCCATTCGTCGATATTTGTGATATCACGGAAAATATGCTTTGTAGTCCAAACAAGTCGTTTGTTGTAGTTTTTGAAAGTGATTTCTGTTAAATAAAATATCTCTTTTTGAAGTGGACTTTGAGCTTTGTAACTTCGTAAATCTTTTTTTATGCTCACCGTAACATTACAGACTAACTAAAGTGAAAAAGTGAAAAAGCATAATAGGGACCCCTTTAAATGCAGCAGGTGGGAGTGACAACATAAAAGGAGGTGGTTCTAAATTTGCCTACAGAAAAGTTGTTTCAGAGTACAAACAATGTTAACTTTGCTGTAGTCACACCCATGACTGATGTCCTACTCAACTTGATGAAGTTTTACTGGAGGTCCTATTACTAGAGATGTTTTTTTTTAAATTTTTTATTACTATTATTTTATTTCTATATCAGCATATATATATACTTTATATCTATATATCTATATATATATAGAGAGTAGATACACACCATATCTATAAAATAAATATATACTCTCTAGTATACTACTCCATTAAACTCTGTTTCGTATGGTACTTGAACCACTTTTATATCACTCTGAGGTATATATAATTACAGTAATTAAAGTATTTGTACAGAAGAATGGGGATCCCCCTGTATTTTTTTTTGATACGAGCCGCTACGTTTTAAGGTGATACATAAAAACGAACTATTCTGAACTAAACTATTTAAAATTTTTAAATTTATTAAATTACGTAAGACGTAAAGGGGGGGCGGGGGGGGTAATGATACACTTCACTTAAGCTTTGTTATTAAAACGGCATTTTAAGCATTGCAAATACGCTAATTGTAACTTGTATTAGGTTCTCTGTAATCTGTTTACACATATCTCGACTCTTACAAATACATACAGTTGAGACTAATATTAAAACCATTGGTTCATCTTCATAAGGGCTCTGAGTGACAGGCTGTTGCGCGCATTAAAATGCAACCTTTTTTGACAGTGTATGATTTATTAACATTACAGAATAGAACATGATCCAATATCATCTTTCAACGTTCAATTTCAATAAATGTAATTGCACAAACTATGTAGGCTAATTTCAATTTGTTTATTGTGAAAAAACTCAAACATATGTGTTTTTTCCTGTCCTCTGATAAGCATTGTTCAGGGCTGCCATTCCCAAAAGCTTTAATGCTTTCTTATGATACGTTTGGGAAACGCACCCCTGTTTGAATGCACTGTCAGAAGTGAGCGAATGCTCTCTGTGATCGATTGGTTCTGTCTTGCAACATCTGCGTGTTCAGATGAGCAGGAAAATAGTTCCATCCTACACAATTATTCGCTAACATAGGGTAGGGCTGTCGATATGAAAACAAGTTCAATGCATAATTTTTTTTGTTAAATAAACAAAATCCCTGGTAAATAAAACACACCTTCGTATCGATATTTATTGTTTGAGTATCGATACTTTCGATAATTGCATCAGTATCGATATATCGATACTTCGGATTGATACGCCCATCCCTATTGTACAGTAGGTTTACTTTAAAAGAAAGCTCCTCTAGAAGTATAGAAACAAAAATGTACAGCACATTGTCACGTGTGCTTTTAAAACACAATTTTTTTTTTTAAATCAGCGGAGTTGAGAGACTGACCTCCATAAATGATCCTGACGGAGTTGGCAACAGCCTCTGAGACATTGGCCTTCATCCACTGCCTGAGCTTGTCATGCACCTCCTGAGCCTGAGAGAACAGCAGAGAGAGACTGAGTCACTGAGGTAAATGAAACATGTTTGTTCAGAGTCAAACGGCTTGTCTCTACCTGCTGGGGTGATGCGGTTTTGCCAGTGCCAATGGCCCACACAGGCTCATAAGCGAGGACCACTTTGCTCCAGTCCTTCACATTATCTAAAAGAGATGATATAGTCTTATATAAAATACAAGGAATGTTTTATTATAATATTATACACATATGCTTCACTAAATTGAAAGATACCTGCGATGAACTTGGTCTGTGCAAAAACAACTTTCTCTGTGATTCCGGCCTCCCTCTCATCCAGCTTCTCACCAAAGCAGGCGATCACACCCAAACCGTTCTCAAGAGCATGAGCGACCTTCTGCCCAATCAGCTAGCAGGAAAGATAAATCAAAAGAGAGAATGAGATCAGAGAATGCATATGATATTTTATTTGATAAGAAAATGCTGACTGATTATCGCTGATTATGTGAGACTGTTATACAGTTTTGTACCGAAACAAACATTTTATTTTTGAGCGTGGCAAATTTGCATAATCCTAATCGTCTTGATATTTTAATCACTTGAATTAAATTCTTGTAATTTTACTGTTCAAAATAATGTTACTACAATAAATCTACTAAAAACTAGAACAAATAAACCTCAAACAAGTACTACTTTTATCTAATTTTTGTCCAGAGACAATATGGGGAGTATGGGCAAATGTGCATACCCATAATGCATTCTTCCAGTTGGGTCAAATGCTGCTGTACTTATGCAAGACTGAGTCACCATCAATGAGGTACCCATTCAAAATAATGGGAGAGGTTCACTGCACAATTGCTAGTTGGAAATTTACTCTTTTAGTATTTGTCTAGTAGGCTTTCTTTAAAAGGAAGCCCCTTGTGACTGTTAAAAACAAAGATCTGCCTTAAATTCATATACTCACAGCTCATCATATATTATTTTATCATGTTCATGTAAACATGCTTCTTTAGAATGAGTGTAAATGAATATTTGGTGCAGGATGTGTGTATCTTGTGCTTTGATGCTGTTGTTGGTGTAAATGCGTGTGTACGTGTACTAAAGATTCTGGTACAGTCTGTGAAAACAAATCTCCTCTTTTTAAGACAATGAAGAATGAATCTAATCTGAATCGGACATTACTGGGGATGTGTTCAAATTTGCATAATACATTTTACATTAAACTTCTATTCACCTTAGGTTTACTTCAGTTACCATGAGTGAGATACTCGCTCAAAAGGATGGGTGGGATTCACTGTTAGAGGACTACTGTAAATGTACTCTTTTAGTATTTGTCCAGTAGGTTTCCTTTAAAAGAAAGCCCATTTATATAACCAAAAGAAAGATAATCTGAAATGTGTTTCAAGTGTTAACTTGATGTTTTAGTATTACAGAACTGCATGGCATGACTTGTCTTTAAGGCCAACATAAGCACTCTTGTCCAGACCCAGTATGCCTGATGAGTAGTGGGTGACATCACTGGGGGTGTTTACTTTTGCATAATAATGATACATTTCATGTTAAACTTTCATTCACCACAGGTCTGTTTCAGTCACCATGAGTAGATACTCACTTAAAGTGATGGGTAGGATTCACTACACAAGGATTAAGTGGAAATTTGCTCTTTCAGGATCTGTCCAGCAGTTTTCCTTTAAAAGGAAGCCCTTTAATATATGTTTTAAAGAAAATATTTCCTATTTTGTGACTTTTTTTTGTAAACAGAAAAAAAGTGTGAGATTCTTTAAACAGGACCAAATGAGCTTTTAGTAATGCCATGGGTAATGTGTCTGAAAACTTTGGTTTTAGCCAAAAAGTAACAGTAGGCAAAGTAGGCATAACTAAACACTCAGTAGTATGCACTTGATAATTCATATGCACAGAACAGTACAACTGCTATAAATCAATCTACACACTTGGGGGCAGTAAAATACACGGTTTCAGTGTAGCTTATCCAAAGTCAACATATTATACTGACATCAAATACATTTAAAATAATTACTGCATCTCAAAAGCATCATTAAATTAACTTCATTTTCTCTTAAATAATGTTTAAATAAAAAAATAAAGATATTTCTCATGAACTACATAAAAAACATGGAGGACTATATTCACTCCACAACGGCTGATGATTTTTTTTCTATAAGATTCCATATGCATAAAAGCATATCAAGGTTACCTCATCACTCTCTCCAAACACATGGCGTCTCTCAGAGTGTCCCAGAATAACCCATTTTACTCCACAGTCCTTAATCATCGCAGGGCTAGAAGAATAAGACAAATTATTTGTAGTGACAATTATGAGTAAGGATAGAAAAAAATGGACCAAAAACATGAATAAATTGAAATAAATATATTTCTATTACATATTTTTTTATATCTGACCATTTCTCTGGACTGTTAATTGGTTGACATGTACCTGATCTCTCCGGTAAAGGCTCCCTTTGCAACCTTGTAGCAGGTCTGTGCCGCGACATCAATGTTAGGATTCAGCTTGGACCTGGCGTAGTCGAGGTAGATGGATGGAGCACCACACACAACCTCTGTGAGACAAAATAAACACGTTAAATCACCACTGGAAAAATCACTGTGATTCGTAATAACGGCTTCATTAACGTGACAGTCCACCAAAGCAAAGCCCAGATTGCATGTCCCTAACAAACAGAAGATATTTTACCATTCAGATTGCTGACGGGACATCTCGATTAAGAACATTGCAAGATAGAAATAAGATAGAATATTAGATTTTTTTTTTACATAAATTCACAAAAGTATGTGTTCTAAAAGTAGCAATCTATTGAAAGCTAAGCTGAGACAAGATGGTGAATAATTTTTTTCTTACCCCTGCCTACAGTCTACTGTATCATATTTGATACATGAATTTCTAAAGCCTCTAAATTATAAACATGATCAAAAATTGGCTGAAAAACCTTTACATGCCTTGTTTTTGATTAATACTTCAAACTCTATTCGCAAGTAAAAGGCCTCTTGGGCCATCTTTGTTTTTTTTTTTTTTTTTAAGTACAATAACAGACTAACTTTAATATTGTTATAGATACTTCAAGATGAACATTTAATGGATTGAAACAAAAATTGTTAAAATGTATCAAATCTGACACACTAGGGGTTTGAATAACATTAATTAGTGAATTTTTCAATTATTGTATTTCACGGAATGATATGTTTTGTTTATGTTAATCATAAAACTAAACATTTAAATATCATCTTACTAAGACATAATATTGGGAGATATAAAGTTTCAGATACACTTTATGCAAGTAGTCTGTAAAAAAAATCAGATATATATTACAAGCTGTCAGAACTCATCTTACTCCTCTGCACCAAATAGCATATTATTGCTCAGTTTGGGCCTCTTAATAAAATGTATTAAGTTTTTTACCTCCTCAAGTGTTGAATAATAGGATACAAAACAAGTTTCAATAAGTGGTTTCACATAAAACACGCCTGACTATTGTTTCATATGTCAGTTTTTTATTTTAGGGTTAATAATAGGTCTGTATTACCGTATTGCCATTGGATGTGGCATTAATACCATACAATTATGTTGGGTCAGACTAAATTAAACTCACTGTAAAGGGCACACATATCTGGCACTTTATCTCCCTTGATAAAAGGTCAAAGGAAAGGGTACTCGTATGACAGCATACTACAGAGGGCATGAAGTCAAGCAAAAAGGCAAAAGCTGACCCATGACCTTTGCGTGTTAGCGCTTCTCTCGGGTTTCAGCACGTGAATGAAGCAGACAGATTCGAAGTCCACTGCTGTCGCTGTGCTGCTGACAGATCAGCCCTTGTGTGGATTCTCAAATACAGCCGTACCTCGGACAGAGATGCAGATTTACGTCACAGTGAATATAGCGGAAGCCCTCAAAAATGCGTTTTTGTAGCAGCTATCGTTCTTTTTAAATATTACTTTTTAAAGAAACAGCATAAGCTAATATAGCACCGTTTTGTTGATAAACCAAACATATTGATCATCCTGTCATTTGATTTGACAGACCTTGAACATGCACACTGTGGCTACGTGCTGGAAATCACACACCCATTTCAAGCTTTAACCCTTGAAACACGACACACGATGAGCATCACTCACTCATTCATCCAAAAACACCTGACGGGCAATCGACGAATAGTGCTTTATATAGCCTCCGCATTTATAAAAGAAACTGGTTTAAATGTTAGGACCTGTTTTTATACAGTCTATGGTTAGGACACAATTTATGCAGGACACTTCTGTCTGGTTACTGATTAATCTAGATTACGAGCTATCTATAGAAAACTGAGATGATAAATACAACGAGACAGAGCTCTAGATGATATGATGAGATCTGTCAAGAGTCCCGCGTGAATGTCATCTCACGGTTAATGCAGTATGTTGCACAAAGCCTCAAAGGCCTGTGTTTGTGTCCTAGTGAAGAGGAAACTGACTGAAATACGCACCGGTGTCTGGGTTGAGTTTGGCGTTATTCAATGTATTGGCGAGCTCTTCAATGCTCTTTTTGTCGCCGTTCATTTTCCAGTTGCCACCGACGAAAAACTTCCTGCCAGTCATGACTGCAAAGTGTTGCTTCCCCCAGAAAATACTCGGTGTAAGAAAAACACGCACAACCTCCGGTCGAAGAAACGGCGAAGAAAGGATGTGCGCTTGAGTTTATATAAGGCTGGCTAATAAGCTCCGCCCCCCGCGCTTGCCATTGGCTCAAGACAGCACGCCTGCGAAAATTAACGTAATTTCATCATAGTGGAGAAATCCATATCCACTGTTCATTACTGTTCATTTTTTAAAGGGCTCATATGATGCGATTTCAATTTTCCTTTCTCTTTGGAGTGTTAGGGGTTCGAGCTCTTTGTGGGGGCAATAAAGAAGATCTCGTAGTTGCGAAAGACTAAAGTCTCAAAACCATAGAGATATTCTTTATAAAATTTAAGAGTCCGCCACGCCTACCTAAAATGGCTCGTTCTAACACGCCCCACTTGTCTATGTCATGATGTGGGAATATTTGCATAACGCTGGCCAAATGTTCACACAAAGAAAGAAGGCGTAACTTTTATTCTGGCTGTAGTGTTGTTGTTGCCGCCATGCCGTGAAGAAGCTGTGTGTTTCGTTGTTTGTGTGCTTTCGTTGTTAATAGCGAAACTACTTTTGTTTGGTCCTTGCCAAAAGAGGACACATAAAAGATATGCCGCTTCGTCCTGCCATGGAGGGCGATCCAGTGCTGGTGCAACGCCGCTTGCTGAGGAAATACATTGCACATTCCTGCACCTGTTGATCACACGTAATCGGTCTTGCACGTCCGTGGACGAAGCGGGCGCAGCCGCGGGGTTCGCACATGTGGTTTCCAGCAGCCCGCCCGCTCCAGCCGGCGTACACCTCTAGGTCGCGCCGGTGTGACGCTGGTTTGTTGTGAAAGCTAAAGCTACTTTGTTTGGTCTTCCCAAAAATGGAGCACGACATAGAAAATCAGTGGTAAGTTGATTTATGAACACTAGGTTCTCCGAACACTTGGGCAACCCAAATATTGAGATGTGTGCAGCAAATTTTATTGAGGACTGTTTCCTGATTCTGGTAGATTAGACTACAATGCCGGCTGTTCTGGCTCAAAGACTGTAAGTACGTTTTTTATTTTAAGGAGTTTTAATATTTTATATTTTTTATATTTAAAGACAGTTTTTTGGTCAGTGTAGAGTAGTGCTTGTTGTTTGACATTTCTTTTTCGCTATCATTCTCGCACTCGGCTATCAAAATGCAGACATGTTTATGTGACGCGGCGAATGCCAAGTCAAGCGTAAAAAGACGATAAGTCATTATATCTATAATTATGTCCGCCAAAAAAAAAAAAAACGCCGCCCTGGATGCAACAAATGCCATGTTTATAATGGGTTTTCATGTTTTTGAATCATCGCTCCGGCCGGACAGGGCATCATCACAATATGGTCTGAACATTTCTGTCACACGCTTGAGGTATTCGGCCAATCACAACGCACTGGATAGCTGGCCAATCAGAGCACACCTCGCTTTTTCAGACCGATGAGCTTTGTAAAAATCGATGCGTTTCAGAAAGACGGGGCATAGAGGTGAAACAGTAATGTACAGTATGTGGAAATTAATGTTTTTTTTTTAACCTTAAACCGCATAAACACATTTCATTACACGAAATACACAAAATACTGTTCTTTTTAACAGCATCATATGACCCGGTTTCTTTAAAGAACACATAATGTGAACTGTTTTGAAAATTTTTATTTATTTATTTTTTTCATTTATGGCATTTTGCTACTTCTAATATCTAAACCGTGTAATGTAAATAAAATGTAACATAAATGTACAAAAACAATATTAAATTTGAAAAGAAAGCTGTATGTCAATATTTGTAAAAATGTTAGTGTCTTTAACTTTTTATGGTTATTTCTATCTTTTGATTTTATTTATTTATTTATTTTATGTTTATCATGCTGTAACTCCTGGTTGTATTTTGAAAAAAAAAAATAAATTTTGTGTAAAAAAATTGGTCATATATATATATTCCTCTGTTTTCTGTAATTGGTGCGTGCAGAAATGAAAGAGAATCACATTCACATTGACTGACGCATATTAACGGTGTGTGGGCAACTCTGAATATATTAAAATATTTTTTGTTTCATAATTGCAATTCTATTATTTCTATTCATCTATTACTTTAGAAACACCCAAGTGAATAGCAGCAAAAACCAAATCTGGGCCAAAAAAAAAAAAAAAAAAATATTTAACAGCGGGCCGCTGGGGGGGGCGACATGTCTTCAGTGGCAAAGATGGTCTTGGAGGTGGGACTAAATTTGCATACCCACAATGCTTTTCGCAAATGTCAAATATATAAAGATGTTTTCCATAATTTTTTAAAGGTATTTAAAAAAGAATGTTGCATGAAATGCACGAATAGTTATAAATGGAACAATTATTTCAATTTAAATTGGTCTTCTGATTTCTTTATAACTTGTTTTGACTCCAATTATATAGTCACCGTGATCGATATGCCTGTCGAAAGTAGAGAGTAGGATTCATAGAGCTCATTTATTTTCAGAAATTTGCTCTTTTAGTATTTGTCGAGAAGGTTTCCTTTAAAAGGAAACCCACTATTAATGTCTGAAAAACAGATAAGAAATGTTATTAACGTAATGTGAGATCGATGGTATTGTATGCTAGAAATGAATGAGAGCTTTATTATAGTAGAATAATTCAATCCTGTTAGACTTTTAGAGGCTTAGATTTTAAGTGTAGTTTAATATTCAAGTAATGTATATTTACAGATAATAAACACCGAGACATGTGGAGGTAAGATACAGCAAACGTGAATGCGGGTTAATCAATATATAATCATTTAGAGAGCTTGAAGGCATTCCTTATTTTCAGCTGTTTTAGAGGTTGAAATAAAAATAAAACAATTTTGAGAAATGCAAAACTTTGAGCTGGAAACGAAACAAACAATTCCTAGCATACAGAGCATAAGCAACCGGATCAGTGCCACCTAACTGTACGATTCCCGTTTGCTTTAACAAACACTAGAGGGGAGTAATGTGACGCTGCTTTATATTTATATCACGACACTCTTCAGTTTATTATATGCATATCATTCGTAACATTTGCTGTGTGTGTGTTTTTATCCAAAACTAAACTCACTGATTAATACCGTTTCCATTATTCTGAATGAACTATTTCATCCCCATTCCGCGGGTCATGTAGGTTCTTTGAACTGAAATGACACAAATATTGAGCAAGGCGTTTGCGCAAGCTGAAAGTTAAAGGTTCATTGTGAATGGTGTGAGAGGTGGCGAGAGGAGGAGTAACTGCACGCAGTTAAAGAGCGCGTGGAGATCTCACGAGCTCCACACACTCACGGAAACCCAACCGCAGCTACTTCCGCCCACACTAAAGATGGCGGCTCCCTTCATGGAGAAATTAGCCGAATATTTAGGTTCACCCGAACCGGCGGTTCGATTGATTCTGTCAGTCTTATTAGGTAAGTGAACGAGGTAATTTAGACTCTGCTGCGGGTTTGTAATAAGTGTCGTTAGGAGTCATTAAAAACGGGGACAGTTATGTAGTTGTACTAGAAGTGTGCTCAAGTCACACAGCTGTCCACCATGCTCCCAGCAGCACTAAAAACACGCTACCAACAACAGCTCTCTCCATTCACACAGACTCCAGGCAGAATTGGGTGACCTACCTGCCAGGCGAGATTTCATGGTTAACTGCACACAACTGCCATGAATGTTCGGACTAAAAGTAGTTCCAGTCTCGTTAGAGCTTCGTCTGACAGCTGTCTTTTTATTTTGCTACTGAGTTGTAGTTGTTTGACCAACAGTTAGTTGTAACCTTTCAATGCAAATGAAGTTGGGTTTCGAGCTATCAGGTTATACAGGTTGATAAGAATAGGGGTGTGAGAACAGATAGCAGGGTGATCTGTACTTTGGTCAGGTGCATTGCAGTGGAATGCTTAACCACTTCAACCAGATGAATGACATATGGGGCAGCTAAACCTGGGCATAGACGCTTGTTTGACCATTTGCATGATTTCAGTGCAAAGACTGTTTCTTTACTGTGTGTTTAATGTGTCTGTAATGTGTAAAGTGTCAATGAAGTTTTAACAGTATGGATCTAGCATCAGAATGATGCCTACTAAACTTATGCTGATTTTCCAGGGCTTTTTTTGCTTGATGCCTTCGAGTCCATTTTTATTGTAAATCTGTACTGAATGAAATCCAGAATTGTTTTAATATTTATTCAGTCATGTATGGCAAAACTGAAATGCAGAACTGTGTCAGAGAGTGAAGACTTCCTACAGTTAAAAGGCATCAGAGAACACTGAAAAATGAGAATAGCATGATACACATATAAGGAAAAAAAAAATTAACACCCAAAGTTTCAAATATTTTAACCTTTACCAGGGATGCACAATATATTTTTCCATTTAGATTACCAACTAATGCAAACTTTAAGCAGAGTTGTTACTGTTGAATAAAACTGCAACTATTAAAAACCTTTTAAATGTATTCTTTACATAAATAACGGGAATATTCCTTTTATCATACTGTACATTATAATATTGTGATGCCTAACTTTACCTGTTGTATTAAAGCGTATTACTTGTATTTCTAGCATTCTTGTATTGTTTGTCATTTTCAGACAAAATATTATAGAATCTTAATATCGGTCACTTAATGGTCACAATAACATGAGAATAATCATCAGCTTGCCGTCATTCATAATTTTAATACTGGCACATCCTTAATTCTTTACTTTTCAGTTGTGCTTTCAGAAATCCTATCTTTAAATTCTTGCTTGACTTTTAACTGGCCACACCCTCAAAACAGATTTTACACATTCCAGTCCGTCAAATGCTCCGTCAAAGCTTTCTCTGCTGTGTCACACCCTCAGAAGACAATTGTTATGTGCCGTAATGCGTGTTGATTTGACTGTTAGGGTGCAGGGAGCATTTGTCTACAGTTGCATCGCATCATGTCATGTGCCTAATCTGTTTCTCTCTGTTTTCCTTGTAGGTTATCCCTTTGCACTGGTGTACCGGTGGTTTTTCTTTCATCAATCTGCAACAGTTGTTCATCTCTTCCACACATTCTCCGGGCTGGCACTGGCCACGTTTAATTTTGGTGAGAGAGAGAAGGAAGCAGGGAAAGAGTGAAGAACTGAAAGAACTGATAACTAGTGTCCTCACAACTGTAACATGTTTAAGTTAGACCTACTAGCCTTTTTTTAGTAACACACTACTGGTCATGATTACACTGATGTCAGTCTTATGATCTATGGCCGGGCTCATCAACTAGCACTCAGCGGCCCGCAGTTAGCGGCTGTTGGTCCATATTTAGACTGGAGCGTTTTTACTGCAGTTCAGCTCCCCTAGTTTCCGTAATCCTGAACTTGCTCTGTTCACACACATTCGATTCTTATCTAATAAGACACACAAGCCTTGAGCATTCTCAAAGCTGGTTCTTTTTTTCCCGCCAGTCATCTTCTCAAATACAATCTGTAAATTTGTGCAAAAGTTCAAAACATTCTTCTTGCTGAATAGGAGTTTTAAACGGGAAGATTACGATTATGTAATATTATAGTTCTGTTTCAGTATCCCTCAGTATCCCCCCCCCCCCCGTCATGCGGTTTATTTAGTCAAAGATACGATCTTAGCAGATATTTTTTTTTAAGATTTCTTTCTTTTGCTCAGTTCCTAATTTTTGAGATAACGCTTGGGACTCATAAAAATGCTAACAATACCTATATTACTATATTACTACCGTTTAAAAGTTTTGGGGTTTTAAGGTTTTTTGTTATGTTTTTGAAAGAAGTCTTATATTCATCAAGGCAGCATTTATTTGATCAAACAAGCACAGTAATATTGTGAAATATTATTACAATTCAGTTTAAAATCATTCCAATATGCTGAATTGTTGAAAACCGATAGCTGCTTGTTTTTTTTTTTGTTGTTGTTTTTTTTTGTGGAAACTGGTAAATTTTTTTCAGGATTCTTTATCTGAATGTCATGTTCAAAAGAACAGGGTGCCTTTATTTGAAAGCAGCGGTCAATATTTTTGTAGCAATGTAAAAGTCTTGTTAGATGTCAGATGATGAAGTGGCTTTGGCCCCTGTCAGATTTCCTCTTGAATAATTTGTCACTTGGTTGAATACTGAAGGTAGAGTTCTACTCTGTAAAGTTATTGACTCTTTAGTGTCCTTGAGAATAATGGAGGGAAAATGAAGGGTTTCCTGACTAACTGCTCTGCAGTCTGTGGTAATGATTTCCTGGTGACTGTGGCTTTGACATAAGAGGTTTTGTTGCCATGGCGATAACCCCTGGTGGTCAGAATGTAGTTAATGAGAATATGAGTGGCAGGTTGAAAAGCAAGCTAATGAAAACCAATGAGTGTTGTGTTGGGAAATGTGAAAATTTACTTGTGCTTGTATTCTGTGTATTTGATTTCTTTGTGCTGCATTCGGATCTAACAGCAGGTCTGTCTTTCTTTGTCTTTATCTGAGATAGTTCACTTTGTGTTTTCTCTCTCACTTGTTTAAAAGAATTCTCTCTTTACGTCATTTCTTTGAGTGGATAGTTCAGACAAAAATGACAGTGTTCTCTTTCTCAGCGTCATTCACTTACAGTCATGTTGTTACAAACTCATAAAATCTTTCTTCAGAAGAACGCAAAAGAAGATTTTTTGAAGAATGTCCAAGCGACGTTTTACTTTTCTTCCATATAATGAATGTGAATGGAAAACTGGGTCTCACAGGCTTCAAAATGTCAAATAAATAAGTATCATGAATGAAGTCCATACAGCTTGCGCACTATATTTCAGTCGGAGTTAAGGACTGCATGGCGATTTCATGATCTCATGTTTGTGAGATGAAAATGCCAAAAAATTTGTAGTTTTTCACTGATAATCTTCCCCTCAACTTTTCATTGCTCTACAATGTTTAAAAAAGTCATAGAGTCTTTGAAAATATTACATCAAACACCATTGATTCTCGCATGTCTCATGAGCAAATCTCATTCATGTCAAAGTTGCCGTATTTGATTTGTCAGTGAATAAATGTAAAAATTTAGTCTGTATCTTGCGGAAAACTGTCGTATGGTTTAAGCAAATGTAGAATAGCGCACTTTCATAGACATAGAAAATATCACTTTTACTATACTTTTAATAGTGTTTTTAGTATTTTGGAGTTTGACATATGTACTCTCTCAATTTCTAATATGGAAAACTGAGAGACCTTCAAAAAGGTCCTCGCTCATTTAATAAATAAATCTCCTTTTGTGTTCCACAGAAGAAGAAAAAAATCATACTGGTTTGAAATGACGAGGTTGAGTAAATGTTAACAGAACTGTCATTTTGGATGAAGTATTCTGTTCCATTTTGAGTCTTGATAAAGTGTTATATTGTTATCGTATGGTCAGGTAGCACAATAACACCATCTCTATGTCCTTCTCTCAGGGTCTCGGGTCTGTCACTCCTTCTTATGCATAGTCATTCAGTTCTTGTTGCTGAGGCTGATGGGAAGGACAGTCACGTGCGTTTTGAGTAGCTTTATCTTTCAGATGGTGAGACCACACACACATACACACACATCTCTATATCTGTTCCTGCACTCTTGACGTGATCTCATGCATGAAATGTTGCAAGCTTATCAGCAGTGTTGGGCAGTAACGCGTTACTGTAATTTGATTACTTTTTTAGTAGCGGAGTAATTTAACGCGTTATAATTTTCAAAATAGTAATTAGAGTATAGTTACAAGCCGAGGTGTCGATACGTTACTGCCGTGTTACATTGCTGACAGAATGCAGTGTTTTATAATGTAGAGATTGTAAAAAGGATGTAGCATACGCACTGTCCAGTCAACTGCCAGTGGATTAGAGACCTGCTCCCGTGAGACCCGACGCAACAGAGTGCGGCGCAGGACAAGAGCTTGAATGAGTATTGTCAGGTCGCGTCGTGTGAAAATTTGCGTGCTCACGAATCCTCTCATTATAGCACACGAATTGTAGACATTATGAAATATTCATTATGCATATATTTATTGTGTTAACAGGATTTTTGATAATGCGATGATCTTATGATGTCTTTTAGAGATTATAAATGGTCAATCAGGCGCCTATTTGCTGGCTATTCTGCCATGCCAAACAATCCGGCAGGCAGGGCCGCTTGTTAGTTAAAAAATAACAGTGTTCTGTGAATGTTGATGCTTTAATAACAAATATGTATCAGGAGCGTGTATGCTGGCATTTCATAAATTTCATGGAGAAAAAAGTAACGTAACTAGTAATGTAACTAATTACTTTTGAAATAAAGTAATCAGAACAGTAATGTGATTACTTTTAAAAGGAGTAATCAGTAATTTGATTACATTTTCAGCTTAACTTGCCCAACACTGCTTATCAGTACCCTATTGGATCATTTATAGAAACATATTTAACATTGAAGTATCAGACTAATTCTTCATGACTTTTCTTACTCTTATGAAGACTTATCTTACAGCCATCCTCCATGAAAAATGTTATAGGCTATTTTATGTCTGGGTCACACAGAGCCTCGTATGAAACATGATTAAATTCCCACGCTGATATTTTCTGACTGGTGTATTCTTGTATAGTTTACTTTTTTGGTTTTTGTATTAGTGTTTTTTATTGTAGAGTGTTTTTGCTAAGGTCGAATTGACCCAAGCGGAAACAACATTAACGTTAAAGAATGTCTAGCGGTCTCATTTCTGAAAAGTGCATGTCTATTGTAGTAAAGATTAAAAAATATGTACCAACTGAGTTTTGATTAGGTCAGAACAACGTAAAAAAAATGTGAAGGGAAAATAAGAGCTTAATTATAAAAGTGAACATGTATGTCTTTTGGGTCGCTTTGACCCCAGACATTAAAACAGTAAAGTCAATCTCGACAGATCCTGAGGGTGTTTTTTGTGTGGCAGATATATCTGTTGATGGGTTATTACTACACAGCTACAGAGGAGTATGATATCAAATGGACCATGCCTCACTGTGTGCTCGCGCTCAAACTCATCGGTATGATACCTGCTTTTAATCTTCCTCATCTGTTACTCCTCAGAATTTATATATTTACAAATTGATTCTTTTTAGCTATTTATCACAAGGCTCTGAAGGTGAATCGACATATGGTTACAAACACAACATACTTTGGTACAATAATGGTAGATAACTGAAAGGAAATGTAAAATAGAGGAAATAATGAACATACAAAATAAATATCCACCCATACAATAAATTAAAAATATATTGGCAGATATACCGCCGAGGAAAATAAATAGGCTAAAATGTATTTGAAATACATTAATTTCATGGTAAGTATACTACAAATACGTTTACATATTTATGTACTTAATAAAAATACCCTGCAATTGTACTTTTAGTATACTAAACTGGTAGACTTAAAGTCTGCTAAAATCTAACAACTAATTTTGCACTTAATGCACTTTAATTGTGAGGAAGTAGTGCTGAAGTCCAACTAAAGATTTACTGAAGTATATTCGATTGTGCTACAGTGAAACTATTGCAAGTATACTTGAGGTACAATTGAAATATTTTGCGTTTAAAGACTGATATTATTCGAAGATCTAGCGAAATCTGCATGCGTGGTCAACACATTTTAGTCTTAATAGTGTGCATTGTGCACAAGTAGTACTCCAAATAAAGTTTAATTATAATTTTTTATCAGTAAGTCTCGAGCAATATGTCTGTTAATAGATTTGAACTATATTTAGTATTTATTAATGTATTTTAAATATATTACTAGTTTACTATTGCTTTTTGTGCTTTCTGTTAGTGTGCTCTTGTCATTTCCATTGTTATTCTTTATTTTCAGTTTTTTTTTTATCACTAACATATTGTAAATTTCCATTATTTAAAACATGTATTATCACTAATATGTGATCAGCATCACCTTTGTTTTTTTCTTAACAACTGATTGTCTCTGTCAGTGGTAGAGCTCATGTTATGCCAGCACTGATGATGATTTCATTTTCTCATTGCAGGTTTAGCACTTGATTATTATGACGGTGGAAAAGAACAAGTGAGTGTGACTTTATGAGCTGCTGTTAACTTCCACCATTTTTGTCTTCCTTTGCTGTGTTTGTTCACTCATCGTCTTCCTATCATTATCTCACTCCTTTTCCTCTTCCTGCATCAATCTTTGCATTTTTATGCACGACTTGAGCACAAGGAACTGATGGGGAGCCACAAAGTATCTTCTTCAGTTGTGTAGCAGCCATTCTGCTAAATGACCATTATGGATAAGTGTAATGATGCCTGGCAAGGTGAAGTGTAGTGAAAGTTCCCCAAGATTTAATTGTGTCATCTGTTAGTTCTGTACTGCAGTCAACTCATCTGTGGCTCGGATTAAACACCTCTGTGTAAATATTAATAGTATCTGTGGCTCGACACGGTTAGCTTCTTCATGTGATGGTGTGTAAGCGGTTATATCTCTCTGTTGATCTCTTCCTCTGTTTCAATTACTGTAGCCACCCTAGAAAGCTGTTTCTTACTCAACTTAAAGCAATGTTTTATTGAGGGCGTAAAGATTACTGGATGACCGATAATAAACCCTGTTTACACCTAGTATTAACATCCATCACAGGTAATCCGGCAGATGGTAGTGTCACATCTGGTCAAAGGAGACACATGATATCACTTACTGCATGTTGATAAAGTGCAAAAAAAAAGCCTGAATGGAAGAGCAAAAAAACTGGTGAACCATTTCTCCCAAATATATTTTATTTCTAGTCAGAAATGTAATGTTTCAACCTCCGAATGTGGTTTAAGTGGGGAAGAAATTTGCTTAATGTTTTGGACCCTGTATAAAATTGAAAGCATTTTGCCTTTAATGAATCCCACATTTTTGCATAAGTAGTTCTGGAGAACAAACTGTCTGAATTACACTGCTGAACAAACGTTTTTTTTTTACACTACTGTACAAACAATTTAAAAAAAGAAAAGAAAATAGTACTTTTATTAAGCATAGTTCACCCAAAAATTTAAATTCTGTCATTAATTACTCACCCTCATGTCATTCCAAACCTGTAAGACCTTTGTTCATCTTCAGAACACAAATTAAGATATTTTTGAGGAAATTCAAGAGCTTTCTGACGCCCTGCACTGGCATACGAATGCACACAACAAAAATGACTACGTTGCAAGCTCCAGAGAACTTAGTGGAGCATGATCATTAAATATTAGTCCATTGTGATTCGTGGTTCATCAGTCATGATACTCTCGTGAACACGTGTTGAAGACTGACCCATAAGAGAAGAAATTGTCGTTATTTTTTGTTTACTTTGTGCTCAAAAAGTATTCTTGTAGCTTCGTAATATTACGGTTGGACCACTGATGTCACATGGACTATTTCAATACTACATGTCCTATCCCCTTTCCTGGAGCGGGCTTGAACTAGTCTTTACTGTGTTTTGATAGAAATGGATGTTGCCTTAGTGAGCATAAGAAACTTCTTTCAAAAACAAAACAAAAAAATAGCTTGAGCGCAGACCCCTAAACTTTTAAATGGTAGTGTATATCTGTTATCTTCTAATTTCCCAGCCCCTCTCTTTTAACTCATTGACTCATTTTCTTTATCTAACAGTCTCAGCTGAGTGCAGACCAGAAGAAGTCTGCTCTCAACTCTACACCGTCTTTGTTGGAGGTTTTTGGTTTCTCATACTTCTATGGAGGCTTCCTGGTAGGGCCTCAGTTTACACTGCAAAACTACCAGCATCTGGTGTCTCGAGAGATGTCCGATGTTCCTGGACAGCCACCCAATAGGTGAGTGCACAAAATTGCACACTCTAACAATCCCAGCTCAACCAGATTCTGTCAAACCAATGATTTTACCTTCTGTAAACAGTTGTTTATTAGCATTTAGTGGACACTTTTCATCCAAAGTGATTTGCAGGATTCATTTGTCCATTATCAGGACAGTTCCTGTCTTGTGACTTTTACTTGCTCAAGGGCACCGTGGTAATGGACAAGTCTTAGTAACTCTTAGTGCTTTTGCGACATGCATAATCTTTTTTTATCTTTATCCATTAAGCTATAGACATTCATATAGGCACTGGATGCTCTGATGTTATTGGCTGGCTGCAAAACTGGCCCTAGAGTTAGAAAATCTAATTACAAATGGGATGCATTTCTCATATTAATAAGATATCATTTCATCTGGAAAAGACATTCGTTTTCTTTCTGCTGAAAATGAACATTCTGTATTTTGTTGTTTGTATATGAATTGCAGCAGTGCATAATGCATCATATCATGAGGAAAATAAATGATTATCAATGCATGAAAAGTCAATCAAAATGCAGACACTTTTTGACACGCTTTTTCAGACATCGTTTTTTTATTATATCCCTGTATGCGAACAGAGAGAAATACAGAGGAGAGTAAAACTCACAATAACTTTATGCAGAAAAATAACAGTCTTTGCTCCCATTGTTAGTCACCACATAGCGTCTCTGATATTTACATAAAGTTAAGCTTTTCTCAACTTTGTTGAATTGCACACATATCATGACTCCAATTGTCGCTGTTGTTGGAAATTGAAAATTAATTATATGTTTGGTCACAAATGCAAATTATCGTTAGTGTGAACAAGGTTTAGGCAACACTGTTTTGACATCAACTTAACCAGTAGTGTTAAGGCCCGTTATAAATAGTTATTACCATTATTATAGTCCTCTGTTAATTAACAATTGAATCTAACAAATGTTTCCTGCTCTTGCAGTGTGGTTCCAGCAATGAAGCGATTCGGTTTAGGTTTGATCACCCTATCAGTATTTGCAATAGGTGGGCCACACTACTCAGATAGCTACTACTTAACAGATGAGTTTGAGGTAAGTGAATACACAGAGTCACAAAATCAACAGCCTTGTACCTGAATCTTATGAGCTGTCACTTGTTTTTGTTCTGGGATCTTTTCAGTGTTGTCCTGATGTCACACAAACTCCCAGTCTGAATGAGAGCGCTTTAAGTCTGTCAGTTACAATCTTGGCATCTATTTATATATTCTTGAAAATGGAAAACAGTTGCTGCAAGTCAAATAACTGCATTTTGACTGCTGTGGAGGAGGGAGTTAACATGAGCTCACACAAAGAGTGAAAAATGTTGAAAATGAGTCATTGTTACGGGTGTTCACGACACTCGGTTGTATTAATTTAATCTGTTTAGCTTATCAAATGTCACTTTAATACATTTCAGCAATCGTTCAGGCAGTGAGACTGTAAACTAAACCTAAAAACATTTATTGATTTAACACTGCTATAATACTCGGTAGAAAACCAATGCTGTGAATTTAAAACAATGTAAACGTCTTCCAAATAATATTTAATAATTTCTTTTTACTTTTATACAATGAGAATATCATTTAATTATTTTTGAATTACTTGATTTTTTTATCATATATTTCAAAATTTGAATTACATTTTGAACACATTGCCTGTATTCAGTAATATCACATTATTTCTCTCAGACATAATTGTGTCTTCATGCTAAATATATAATGTAATGTAGTTGTCTTTATATCTTAAGAAGTGGGTCCCTTGCAAGGAGATCATTATATTTAATTGTTAATTTAATCATTTGTTATTCTGAGTGTCAAACAACTGAAAAATCTTTGAAATCCTTATTCATTGTCGTTATTTGAACCCCTTTTTACAGACACTCACAGAAATAATTTGCTTATTGATCAGGTGCCGGATTCATGCAACATTACTGCTATTTGTCATTTGCTTCTTATTTCCTTACTTAAGAGAATAACTTTCCCAAAAATAGTTTTTAAACAATTTAAGTTTTAATTCTTGAAAAAATTAAAATAACATCTTAAAGTGGATAACTGCCAATTTGTCTTCAATCCCCAAAAATAAGATTTTTAATTAATTGGCTCAATTCCAATTAATTGTTGTAAGTAAACACTAGCTACATATTACAACTAGGGATGTGTAACAATTATTGGTCATGATTATGTGTGACGCAACTCTATGCTGAATTTGCAAATCAGTAAAATAGTTTTAAAAGGGTCATCGGATGCCCATTTAGGCAACTGTGTAACAATTTAGTTGCTATTATATTCGTGAACTCTAACTCCTATGCTGAATTGCAAATCAGTAAAGTGATAGTTTATAAAAAGGGTGCATCGTATGCCCAATGTTTATCAGAGAGTGGACGGACTCCCCACGTTAGGATGATTCGACTCCTTTCTACAAGGCTGTTCGTAATAATGTCATCATACATCGGCTGTCTTGGTTACAAGGAAGGCACGCAAACAAGACCTGGAGTGCCGGGTGTTCACCACTGTCCGGGGACACGTCCCTCCAAGCAGCGGCGTGCGTGTTGCCAGCCGTACAGGAAGGTACACCCCCCGTCGTGTCTGCAGTCAGGTCCGTTTCGTGGTGTATGGGAATAAATGATCCAACCCAAAATCAAAAAACAAAAAGCCCGCTGCGGGTCCGTGGGGTCACGAGCCATTCTCATGAGACTGGTAACTTTAGTTTTTAGTTAATTTTGCTGCGGAACTTGCTAACTAGCACATTATTAGGAAAGGCGATTTGCAAAGATTTATTAAAAACCTTGTACTCACTTCTTCTGTAGGTGAAGCTGGATCACGAATGATTCATGTGAACATAGACACATTTAGGCAGCATCGGGGCGGATCCCTTCGGGAAACTTAATGTTAATCCCTGCGCTTCAGCAGGATAAATGATGAAAAAACACTGCTATGTTTATTATTGCATCCAACAACAGAACACCTCAATCTTGTCTATACCCCTGCTCCGGCGTCGAAACAATGGTGGGCTGATGACAGCTCACTCAGGGCGGCGCTTGACTCTAAAGTAATGCTAAAACGGCAGTGTTCAATCGACAATTCTTGGGATGGGGCCTTGTCGCAGAAACATGTCCAACTCTGCAAGAAAATCTCAGAACAGCATGATCTGAGAAAAAAAAGGAAAAAGGGAGAGGGAATGAATCATTCAATATTGGAATTTTAAAAAAAATCCTGGTGGGGATTTTTATCATTATAAGGAGTTGGAATGTTGTACACACCTGCCAACAGCACACGTTTATGTTCAATAACCACCCACCCCACACAAAAAACACATGTAAAAGTGAATTTTGCATTCAATGACCCCTTTAATTAAAAAATTAGAATGTAACTTTCAACATCATCATTCAGCACAAATGAGAGTGCCCACACACTGGACACGTTCACTCTAGAAGCTAACAGACAGACACACACAAACACACACACACCGATAAAGGACACATTCACTCTAGAAACAGCAAAATGAAAAGAATGCAACAGACCACTCACTCTAGAGATGAGCTGTTTAAAAGTAACTATTCAAAATACATGGTGAATTAGAAAAACGCAACACTGAGTGCTGAACTCCCATTGAGTCAGACACTTGTGATTATAAAAAAGAGAAAGGGAGTAGGTAAAAAACAGGTTTAATAATCTTCAGGCAGAGTTTTCGGCAATAATCACCCTACATTCCGATAAACACCAACGCCTGTTATTGTCTTAAGAAATAAAGTCAATATTTGAGAAGTTTAAGAATTCATCCAAATTTGCACTTCTTATGGACTTCTTGGAATGTATCTTATGAAATGTCTTAACTTCATTCTTAAGATTTTTGTGAATCCGGCCCTTGGATGTAAATTAAATTGAAAACATATTATTTTTGGAATGGTTTTGTAAGGCAAAATCATGTTCAAAATGAAATAAGGCTTGACCTTTTATAATTCATCGGAAGTGATTAATTTAATCTCATCCTTTGTTTTAATCTGTGATTCAGGCACATCCATTCTGGTACAAGTGTGTGTACATGCTAGTGTGGGTGAAAATAAACCTGTATAAGTACATCAGCTGCTGGCTAATCACGGTGAGTAAACAATGCAACCACAATCCCCCATTAAGAGCAGACCTGTGGTAATTGAGAGTCATTACATTTCATGCTGTGAACCCTGTCAATGTATATTTATTATCTTCTTGGAGATGTGTTAGCTGTATAACAAGGCAATTACAAACAAGATGTCTTTTTCTAGTTAAGAACAGGTAGAACAGGTTTTCAGGCTTAAAACTGTCTATAGTTGTGATTTGTAGGTGTGTGTGGCGTTATTTTGGATTGTTTTTACATAGTCCTTTCTTTGTCCTAGAATTTTTCTTTGACAATATTGACCCAAACAGTCACATTAAAGCACTGTCCATTTATATATATATTATATATATATATAGTACAGTGGGGAAAAAAGTATTTAATCAGCCACCAATTGTGCAAGTTCTCCCACTTAAAAGATGAGAGAGGCCTGTAATTTTAAACATAGGTATACCTCAACTATGAGAAAAAAAAAATCCAGAAAATCACATTTTATGATTTTTAAAGATAATTGGTCAATTCCTCGGTAAAATAAGTATTTGGTCACCTACATACAAGCAAGATTTCTGGCTCTCACAGGCCTGTAACTTCTTCTTTAAGAGTCTCATCTGTCCTCCACTCGTTACCTGTATTAAAGCCAAAAAAAAACACAACAAAAAAAAAAAGGAAAAAAAAACAAAAAAAAAAAACTGGCATCTGTTTGAACTCGTTATCAGTATAAAAGCATCTGTCCACAACCTCAAACAGTCCCACTCCAAACTCCACCATGGCCAAGACCAAGGAGCTGTCAAAGGACACCAGAAACAAAATGGTAGACCTGCACCAGGAGGCTTAAAAGGGGAAGACCTATATATATGGAACCATGTGGTATATTCTACCACGGTTAATATATAAATCACTATATATATATAATAAACTAAAATCTTAACATTTTAAACAGTCTGCTGTTATCTGTGTAATGATTTCAGAATATAAAATATATGATTTTTTTAATGTGTATGTCCCTATGATCCATTTTATTTTTTCTGATTCAGGTTTTTTTTTTCCCCCCCGTTTCATTTTCTGGACTCCTTTTTCATGGTTGAAATTGAATTTTATGTACTCAAAAGCATAAATGTAAAATCATGAAACTTAAACAATTTTACATCAATTTATTAAATGTTTAACAAAAATTACATGTTTAGGGCCCTGTTTTATTTTTTGCCACCATGTGTTTTATTGTTACCAAATTCTACCAAATTCTAAGTTTTCATTTCTGTGTGTGTATGATATGAGGCTAGTTTTAAATGAAACTGTAAACTGCTCAGGAAGTGACTCTCAGAGCAGTTCGGAGGATGTTGTTCATGTAATTATGTCCTCATTTAGAGAGACGGTGGAGACACTGAAATCACCGCGAGCATCGTGCGCGGGTCTCAGTGTGTTTGGATTTAGTAAACTACACCGTGCGTCCTGCGCCATTCCGTTTCACAGAGACAGCATAACATACAGGATTCATATTTAAATAGTCTTTTTGCGGCTTAATATATACAGATACTAGTCCATATCGGGATTTGATTTAAGTGTAATGGTCTACTTTTGATTAAAATACAATCTTCCCTTTTTTTTTTTTTTTTTTGCCTGCACAACGTTTTTTATGCCTGGCTTCCCGGGATTCCGCATCACCGGACATCTAGTGGCCCCACCGAAACCTAAATATGTGTGACTTCAGTGTCCAAATCACTAACTGCTTCCCCCCCCCCAAAAATAACGCACTATTCAGCTTTTTATCACTCTGTGCTTATGCACTATGTACTCAACCATGTAGTGTATGAATTTTACAAGGTTATTTTGTCATTGAGTATGATAGCCCCTCCCCCTTCGCAACGTAATTAAAGCTGCGACAGTTGAGTGCATTAAGTGTCCAACATTCCACACTTCATTTTTTCGGTTATTTAAGTGCAGTGTGAATGCACTACTCTCACTATTTACACTACAAAGCATCATAGAATAGTATTGCAGAAGTACGCAATTTGGGACGCACCTACTGAATGCAGATTTCTCTCTCATATATTTATATTGATATATTTATACTTAGGAAGGTGTGTGTATACTCTCTGGGCTGGGCTATAATGGGAAGAACGAAAAAGGGGAGCACCAATGGGATGCCTGTGCAAATGTGAGGCTGTGGCTATTTGAGACCACACCGCTCTTCACAGGAACCATCAATTCCTTCAACATCAACACAAATGCTTGGGTTGCCAGGTATGCACATGCTTTTATACATTTGACATTTATTGCAATCAGAGTCTTTCAAAATCTTTTTTTTTTTAATGTATGTGTCAATTAATTTTCTCTTAATTTCTCTTTTCTTTCCACCCTTGTTCTTCAATACAGGCAAGTGTTTAAGAGGCTGAGGTTTTTGGGTAACAAGTTGTTATCTCAAATGTTCACATTGTTATTCCTGGCGGTCTGGCACGGCTTGCACTCAGGGTACCTCATCTGCTTCTCGTTGGAGTTCATCATTGTCAATGTGGAGAGACAGGTAACCATGGCAACATTGCTATACCAGACAAGAGGCGTGAAGTTGTTTAGAATCAAGAAGACTGAAGTCTTTGAGTCACATACTTTCATGCCAAGCGAAGGCAGATCTGAAAGTTTACAGCTTTGAAGAAACCGTGTTTCTGAGATTAGTAACTCACTAAGAATTTAAGGATTTTAGTCTTGCTCTTATGTAAGGGATGGAGCAAAACTAACTGCATTGTAGAATACTTATAGATCACTAGTAAGGTTTTCAAATATTAAATGCATCTTGAACAGCTTACACAGAGAGTGTGTGTGTTTGTATGTATGTGTGCATATATACATACATACACACTCTTCTATTCATAAGTGGGTTGGAAAGATTGTTGGAAGTTTGCATTTAGTAAATGCATTAAAACCATAATATTGTGAAATATTATTACAATTTAAAATAACTGTTTTCTGTTTCAATATATTGTGAAATATCATTTATTCCTTCGATGGCAAAGCTGAATTTTCAGCATCAATACTCCAGTCTTCAGTGTCACATGATCCTTTAGAAATCATTAAGATATGCTTATTTGCTGCTCAATAAACATTTGTTATTTTTAATGTTGAAGACGGTTGTGCTGCTTAATATTTCTGTGGACCATGACACATTTTTATTCAGGATTCTTTGCTGAACAACATGTATTTAAAATAGTAATAATTTGTAGCATTATACGTGTCTTTACTGTCACTCTACTGATCAATTCAATGCATTTTTTCTGAATAAAAGTGTTCATTTCTTTTAAAAAAAAAATCTTATTGACGCCAGTTGAGATGAGTGATTGAGGTACTAAACTGCATTTTCAAACATAGAAACAGATGGTGAGATTCAGCTGGCAAAGACAGTATGGTACTTAAGAATGGCAGTTGCAGTTGTTGCAAGTAGTTTGCTTGTAAAACGCAATCTTACAGGTTGCAGACAGCTGTGAGTATATGAGGAAGCATCTGTGCTCTCAGCCCGTCAATACAGCAACAGTCCTGTTTTGAAAATGACAAATAGTGCTCACATCAGAAAATGTGAGACATCAGTAGACATTAAATGAAAGTCGATGAAATATTTACAAATGACATTTCCTGTCTGAGACCAAACACATTTTTTTGATGAATGCTAATGGTAGAGCTTGATCATTTACCTTCTCAGGAGAAAAATAAAATGAGTTGAAATGTAATTTTGTTCAGTGAACTCTGGCTCTAGGCGAGATTGAAACATTGTGGATGTTTACTTGTGGTATGTGTCCACCGGTGCGGAGTGAGTGGAGCGAAGTGTTTTCACTTGATTTTTTATGGGAACTGAGTGACAGGCTCATACAGGGAAGTAAAGCAAGCAACATTTATTAATCTAGGTTAATGTTAATGGACCCTTTTCACAGACTTTGTGTTTCAACATTGTAAATCTAGCCGCTTTTTTATATTTTCTTTTTTTTTTTTTAAAGTACAATGTACTTTTTAAAACGCTGTAAATATTTGTGTTTTCCTTTGTTATTGGGGCAAATGAGAACACACAAAAATATTTGTTTTAGTTTCGTTTACCACTATAGAAGTTTCCCCAACAATAACAACTTTCATTTCTGGGAATCCCAGAAATGTGAAAAAGGTCCATTTATTAATATAGCATTGTTCGTTGTTTACTCTTAAAGCATAAGTTAATGTTAATTCATACAACTTGAATAGCATATAGAGCATTTCTTCTGCACAAGTGGACACATGCTGTTAGACAAAGGCTTTAGAAAGTGCCTAAAACTGTTTTGTAAATATTTTTGCAGGCTGAGACACTGGTGCGGGACAGTCCTTTGCTGACATCTATTGCTCAGAGTCATCTGTATCCATTTGTATATGTAGTACAGCAGTTAATTCACTGGCTCTTTATGGGATACCCTCTGGTGCCATTCTGCCTCTTCACGTACGACAAGTGGCTCAAGGTGCTTTCTTATTCCTCAGCATCATGAATCTGATGTTCATGATCTTTACCTCCTGTATCCATCCAAGTGTTTGCTAGTGTCATTTACATTTGAAATGCTTTTGTTTTCCAGGTGTACTCCTCTATATATTTCTCTGGTCACATCTTTTTCTTCATTGCCTTTCTCGTCCTGCCATACCTCCGCAAGGTGTTCGTGCCTCGAAAAAGAGGCAGTGAGAAAAAGGAGGATTAATTAAAATGGTAAATGTAGCATCTCGCTCTTCTGAACTCTACTGTTTGTACCACCTGTCTGTTCTCACTGTTTTTCTGAGTGTGAGTGTCACATCTATTCTTTCCTGTGGAATCTAATGCTGGCATATCAGTGCTCATTTGAGTTGGAAACTCAAAATATTCTCTGCCAAGTTTATATGGTATTTATTTCATGTGATCCTAAAGACTGCAAAAATCATTCTAATGTGCTGATTTGGTGAAACATTTATTATTATTAATGTTGAAAACAGTTGTGCTGCTTAATATTTGTGTCAAAACCATTGTTTTTTTTCTTCAGGATTCATTGATTTAATAAAAAGCATTTCTTTGAAATTGATTATAAATGATAAATGACAATGACAAACTTTTGAACGGTAGTGTACATCACTTTATCTATGTTACTGCATGTTGCTAGTGCAAAAAGTCATAACTTATCATTTAAAAAAACAAAAGCATGAAAAATTCAGCACACTGTTCTTCAACCTTGCAAATATTCTTGAATTTTGATCTAACCTCAAACGTGATGTTTTGAGCAGAGCTTAATTATAAATACACTTAAGTTTGTACATATTTTGTGTAGTTTGGATAAAGGTAAGATAAAGTTAAATATCTAAAAGAGCAAGAAAATCATGTACATAATGCACATCTTTCGTTCTTTCTTTAATTCCACTAGCACTAAAAAAACTCCTAGAAGTGGCAAGGAGAAATAAGCAGTTGCCGTGTGCTTTTTATTCTGACGCAAATCACTTGAACCCGTTCCCCCACATCTTAATAATGGCTTTCCAACATGTATCTTCCCAGGAGGACTTATAAGCAGCATAATCATACTTCATTAGATCATGACTGATGATTCAGTTAGGATCAGTGTGACCATAAGCCATTTAAATCCAGTAGGAAATGTGTATCATATTGTTTGCACCACTTTTTTTGGATTTGAGAAGCAGATTCTTTAGCAGTCTCTAACTGAAAGTGCTTTAGATGTGACTGTGTGAAGATGTAAAATGATCAACTTTTTTCCTCTTTCTCTTTCATAGGTTTGACTGAAGTGAACCGTGACTTTTAAAGAGCGCCTGAAGAGGACAAATTTTAAGGCCTTTAGTAATATATTACTATTTGCATACCGGACTGGTGTGTGTGTACAAATGTTAGTCCGTTGGAAAGTTTTTGGCATTCTTTGGGTGGACTGTAATGAAAAAGGTTAAAAGCTGCAGAAATACAAGCATTTCTGAGGTTCAATATTTGTGAAATAAGATTTACTGATGTTTGGTGGCTAAAAATAATTACACTGTGTCTGCTCATACCATTGCACTCATTACTTGGTAATGATCTCATTTCCTGTTTCCTGTCTAATCAGTGAACTGGCTTTGGCTGTCGCTGAGGTCACGTGTGCACTTTTAGAGGGGACGCAGAGCACGCATTTCAAAGATGGAAACAAATGAGATGTTTTATTTTCCTTTGCTAGGAATATTTCAACCTCACTTACCCTAAAAATGCAATGAAATTTGAAAAAACGCAGTAAACAGTGACTGAGCATCGCCTGGCATTACAAATGAATGTTTTGCGTTTTTATAACCATTTTTTCTTGTGACTTCTGATGGGCATTCTTCTTTTTTTAAGAATGGGTTTTATGGTAACTACATTTTGTATAGCTTTTTTGACACTTTCATAATAGGATCATCATTCTGTCATCTCATCATCTCACTCCATTTAACACGTGTCTGTCCACCCATCTGACCTTTTCTCTTTCACTCCATTTTTCTCCAACAAATCTTTTTGTCCAGCGTATGAGCACAAGTGAAACAGAAACGACAGTAACATAAACGCTACTAACCAGAATCATGAATATGATGGTAAATTTGTGTCAGTATTATTAAGAGCAGAGTATTTAAATTATAACAAGCATTTTAGTAAATTGTGCACACCAATGGCACTATTAAAAACTGCTGTGTTAAATCCTTAAAAAGTGTGGGTGTGTATTTCTCATCGCACATCAGGAGCTGCTCTCAATAATTCCTATGCATATTTACCTTTGTATCAGTTTTGTATGACATGACATATTGAAGATCCTTGATACAAATACACATACAGACTCTTCAGTGAGGGCTACAACCTGCACCCGGATTCACTGCCTCTCTCACTGTAGCATCAAAGTTGTTTTATAATATTTATACATGTGGTTGCAAATTTTATGGATGTAAAAATTGTTTTTGGGAAACAACTACTGCCTTACTGCTACCAAATGTACAAAAAAAGTGAGTGTGAGAGAGAAAATTACTTTTAAATAAAGCTGTTTTTGTAATACTCATTAAAAATGCTGGATTTGAACAAAGTCTGCTCAGGTGTGTTCTGGTGTTTGTGGATTGTGGTGTCAGGGTTTTAGATCTGTCTGCTGTGGGAGCCGATATGACGTCATCTTGCAGTCTGGGCCCTAGAGCTGAGGCACAGCTTGTGAGAGTGAGGAGTTCAAGCGCATTCACGAATGACATTCATTACAAACCCGAAGTGGGAAGTAGATGTGTGGTTTGACGGTGAGCAGTAGTACACATCAGTCTCCAGACGCTTCCCTCCAAGTCCAGATGTATCACACAGCCAGCCATCTCGCTGACAAATATGTTTCCTACTACAAACAATGCTTAGCTCCTTAATATTAAGTAGATTGTTAATCTCGCTTGGTGGCTACCTATAGCGACGATTTGGTTGTTGCATATTATCTATTCGTTATGTAATTACGCTATTGTTCTCCAATGAACG
Source organism: Sinocyclocheilus anophthalmus (assembly GCA_018155175.1). NCBI lineage: Eukaryota > Metazoa > Chordata > Actinopteri > Cypriniformes > Cyprinidae > Sinocyclocheilus > Sinocyclocheilus anophthalmus. The sequence continues at coordinate 37,198 of JADLZN010001763.1, read as the reverse complement.
CTGCCTGGGTAATGAATATTAATGAGCTGCGTCGTTACTTTCCAATGGCGGAGGGTTGCCTAATGAATATTAATAAGCAAGCCCTAGTCGCAGTAGGATTAGTAAATTCGCGTTTCACCGGGGGTGAGTCCTGAGAGCGAGAGAGACGCAGTGTGGGCGGGTTAAGAAACTGCGAGAGGGAGGAGATATCACACCGTCTCTTTTTTCTCACGGCATCCACCGAAAACGGGGGCATTGGTTTCTTCGTATCTAATCTTCAAATTCCAGTTTGGCTCCTTTCCGCAGTTCGAGTCGTTTCGGGAGGCACCGGAGGTCCCAGCCGTTGCGTTCGGTGTGTCGGCGGGCATCAGGCTGTCATAGGTGTGTGAGTGTGTGACGGATGCTTAGAGGAGACTGAGCGGGGTACCATCTCACACCTCACGGTAACGTACATTTGATCCCAAAATTATATTTATAATTCAATTCTTGCGCGTGACACAGGTGCTATATCATCTAAACTGCTCTCTGCTTTGAAAAATTACACGATATGGCGAATTTTGGGTCGCTTGAATTCATTTACAGGCTTAAAAATCGATTCGTGTTTGTCGCATATATGTGTGAGATGTTTGAGTGAGCTATAACACCGGTCGTTTTAATATCGCGTTGTAAACACCAGTAGGTTATATCACGTATCTGTCCGTCATCCAAGTTGGAAGATATTAAGCTTTATATTTATACAAATACTAATGTAAGTAAATGACATAGCCTATATCAATCTTTTCAGATCAGATGTTATTCGAGGACAAGCGTCTTGATGAAACACATTTGATATTCTGTTAACAAACCTGCCTCCTGCAGGGATGTGCTACATTCGCGAGGATACACCTGCATGCGCGTGTGAGCGAGGATGCGCAGACTTCTCAATTTCACGCGCACTCAATTCGCTTAATACCAAGGTTTTATTGAGCATTGATTGTCACTAGTAAATACAGCAGGCTATATAATAGTCGACATACTGTATCTCAGATGGGAGCCAGACCTCCTCGGCCATACTAGGCTACGAAAATGATGTCAAGGGTATTGCATATCATATTCACATTTACCTAGAGCGGAGTATTTAATGTCTTAATGTTTACGTTTAAGGAAATGCAGGCAAGGAAATATGTCTGTCTCTCTGTCTCTGTCTTGCGCTTCTCTGTTTCTCCTCTGTCCTCTATCTTAAACTGCTTCATAGCAGGTTAATGCATGTTATTTCCCTCTGTCCTTCCCCTCCTTCCTCCCTCAGATGGCCAGAATGAGTTTTCTCTCCTTTCTCCTCTTTTGCTTGACTTCGGTTGCCCATGGCCCCCGGTCCAAGAGCCGACGAGATATCCGTGATGCACAGCAAACGCAGTGTGGTGGCATGGGTCGTTTCGAGTGTATCCGAAGGTGTATAACATATGTTCGCAGTTCTGCCTGCACATAGGGCGCATTTCATTTGTCAACAGAAACTCAAGCGGTTGGCTGGATGTGACAGGATGAGTATGAAAAATCGGGTCATGTTAATAAATGTATATCCTTTAGAATGACAATCAGTAAGATTAGTAGAGATCACAAAAGGGTAGGCCGCATCTCAGGGGCAGGAAGAGGACAGACATGATGCAGAAAGGGATGGCATGACAAGAGAGCGAATAGAGATGGTGGGCCAGCAAAAATTTGCGAGGAAGGACAGAAAGGATGCGGAGATATATTATATATGTAGGACTCTCTGGGAAACAGAGGGGGGAGGTGAGAGGTCGGACTATTGTACGTAGGAAAACGGGTGAAGCCTTATCTATCTCGTCTCTCGCATTTTTACCACACGTGGGAAACCTAGAGGCTATTATTCGTAATTACAGGCGAACTTTTCTCTGGGATCACAGACATGCGTTGATTTTTATCTTAGCCTGTCACAGCTGTTGACGGAGTGTCGAACTGCTCCCCGGTCCGTGTGGAAAGTGGCACGTGTGAATAAATGTGAGTGAGATGCACGCGTTGTCGCCGGTCCGTATACGGATTATCCAGTGCTCTGTGCTCAGATTACTGGTGATATTGCGAGTGGGTGAGAGGGAGGAACGCGGTGGTGACGTGGCGTGAGGGGTGGGAGCGGGAGAGAGAGGGATAGGTGGAATAAATGCAAAAAAAGGGACAGATTGACTGAAATATGAGAGCGAGGTGGATGGATGTAGCCCCCACATGAAAATAGGATTGGTGCATTTAGTAGTGGTCAGACACGTAGTAGTATAGTAGGCACATATGACAAGAGGTAATCTTTTATGAAACAGGGCCAGTAAGTAAGGATCAGAAGTTAGATTGTACGCCCGTGCCAAACGTTTTGAACTGGCCCCAGCAAGAAGGATGATTGTTATGTGTAGCTATGATGGATTTTGATAGAATTTATTTATAGATTATTCATATAAGTGGTTTAAAATAAGATTGATGTTTTTTACATTAATACGCTATTTAATATTATAATAGATTACAGATATCAAAGTATGGGCGTCAGAAAGAGGTTATTGAATGAAGTAGTTTTGAATGGGTATGAGAAGAAGTCTGTTATGCTCACAAGCTGCAGTTTTCCAAATTATACAGTAAAAACGAGTAAGTCATTTTTGTTTTAATATATTTTTAAAAAGTCAGTTATCCTGGATTGGCAAACTTAGTCGCAGTGTAATCCCTATGCCTGCAGATAATCTTCAGCTTAATTTTGTTGTCGAAAAAATATTTTTTATTTAAATTAATTTTGATGTTGCTCAATATAAAGTTTAAAACAGTAGCATTTATTAAAAATAAAATAGTTTTTTTTAATGTAAACGTCTTTACTTTCACTTTGAATCAGCTTAATGTGTCTGTGCTGAATACGTCTTAATTAGTTGTTTTTTTTAATTTTACTGACCCCAAACATTTGAACAGTATATATTACAAAAAATGGAAAATGTTCTTGAAATTAAACAGTTTTAATGTAACTTAGTGAGCAAAACAATGGCATACAAATCACAGTAAGATTGGTTTGCAGTTTCCAACATACTTATGTTTTTAAGACTATCAGTAATTTTTCACGAATTTGACAAAGCCTCCTGTAATGCCGGGTTCAGAGTACACAATATTTTTGTCGGTCACGATAATCACTGTGTCAGATTACACGATTTTGAAATCTTGTCGTGTCGTGGACAAGAAACATAGACTACATGTTGCTTCCCGACCATTCATCGCATGCCGTCTTTAACGACACACGTGATGTCATCGAGAAGGCGGAACTAGCGTCTGACTTCTGAAAACAGGAGTGTAAACATTGCTGAAGCGCTTCAGCTATAGTTCGCCAGCATTTTTCTTTCTTTGTCGTGGTAGTCCCTCGATGACTCACATCATACAGCCGGCGTGACGCTGCCAACGCTCCATGAAACTATCAATTCATAATTCCACCTAGCAGCACCATCATCTCTTTTTCGTTTTGCCATGTTTGAAACCTGTGTCTGAAAGAGCTTCTGTGGTGCTGTTGGTCAACGTCACCAATGTGACAGAACTCGTCGTGGACAATGGAAAAAAAATTAAACATGCTAGTCTTATTCGGTCGTGAAGCATCGCAGACGCGGAACCGGTTGTCGTCCACTATGACACACTACACAAGCTGAAACGATGGAATCTTGCATCCTGACGTCCATTGTCGTTTACGAATCCCCACGACACCCTACGTCAAGCAAATTGTGGCAAAATCAGGCTAAAAGATAAAAACCGGGCATAAGTTAGCCAACTAGATAACGTGATCTCAGTGACAAATCAACAAAATTTGTAGCAACAATGCAAAAACACATCACAGCAAACCAATGTTTAAGTTGCAAGGCATAAAAATGGAATGTACAAGCTAATGAATGTAAAAATTATTGTGGCAATGCAGCACAAACCAGAACGACCCCTGGCCAGTTGGCCAGCTTTATTGTTGAAGATTTCTAATTTTCAGGGTGTTTAATGTAGGTTTGCATGGTTCCGTCTTTCTCCAAGCATTCTAAGAGAAGCTATCTGTCTGTTTTTAAGTGATAGGCGCAATATACCTCACGTTGTGCGATCAGGCCAAACATCTCTACACCTAATTACTCTGCAAAGCAGCGAGGCGTGGTGTGCTGTCTGTGTGTGTGTTGTGTTGTGTGACCATCACACAGTTTCAGTCGATCCCCATATGGGTATGTTTGTAACTTAATGTGCAAGTGGTATGCATGTGTACAGCTGGTTGAACCATTGCACCATCTGCCACTAACGTATTTTAGCACAACTTTTTTTATTTGTTGCAAATTCCTTTGGCTTGGACTGCTTGTGTTCGTCTTTGAACCTCTGCTCACTCACCTTCATAACGCCGTGTTATAAATAGTCTTGTCAAAAAAAAAAAAGCTGTTTGTTCCGAATCACAGCTTGTTCCTGTGGCTCTCACGCCTGTCCCTTGCTTTTGTGATTGTTCTTTCTCAGCCAATAAACACAAGCCATGGATCGAAACGGAGTACCAAGGGATCGTCATGGAAAACGACAACACTGTCCTCCTCAACCCACCTCTGTTCGCCCTGGATAAAGATGCACCGCTGCACTATGCAGGTAAAGATGCTGATAATGTCTTAACACCTTTATGTGTTAAGGTGCAGACACATTTACCATTTCAGTATTAGTCATTTCAATAAGAATCCACACAATAAGGAATTTTGCGTGAGGGCGAAAGATTTCCCTCACAGACTCGTAAAAAATTAAATCCTAAATATGGTGCTACCCTGGCTAAGGTATATAGACAAATGATCTTATTTTTCTGCTAAATTTCTCCAAAAGTTTGGTAATGTGACCACATCTTTATAGTCACGCTATGGTTATTAATCCATTTCAAGCGTTAGTTGACCCAAAAATGAAAGTCGGCCTGTTTTACTCACCCTCAAAGCATCCTAGGTGTAAAAAAACACCTGCCAACTCCCATTCTAAAGCTTGGAAGAGCAAGGATAATTTTTAATATAACTCTAACTGGATTTGTCCGAAAGAAGAAGGTCATATACACCTAGGATGCCTTGAGGGTTAGTAAAACATGGGCCAATTTTTATTTTTGGGAGAACTAACCCTTTAAGATTCTATTCATTTTACATTAACAAAATGTAATGGGCAAAAAAGGTCTTTAAACCATCATTCGCCCTTACCCCAAATTTCCGTTTGCATGGATTCTTATTGAAATGCTTGAATTTTGCCAGTGAAAATTCACCAAACAACCACACCTTAAGTCTGTAAATATAACCTCTACACCTCAACTTTGAAAAGGAAACACTAATTGTGCATGTAATATTAGTAAGGTATTTCCAATTTTCAATTTTATGCATTACAGTCATGCTGTGTTGAGTTCAGGCCAATAGTGTATGAAGCACAGCTCACGCAGAAATCACTTTCAAACAAAGCAGCTTTCTGTTGGTTAACGCAGCTAAAATCTTTCGCCCTCATGTGAATTTTTTGATTGCATAGATTGAAATGGCTGGTGAACATTCGCTGAACAGCGATAAATGTAACCGCACCTTTCGTCAGTAAATATAACCTCTTATGCCTCAAGTGTGGAAAGGACACTTAATATTCTAGTGTACTTCTAATTGACAGGGTCTAGTCAAGGGTTTGGTGTAAGAGTTATTTTGACAGGGAGGGGGCAACTTTGGAGCTTCTAGCAGCTAGTTTAGTACTGCGGTAAGTAATGGCATGTTATGTTTACACAAATTACACAAATTACACAGGGATTAAGGCTGACAGACCTCCCCCCTAGGCAGGCTGAGCTAACATTCACAGTGCCGTGTCATGTGTGACAGCACTTCCTGAACACAGACAAGTGTTTACTTCCAGAAGAGCACTCAGCAGCCCTTTTCACATCATTTCACACATCAATGTTTTTTTTTAAATTGTGTAGTAAATGGCACTTTAAACAAGGATTTGTACAAAGGTTGTGAGTCACACACAAAATATGTTTTATTTAAATGTAGTCAGTGCAGATGCATTTTTCTCTTTTCAGGGGAGATCTGTGGGTTTAAGGTTCATAACGGACCAGGTGGTTCTGGTTCGGCACAGTTTGAGGCAGTGGTGTTGGATCGCTCCACTGGAGAAGGTCTGGTTCGGTCCAAGGAGCCTCTGGACTGTGAAAGCCAGAAGGAGCACAGCTTCACCATCCAGGCGTATGACTGCGGTGAAGGTCCTGACGGCACCAACAGTAAGAAGTCTCACAAGTAAGAGATTTCTTCTGTTCAGATGGAATTTTCCTAAAAATCTGGTTTCTGCAAATTTATGCCAGACCAGTTGCATTCTTACACTCTTAACTCACTTTTCCCAGGGCCACCGTGCACGTTCGTGTAAATGACGTGAACGAGTTCTCTCCTGTCTTTGTGGAGCGTCGGTACGAGGCATCGGTGCCCGAGGGTCGTCTGTTTGATCGTATTGTGCGAGTGGAAGCCGTTGATGCCGACTGCTCACCTCAGTACAGCCAGATCTGCTTCTATGACATCATCACACCCAACGTCCCTTTCACCATTGACAACGATGGTGAGATCTACAACTGCCAGCATTGATAAAATACAGATACACTTTTTATCTCATGTAGGGGTGACCGGGGACAGATGATGAGGTGTCACAAAAATAGTGATTTGAATCGTATCCGTATTATATATTATTTAGCAAGTTGCAAAAATGTGATTTATAATCGTTTAAAAATGTTATTATGTTATTATAAAAGAAGATGATTAGAATAGCAGTATATATATAAATATATAGGTATATAGAATGATAGTATATTAGACCACACAAACGCGCCCTCAGTTCCCCAATTGTAAGCGCTAAAAGGGCTGGCTAAATGAATAAAGGTTATATAGAGTATATAGGGAGGATATAATTTATATCATATATAAATATATATAATATACTGATTATATAATAATATTTATTTTGAGGTAATAATTATAGTATGATTGAAATGCTTACCCTGCTCCAGCAGCTTCCCGAAAAAAAGTAATAAAGCCTCTAAGTGGAGACAATTTCTACTCGTTATGAAATTGAAACTGTGCGGACTGAATAAAAATTTACTCCTGTAAAGTGCATAATGAAAATTTCATAGGTAGCTCAAGGATGTTTTTATTCCGCAAAAAATAATTTTACTGAAAAGGATTAAAGGTTGAAAAATCTGTCATGTACCCCATGTTGTTCCAACCGGTTCTGGATTTTTATCTGTGGAACATAAAAGAAGATTTTTTTTTTGCAATACAGGTGGAATCCGTTGTCTGTTGGTAAACAACATTCTTCAAATACTTTTTGTGTTCCGTCAGAATGAGTAAATGGTGACAGAATTTAAATTTTTGGGTGAGCTATCCCAAATGTAAGTCCCCATATAAAGGAGAAAACTTTTCAGCAATATTAAAAGTATAATATTATTACAGTGATGATATTATTACTTTGAGATGTGCTTTATTTAAGACACAGTGAATTAATATAATTTACTTTTAGGTTTTTAAAATGGCCCAAAACTACTGTTACATTCATACCCATAATATTATTATTGTAATATATACTATTATAATAATTCTTGGGAAGATTATCATTGCTTTAATCAATGTTTCAAATAATTAAAAAATGAGGTGGCATGTTGATGTTAAGTTTGTTTTTTGGGCAGTTCTCTGAACAGCCCAGTTGCTGCAGTGAGATGGAGGGATAGTCACCCTTCCTGATCATTCAATGCAGATCAGAGCACCCATTGACGGACTGAGGGGGAAGCGATCAATAGCCGACATTTTGTAACATGACAAATGCTGACGAAGAAGGAACTGGCCATTGGAAAGAAACCGAAACAAGGGAGAAAGATACAATGAGCAAGCCAAACAATGGAGAGAGGTCCTCTTTTTAGCCATGACTTTGCAGATTTTCCTGCTGTAGTGTGTGTGGCTTGCTTTCGTAATTTGGGTCAGGCTGAACCAGACACCGCTGTGTGAATATCCTTTTATTTATTGTGCCACTTCAGTATCGTTCTTTTACTCTCTCTCTCTCTCCTTCAGTCCTCTGTTGGCCTTCACCCATCCCTGTCATCTTTCATTGCTTTGTTTGTTTTGCTCACATTTCTCATTTAGAGCTGCTTTTGATGCTTCTGGTTTCTTTGTCATAATCTCAGTGTCCCTGGCAGAATTAAATCTGCTTTATTATTTCCAATCTGAGTCTGTTTTACCAAAGCTTCTGACTTTCAAATATTTTAGTGTTCTCTGTATTTATTTAGCTCGATATACACCCACTGGCCTCTTTGCTAGTGCCGGTTTAGGCCCCCTTTTGTCTTCAGGACCGACTTAATATTTTATGGCATCGATTCAGCAAGGTGCTAAAAACATCTTCAGAGATTTTGGTCTGTATTGACATGATAGCATCACACAGATCCACTGCACATCCAAGATGCAAATCTCCCATTTCATCACATCCTGTGACTGTGGAGGCCATTTGAGTATAGTGAAATCATTGTCATGTTCAAGAAACCAGTTTGAGACGATTTGAATTTGTGACATGGTGTGTTAACCTGCTGAAAGCCATTACAGGGGTACCACTTTGGTTCATAAAGGGAGGGAGATGGTATACGGAGGTAGTCTGTGGCCTTTAAATGATGCTCAACTGGTACTAAAGAGTCTAAATTGTGGCGAGGAAATATCCCCCACACCATTACACCACCACCAACCTGAACCATTGATACAAGAAAGGATGGATCCGTGCTTTCATGTGGTTTACACCAAATTCTGAACTCTACCATCGCAATGTCGCAGTAGAAATTGATTCATCAGACACGGCAACCTTTTTCCAATCCTCTATTGTCCAATTTTAGTGAGCCCATGTGAATTGTAGCCTCAGTTTCCTGTTCTTAAATGACAGGAGTGGTACCCGGTGTGGTCTTTTGCTGCTTCAAAGTTGTGTGTTCAGAGATGCTCTTTTGCATACCTTCATGTAGGGTGGTATTTGGCGTTACGCGTTGCCTTCGCTCGCGCTCAAACAGTCACGAGACATTATCCTATGATCTGGCCCCAATGAGGACCCCCTGTTTGCCACAGAGCTTGACACTCACTGGATATTTCTCTTTTGCGGACATTCTCTGTAAACCCTAGAGACAAGTTGTTTGTGAAAATTCCAGTAGTATCAGCTAGTTTCTGAAATAATCTAGACACCCTTCTGTCACCAAAAAAATTTCCAGTTTAATGTCACGTAAATCACCTTTCTTCCGGATTCGATGCTTGGTTGAACTTAGAGCAGAGTCTTGACCCACGTATACATGCCTAAATGCATTGAGTTGCTGCCATGTGATTGGTTGATTAGATTTTTGCATTAATTAACTCAACTGTTCAACTACACAAGTTGAACATGAACTAATAAAGCGGCCTGTGAGTTTATAAACTTCTCTATCTCTTGCAAATCCGGGAAAACGAAGAGACAAGTGAGCCACTGGACTCTAAAACGCCCGTCATGTCGCTACAGTTTGGGGACAGCGTTTGGACTGTGAGGAAGACCGAGCTCATGCGAGCCTCAGGTCATAGTCACAGTAAAACGTTCGTGCGAGAGCCAGGATGGGGTAAATATTGTATTATATTTATTAAATGGTATTATTAGTCGTATTTATTGATATTAATTAAATGGACTTAGTTATTCTTATAGGAAAAAAAATTAGCATTTTATGAAAATTTGACTGAATTCAGACAAAAAATGGAAAAAACTTGACATATGTGTGTGTGTGTGTGTTAATTACAGGATGGACAAAGCGCATTGAGTATACTCCTGGTTCTGGCAGTATCCCTCTCTTCCCAAACCTGCACTTGGAAACGTGTGAGGAGACGGTTTGGAACATCCAGGCTACTGTTGAGCTTCAAACGGGTCATATTGGGAAGGGCTGTGACAGGGACAGCTACTCAGATCGATCTGTGCGCAGACTCTGTGGTACGTTTGATTTTTACGTTTGACGTTTGAAGTTATTTCCTGAATTTTTCATTTCTTCGATAAATTGTCTACGGTTTGAATTTGATGATGGCAGATCCTCGCTTATTAGGATTAGAGATGATTAGCGAACAGAAAATTGAGGACTTGGAGTTTATCTATTACGGACTCTGTTGCCCAACTGTTTATCTCATTTAGAGCAGATGGGAAAATGTCCCAAATCATTCCTTTCTCTTTAGATTAGTTGCAGGATGAAAATCCCTTCAAATTAGGGTGTACTTAATAATTCTATAGTTCTTGCTGATCTTGTTGACACCAGCCCTGTTTTTAAATCAATAATGTGTAGGCTTTTAATGTTTTCAGGTGCTGTGAGGGGTGAAGTCGACCTCCTTCCACCTCCATCTCCTGCAACCAATTGGACCGCCGCGCTGCCGACTCTCCCATCTTCTGATTCATCCCTGGTCTTCTCCTTCAATGGCTCCACCCATGTTGCTGTAGTACCTGATTCAGTTGCTTCAGCAGTATCCGGTGACCACTTCACCCTGCAGCTGTGGATGCGAAGAGGAGGGGCCAGCACTCAGCCACCGGCCAATCAGGCGAGGGGAAACCGTAAAGAGGAGGAGACTATTATCTGCAGCACTGTAAAGAATGGTCAGTCTGTGCTGGCGTTATCGCCATACTGAAATTTCAGTACCAATGCCAGGAAAATTTAATACAAAAAAAGTTGTTGACCACCGACTTCTATTTAAAAAAAGTTACTCACATTCCAAAAGTTAGGTGTTGGTAAGATTTTCTGCGGCCTCTATGCTCCCAAGTGTAATGAATCAGTTTGCTCATTCGTGATCAACTACAGGAAAAACTCAAGATGTGAAATATTTATACAATTTGAAAATCGGTTTGCTATAAACGTATTTTAAAATGTTATCGGTGTGATGGACAACGCTAATTTCAGCAAGCTTACTCCATCTTCAGTGTCACATGATCTTCAGAATCATTCTAATCGAATATGGTATTTGCGCTAAAGGATACCATTTCAATTGAGAATAATATTGCTAATCTTAAGCTGAATAAAATGTTGTGGGAACGTGATACATTTTGAGAATACAACGTTAAAAAATAAATGCTGTATTTGGAATATCCATCTTGTAACGTTATACATGTCTTTACTTACGCTTTTGTTCAATTTAATGCATCTTTACTGAGTAAAAGTATTAATTTATTTTAAATGTCTTAATACATCTTACTAACCCCAAACTTCTGAACAGCAGTATACGTATTAATAAAAATATTAATAAATGATATTGAAACAATGGAATATAATCTTCAAGTAAATAAGCAAAGTAATTATTTATGTATAAATAATACAAACAGTGTATTCTAATGCACAAATCTGATATTTTGACAAAATACACCTTGCCAAGGTTAGCATTTTTGACCATGAAATTTAGTAGCGAAGTGCCAGACATCCCTGGTCAGTAGTCAGTGTTTAAGAACTCAAATTTGAGCTGCTCTACTAAACAGTTTTGTGGTCTCATTTCCAGATGACTCGTACTCTCACTACTCCTTATCGGTACATGGCTGTCGTCTCTCTCTCTTCTATTGGCCGGATGTGTCTGCCGCAAGACCTGTCAAATTCCTTTGGAAACTGGAACAGGTAAACTAACCATGACAGCAAATCTTGGTTACTTTAATCCTGTCACACATAGTCTGTCACAGGAACTATGTGAGACGTGTTGTTTTGAATGCTATGAATATAATACATTTGCATGTGTACACGTTGTTGTAGAGCTTAGCTGATCTTTGACCTCTGACTCTGACAGGTGTGTGACAGTGAGTGGCATCACCTGTCCCTAAGTGTGCAGTTCCCCTCTGTCACACTCTACGTGGATGGTGTGACCTTTGACCCCGCACTCATCCATGACAACGGAGCCATCCCCAACCCAGTACCACACCAGCGGCTGGTCATTGGAGCATGCTGGGGTAATTTAACGATTAGTCATGTGATAAATCTTAGAGGCTGGTGTGAAGATCTCCGCAGTAGGTGGAGCAGAAATCTGTAGTCATGTTCTTTTCTGAGACTATATGTGTTTCAGCTATTAATAGACTCATGTATTATTCAACTAAAAAGAATCGTTCTTACACACTGTGGCACTCGTTTAGAGTGTGTGTGTGGTAGAAAGATGCCCAAGCTTTCCGTCTCCTGCTGCTCTTCTAACTGGGTCACCTAGTCTGTGTTAATCACCTCCTAGAATGATGTTTTGACACTGGGAAGAGGCTCTAAGTAATAGTTCAATAATGACAATTCTGCCATTATTTACACACCCTCATATCATTTCAAACTATATGCTGTTATTTTTTAACTTGTTAATGTTACACAGCTTTTGCCATATAAAACCATATTTCATATTGACCAGGGACTCAATAAAAGACAAAAACACAATTAAAGCTCTGTACTGTAAAAGTAGAATTATAGAAGTTTTCTGAAACGATAAAAATTGAAATAACTATACACACTGATAATCTTCACCTCCACCAAAAGCTTGTATCTAGCTGGCATTCTGAGAAACAAATGGAAATATTGACTAATTTTGACAAATTCCAGTCTGTCCCTCACACAAAGCTATCATATAGCTTCAGAAGTGATATACAAAATACAGTATTGAATACAAAATACACCAATACAAAATAACAGAACATACACTATACCCTTTAAAAGTTTTGAGTCAGTAAGATTTTAATACTTTAATTTTAAATTTAAACTTTAAATTTCCTTTCACTTCTCACGTTTTTTCTTCCTGTAGAGCCAGAAGAGAAACCGAGAGACATTGTGAACAACACCATGCCAGAGAGTAAAGAGACAGGTAAGGTGCACACCAGGACAATGAATC